>JAWNMZ010000170.1:8985000-9370941 GCA_035043445.1 Drosophila silvestris | reverse complement strand
CTAATACCCGCCGTAACTATCGACATTGTCTGTTATTAAGTATTTTGAAGAGATATACAGTTTAAGTCAATTTCTAAATGTTAACACCAATAATAATTAAAGAGTGCAGCAAAAAAATAATAAATTCTGTTTTTATTCGACACCAGCATAACATTGACATTGTAAATTTTACAGATAGACTTCCTACAGATAGTCAGGTGTGTGAATGTCTAAGGCTTTGCAATTATTACAAATAAACAGTTGATTTCAGAATGTGTCTTGGAATTTCCATTGATAATGCTTAATTATACAATCACTCAACTTGGGATTAAAGAAAGCGTATTATTGGATTAGATAGTAAAACTGTGCGCTAGAACTATAGGTAGAAATATAAGTTCTTGTCATGGGGTCAAAATTATTTGTGGAAATTTACATATTCGAAATTGTAATAAAGCAGTTCAGAAAAAACATACTATGCATTTCAAATATGGATGTTGAACCTCCTGATAGTTAGCTGAGTTATATTACATTGGGATCGGGTAAAGTCAGACAATGTGTATAATGTAGTAACTTGCTTTTGGCTTTCTTTTAAATTCAATAGAATAAAATAAATGTGCACCCTTCACAATCTATATGAAATAGCTACAAGATAAATCAATTATGCCAAGTGCTTTGCTTTATCTTAAATATATATCTTAAGTAGACATTATAAAAACTCCATAACGTCCCTCAAGAATTTAAATTATTAAAACGACTCTGTTTTTGTCCCTCTTGGCTCAAAAAAAAGCATGGTGTGG
Source organism: Drosophila silvestris (assembly GCA_035043445.1). Lineage (NCBI taxonomy): Eukaryota > Metazoa > Arthropoda > Insecta > Diptera > Drosophilidae > Drosophila > Drosophila silvestris. The sequence continues at coordinate 9,370,165 of JAWNMZ010000170.1, read as the reverse complement.
CAACACTGTCAACAGCTGTTCCGCTGTCTACTGACAACAAGTCAATAAACACACACGTTTTATATTTTAACAGAAAACAGCGCAACAATATGGAAGACACAATGAAAACAGAAAATGGTAAGTACCAAAATTTAAGTGCATTTACCAAAAATTAATGTTCATTTTTTGCCTCATTATCAGTTCTAAGTGTGAACAAAATCCAGCCTTATGGTAAGTAATGGAGTTTCTTTATCGCCAACATTATTATTTATTTATGTATTTTTTATCAGATGCCACCTTTCTCAAGGTATACTTTTCACTGCCTCAAATTAATGAGATCGCATCGAGCATATCGAAGACTTCGATCGTGGAGGGTGCCACTGAAATTGCTTGGGCTCTGAAGGCCTTAATTTTGACGGATTTGACGACCTTGGCCGGGGATGATACGGCGGCAAATGTGCGCCGGCTTTGTGTGCGTGCCTGTTTGCCCTTTGAACCGCAGCTCTTTGATAAATACGTTGACCGCCGGATACTCGCGGAAATTCATTGTGCCGCTGTTTGTGTGTATCCCGCCCGAGTGGCGGATGCCCATAAGACATTGAAGCAGTATGGCAAATTGAAGGTTATTTCCATAGCTGCAGTAGCCACCGGTTTTCCCACTGGTCAATATGGACTACAGACGCGTCTGGAGGAGATTGGTTATGCTATTGAAAAAGGTGCCACAGAGATCGATATTGTCATCAATCGACAGCTGGCACTGGTGGGCGACTGGGAAGGTGTCTACAACGAGGTGGTCCTCATGCGAAAGGCCTGTGGTGAGCGTGCGCATCTGAAGACCATCTTGGCCATCGGCGAGCTGGGCTCCATGGAGAATGTAAGTTGTCTTCACATATTGGAGAGCATACATATTTCATATATTCCATTGGCTTTCGCAGGTGTACAAGGCGTCCATGGTGTGCATGCTGGCGGGCGCAGATTTCATTAAAACGTCCACGGGCAAGGAGGCTGTGAATGCTACGCTGCCCGTTGGCCTAGTTATGATCTTTGCCATACAGGAGTTCAAGCGACGCACTGGCCAAATTGTGGGCCTGAAACCAGCGGGCGGTGTGAGAACTGTGCGGGATGCAATTGCCTGGATGACGCTGGTCAAACAGACGCTTGGCATGGACTGGCTGCAGCCGCATCTCTTCCGTTTCGGTGCCTCCGGTCTGCTCGACGATGTCGAGAAAGTTGTGCGCGATGGTATCGCCAAACTGAAGCAGGCTTAGCCTACATTTCTGTTAACGTATATAATACTCATTATAACTAAAACAATTACATTGTCAACTTGTGGCCTATTGTTCTGCATGTTTCCTGTGACGTCTATTACGAATTTATTCCCACATTTATAAATATATTTTTGCAAATTTTTGAATATGACTACAATTAAATAACAGTTGAGTTCACCACCTTTATGCTTCCTCAGTTGGCTTGTAGTTGTAGGTGAGCTGAGCGGGCGCGGCCATAAGATCATCCTCGGGCAACTGTTCGCCGTGCTGCAGCAGTTCCGCTGGTATCCTGTTCGAGTCCTTGTGCGGCTGGTTGTCGGGCGAGTTGGCGGGCATGTCAACCGCAAAGAACGAGTCATTGAAATTGATGCGATGGCGCTCGTCCTGTTCCAAATAGATGGCTTTGGGCTCAGCGCCACCAACTGCCTTCTCGTACGTATTGAGCCACTTGAGATTGACATGCTTGGCGGCCGCATTGAACTTTTTCGGCGACTTCTTTGGCTTGTCAACGGCATAGTAGTTGGGCTCCTCCTGCACTTTCTGCGGCGGTGGCGCAATTTTCTCCAGATGCCTGCTCTTCGCGTCCAGCTTATGATCAACGTAGTCATACAGTGGCAAGTAGAAATTGTACGGCTGATCTGTTGGTGGCAGCATATATTGCTGCGGCTGCGACTGCAACTCCACCTTGGGCTGCAATTCACTGCCAGACGGCAGCACATCCTCGCCCTGGACAACTGGTCCAAATATTTCGCCTGCCCGTCTCAGCAAGTGCTCCAAACGTTCAATTGTTATGATGTGCGGATGCAACAATTGCACATCATCCTGTAACTGTACGCGTCGCTCCGGTAAAGGTTTTATGGGTGTGGCAGCAACACTTGAGCAAAATGCCCACAGCAGCAACTGTTAAAATAGGTTTTAGTTAAAGATCCTTGTGCAACTCTAAACGGTAGACACACTCACCATCAATGACCCATTCATCATGTCGAGTTTCGTTGCTTGCTATTTTTTATTTATTTTTTTGTTAATCACTTTAGTAGTCCATATAAGTTGCTGTCGTTGCAAAGATCGCACAATAAGTAAGGCGGGTCTGAGCACAACCAAATCATTTATACCCCTTACAAACTGCAGTCATTTTACCATTTTCCCAGTCTTGAAACGGAAGCTCTCGGAAGTCTCCACACAACGAACAACAATGCTAGGCAGCAGCACTCCAGGCACAAGTTTCCAAACAAGTTTTCCCAGCGCAAAGAAATAAATTCATATATTTGTATATGTATATATATATATATATATATAACAAGACAACAACATACGTTCACATATACGTATGTGAAACGATCGCTTGGCTGCATAATAATGTTAATGTAACAACGCAAACTCGAATCGCCTGCAGTTGAACAAACTGGATGTGAGTTTTGTCACTGGTAATGAGTTCGTTGCAGCTGGAGACAGCTAGCGAAATTGCGTCAAATGGTCAAATAATCGCTGCAAAATTGTCCAATTTCAGTCAGTGGCCAAAGAAAAGTCGGGCGCTTGCTCCAAGTGCATTGACACCAGCACCGACTAAGCGTTATGACAAAAACAATTACTCCATATTTAGTAAACCGTAGTCAAAATACTCTTATACCTTTTTCATACCTAAAAATTGACTACCGAAGAGATGAACTAACTACATAAATTCTAAACCCAGGCTAGGCAACGGCTGTTGCAAGGCCTTCCCTGAAGTTCATAGTTCGTAGCTAATAACAATTATACCTTTATATATTATGCCTTCCCTTGCGAAATCTTTAATTTGTAAAACAATTTCTCTTCCAACATTTTTAATACACGGCACAATTACTTATGTTTAAAATTTGTAAGCAAATTTTGGCATACCAAAATTTATTAGTCGATTACACAATAAACACTTTAAAGTTCTTTCAAATCGAGACCAGTTAAAAATCTTTATAGCTTAAGTTGGAGCGGAGCATATGCCGTAAAATGAGTGTACCACAACGTCAGTCACAATATCCGCAACGTGAGATGTGAACTCGTTTCGATTGTTGCAGAAATAGTCACACATTTGTATATCTTATCACACTAGCCGTAAAAGTGCAAGTTCAAAGTTACAGGAAATACTGGACCCCGCTGGCAAGAGCAACAAAAAGCATTCAACAAAAAATAAACAAAAAAAATTGTAACGATTACATCTTGTTGATTGACTCTATATTGGACAGACAACTACATAATTTCGGCACAAGTCGTATGGAGTATCATGTTTGCTGTAACTCGGGTAAACCTTTTATAATAATATCCAGCGCTTCCAGATCCTTGGTCACAGTTTCTTTTAGCACTTTCATGGCACCCTGCTGCATGGTCAATATATTTATCATGCCATCCTCCGCGTTCTTGTCAAGTGCGTATTCAGGAAAGCCATTTGTGGCAAATTGATTGCGCTGCATCCGAATCTGTGAGAGCAACTCACTGAGCCGACCCTTGAATTGTGTGGGTGCCGAGACGACTGCCTGCATATTCTGTAGCTTTGTGCGCAACGCCTCCTCCTCTGGCGTCAATGTGCTGCCCACCTTCCGTGTGCATTCCTGTTTCACAGCGATCTGTCGCAGAAATATTCAGTTATAAAATGTGCTACTCAATATATTCTTTCCCTTACCATTAATATGCGGTGACTCATTTCGGCTAATGTGCGTTTGTGCTCCATTATTTTGGCTGTTGCGGCCGCGTGTCGTCGCCGCAGTTCTTGTAATTCACCTTCCACCTTTTTCATGTAGAGAGCATGCGTATCTGTCTCCTGCTCTTGACATTTAACACGCCATTTCAGATCGCCAAAACCAATCATGGGCACCGGTATAAATTGACTGGTATCCGGATTATCTAAATTAGCCTGACGCCACATGCGTGGATCAACGCTGCGCGGGGGATTCTCTAGATACTCCTTCAGTTGATCCTCATCGGGTTGGGTGAGTGCCAAAGCCTCTGTGATGCCCAGATTGTTCAACTGTGGCTTCACCGTCGCCTGACCCAAATAACTTGCCAGCTCCGTGGCAAGTATGCGCTTGCTATCAATTGGCCCATGCGGTATCTGCAGTTTCTCCTCCACGTAGATGACCATCTGGCACTTTTTGTTCTCCAATTCTTTCATCACATCGATATGTACTAAAAGGTTCGGCTTGCTTCCCATTAAACTGTGTAGCGTTTGTATAATTTGTTGCTGTTGTGTCCTGAAAATATTCAAATCAACAATTGCCAAAGGCATCTAAATCATTTTACACTTACTTAACGATCGACAGTTCTCGATTAAAGTTAAGAGCAACGAGTCCCAGTTTGTTATCCTTGCCGGGCAATCGACTGTAGCCGATTGCCTTGAAACGGCACAGGTAATTCTCATGCGTAATGTCCACCGGCGCAGCGCTCTGTGAGTAAAACAATTTGCCCGTGCCCCACATGGCCTGCAGATAGTTCCATTTGGCCACAATGTTATCGCGCTCATCCCCAAAAATGGATACATTCAGAATGGACTGTGCAAAGGCCTCGTCCGATGAAATAGGCACAGGCTGTTGCTGCGGCTGGCCTAGCATAAAATTGGTTCCGCCAAAGCCACCAAAGCCCGGCGTCACAGTCGTTGTAGCTGGCTTACCAAAAGCTACAATATATAAAAAATAAATATATTTTTTCTACGAGGGAATCTTGTGCAACTCACCGGATGCAAAGCTGCTGCCGCCGCCAAATGCCGACGGCTGGCTGGCACCAAAGCCGCCGAACGCTGGTGCTGTCGTCGTTGTCGCTCCAAATCCCGCAAAACCACTAGCTGGGGCACTGCTGGTGCTTGGCAGCTGTCCAAAACCGCTAAATGCGGGTGGTGCCTGACTGATGGCGGATCCGCCGAATAAACCGGGTTGAGTTGTCGGCGCCGCTGTGCCAAAACCACCAAATCCACCTCCCAGTGTACCAGGTCCTGCAGCTGTTGTCGCCCCACCAAATGCAGTGGGTGCACTACCAAACGGCGGTGCAGACATTGTGCTACCAAAAGGCGGTGCCGCAGCAGTAGTTGGGGCACCAAATGCTGAACCAAACATGCCGCCCGCTATCAATCCAAAGAGATAAGGAAAATACGAAGGGGTCAGTATTTGGAAGTGTTTGTTGCTGCTCCACACAGCTTCCGCGCAGCATATCTTATCAGTGCGAGAGAGCCGTGTTCAACAAGCTGCTGTCAAGCATCAGTACATTTCAAGAGCTGGAAACCAGCAGATCTCTGTCTGTGCAACTATGTTATTGATTATTTTGTTGGTGGCTTTGTTGCTGGCTGTTGTGGCATATGTGGGCTACATTATACATAAAAAGGAGTAAGTATGCCTTATGGTTAACAATTCTTAGCAACTAACACAAATTGGACCGAATCATTTTGAACCTAATTTCTCCAAATTGTGAAATATTTCAGTATCAATCCCAAGGAAATTCGCCTGCACAGCGTGAAGGATGTAAAAAATCTGCTAACACTGCCCGCAACAGCTGGACCTGAACGCTATCTGGCGAAGAGAGCATGAATCCCGGCATATTTAAAAGATTTCAATTACACATGCAATCTTTCCATGCGATTGCCACCTGAGGAACTTGGGAGTTTTACTTACGTTTAGCCGGCGTGCTTGTTGCGCCAAGCGATGTATTGCCTCCAAAGAATGACATGACTACAGCTTGTACAAAATGCTTAACTACTTGCACTTATTCTCTGTTATGTGTTAACTATTATATTTGGCTTTTAATTAAAGAACTACGAGAAAAACGAATAATTTTGGCGCTTCAAACACGCACAGTAGATGCTATCCTAGAAATGAGCGTAGCCCGATAAATTGGTACTGACAACAATTATCGATCGTTTTTAAGAACGATATATTACATTCGATAATGAAGGTCGTCGTCGTAAAAAACTTAAATTTGCGACGTCACAAAGAGTAATTTGCAGACATTAAATAATTTAAAAACTCGTTTACAACCAATATACTAAAGTAAATACAATAATATCTCATTTCTATTATATTTTCCATTAATTCACTTCTTGTACAAGCAAAAGGAATATGTTCTGATTATCTTAACAGCTGGTCCACCTATGACGTACTACTTGCCTCGTGGAGAACCTTCTAAGTTAGAAATTTCGCCGCTAGTGACTGCATTGATTTCCCATATTTGGCCGCTTAAAAATAAGAGAAGAAAAAACAAGAAAAGATGAGTAAATACAGCGCTAAGTATCTAGAAGATAAACTCAAAGAGAAGCTTGATGCGACATATGTGCAAGTGTGCGACGACTCGGATGGATGTGGTGGTAAATTCAGCGCTGTAATCGTATCCAAAGCGTTCGAGGGAAAAGCACTACTGCAAAAGCACAGATTGTAAATATCACATCACCTACTGAATATATTAGCATATTTCTAAAAAAGAATCATATCAATTTTATTTTGAAGAGTTAACACAACGCTTGCCGAAGAACTAAAGGAAATACACGCTTTCTCGCAAAAGTCATATACGCCCGCCGAGTGGGAGAAAGTGCAACAACAGCAGTAACTCTAATCGTAACCAGTTGCTGAATTCCGTGGAGTCCAAAACCTGTAAATACATATACATATACATATATATAAGCATATATGTATGTATGTGTGAGCGGAAAGCAAAGCAGACAACGTCAGACAAACCAAACGCCAACCAGTCGAAGCCGAAAACAGTTGAACAAAGAAAGTGAAAGGAACAGCCGATGAACGCAGCTACAATAAAAACGAATAAAACAAAACGCAAATTTCGCGTAACATTACATAAAAAACAAAAATAAAATTTAACAAATAAAGCGAGAACCTAAACGCAAGTGAACTGCATGAACTGCATCTGAAATTCAAATTACCAAAATCAAGATAAAACTTAAGCTTAACAAAACCACAGCAACAACTATGCTGAAATTCCAGGTGCACTCTCCGGGCAAAGTGATACTGCATGGCGAGCACGCCGTTGTCTACCAAAAGCCAGCGCTGGCCGCCGTCGTCGGTCTGGGCACCAAGCTGCAGCTGCGCAGTCAAGCGGGCAGCCAGGTGGCAAGTTTTCAGCTGGAGGCACTCAACTGCACCGTGGAAATCGAACTGAATGAGTTCAATGCATTTGTGGCCAGTTTTCGGAGCAAATATCCCAGCGATAAGCTCGAGAGCACCGCCAAGCTAATGGAGGAAGTGCGCGCCGAGGTGGCCAAGCAGCTGGAACGCACCATGGGCACCACACCCAAACAGCACACACAGCGCGCTTTTCTATCGATTTATTATTTGCTCGCTGGCGCTGTGCTGTCAGCACCCGGTGATCAGCGCACGTTGAAAACTGGTTTCCAGGTGCAAGTGGAGACGGAACTAAATGTGGGCGCTGGCCTGGGCAGTTCGGCGTCATATGGAGCTGCACTGGCTGCCGCCTTTCTTATCCTGGCCGGTCATTTTGATGAGAGCAGCTATTTGCAGGAGGAGAACTTGGCTCTGATCTCGCATTGGGCTTATGAATCGGAGCGAGTCAATCATGGCACCCCATCTGGCGTGGATAACACCGTTTGCACCTATGGCGGCATATTACGCTTCGTCAAGGGACAGGGTTTCCAGGCGCTGCGCATACAGAAACCGCTGAGTATTCTGCTGGTGGATAGCCGGATCAGTCGCAGCACGGCGGACATTGTGGCCAAGGTGCGTCACCTCGGCGAGGAGTTTCCGCAGTTGATCGAGGCCATTTGGCAGGCGTGCGAGCAACTGGTCAACGCCGCTGTGCCACTCTACGAGAGCTTCGGCAATGCCCAGGATGATAGCCAAAAGTTTGAAAAACTCGAGCGTCTCTTTCAGATCAACAACGATCTGCTAAAGGCCATTGGCGTCTCACATCCCAAACTGGAGCAGATCTTTACAATTGCGTTTAAACGCGGCTTTTTCTCCAAACTGACGGGAGCCGGTGCCGGTGGCTATGCGATTGTCCTACTGCCCGAGAACTACGAATGCAATGAGGTCTACTGGAAGCTCAAGGAGGAGCTGGAGGCAGCCGGTTTCGGTGTTCATGTCACGACAGCCGGTGGCGTTGGTTTGCGTGTGAGCAGCTTGGACAATTAATGGGGCACTTGTCTGTCTGCCTAAAACTGTATTTTATTCTAGCTATATTTGCTTGTGGTTTCGTTATTACTTAAAAATAAACTACATATTTTGTACGCCAAAAAAGCATGCGTATTTCTAGCGCTGACTTCGATCTCTTGTCTTGTAGACGATACCGCGATTCTTCATGTCGCGCAGCGTCGAATGTGGCAGGTTGCCCGATACAGATATGGCATAGATGCCACGAGTAAAGCGTGCTGAAAGCATAATGGGTTAATACACATATAGATTTATAGATAATTTAAGCACTATTACCAAGTCGCTGCCATTTGGCCACCCAGGAGTCGGTGGGTGTTGTCAGTGCGATCATGCCATCGAAATTGTTGCTCGTGTGATCGTACACATTGTCCTTGTTGTTCTTCATGCGCAGGAACTCTTCACAGTTTTCACAGCCATCCGTCTCGAATTGATCAAAAGTCTGCAAATCGAAATGGAAATCATCCAACAATTTTTTGTGTACTCGTGTTTTTAAGCTTACCTTGACTAGAGAACAAACCAAACAGGCGCGTAGACCACGCAGATCTTTAGGTATTGCGTCAAATGACATTTTAAATGGGGAAAATTAACAGAACCACGACGCCGGCTCGAAACTCTCAACACATAAGAAACGAGAACAATGCCAAAAATGCAAGTAAATACAAAAAACACAGCCAAACGATACAAAATGCCATGCAACACTTTTGCTAGAGATGGGCGATACTTACGAACATCGATATGCAAAATATCGTAATTACTGGGTTAAGGGAACCTGTTAGAAAATATCGTAGATTAAAATCTGAAATTTTTTTATCGATTAACTTATTAAATCACATAAATATATCAAATATATGCCCGCTACAACACTAAAAAGTATTCATATATATTAGATTATAATGGTGGCCTTGGTTTTATTCTGCGATATTCCTCACGCCATTCAAAGTAAAAAATTATGTCTCCTAAATGATTTGTAGATTTGTTTTGTGTAACGTTAAATTGTACTTTATGCTCCTGAAGAGGCAGTGTTGGCAATGACAACTCATACAAGTGGAAATTACGAGCGTACAAATAACCCTAAAATATATACACAAATATTATATTACAACTACGTCTTACCGGGTCAATTCACCGGAAATAGGCAACAGTTATCAACGTTGATTAGCGTTCTAAAATGCTGCAACATGTATTATGCGGGCTTGGACGTATCAAGGAGCTTACATAGATTATACTTCAATTTAAGAAATGACTTGTATAGATTCCTGTAGTCTCTGTAAAATGTTTCCACACCTAACTATAAATAATAGAGAGATCCGTCGAAATCCTTCAATATTTGGTTTTTACTCACAACAGCAGTCTTAATTTTTCCAATTATGTCTCAGCCCATATTAACAATGGAGCGAGTCCAATTGATGGGCTTCAGAACACATGAAGTATTTTCAAAATAATCTCGATTTGGATTGCTTTCAATATTTTTGATTTTGTAATAGATTCCATCAGCATAGTTCTGCTAATATTTATGTATAATTAATAAATTATCCAACTTAATTTTGTTTTAATTTATTTTATTTGATCTTATTATTAACATACGCTATTGGTCACAAAAATTAGTGATATTAGTAAAAACTTAAATAAATCGAGAAAAGTTGCACCATTATTCATCAAATAAACGAATGAAAATCTGAATAATAACTTTTAATTGTAGGTAATGTGATAAAAACACAAAAACACGACAAGTTGTCAATCAGTCGTTTTTTTTAAATTTAAAATTATATATAACATGATGTGACGGTCAATGCAAGAGCTGAAAAATAGAGTAAAGAAACTTTTAAATTTTAATACAATGAAAGCTAACAAAAGTTAAGTTTCGTCAAGTGTGGAGCATATGCGTTAAGTGCCAATTTGAGCATCATTATGTCAGCGCTTACTGTGAATGCCATAATATAACTTAAGAGCTAACACGATAATTGTTATTTTGTTGTTTTGGATTGCCGGCAATAAAATTGAGCTTTAAATATTAACAATAATTTTTTACCGCACTTCAAGTGTTCAAGTCAAAACAAGGATGTCTTCGTCCACGACTACCACCTCGAGTCCAACGGACAGCTCCAATGGTTCACTGGCAGTTTCATATGGTGCTGTGCCCATCGTGCCCGGATCGAATACGCAGAAACCGTTTACCCTCTCCGAGCGACTTAGCTTCGAGATTTACCGCTACTCCAGCTATTCGCCTAATTATTTGCCTGAGTAAGTTGACGAAGGCTTTGTTCATTTAACTGTAAATGACCAAACACAGACACACACATGTGACATATATCTGCATGTGTGTGTGTGTGTGTGTATGTTTGACTGTTTATTTGCATGTGTTGAAGACGCATCCCGCCCATAAGTTGTTCCATTTCGTAATTTGTTGTTGTCAACTGCGCAGCTTTCGCTTTTTGTTTTTTTTTTCTTATTTTTTTTACAGTTTTAATTTCATATATTTTAGAAACGTACTCGTCGATTGCCCAAACGATCAAACCTCTCGCTGGTCCGCCTACACAAATAGCCCACCACAGTTTCTCACATTGAAGCTGCGCCGACCCGCCATCGTCAAGAGGATCAAATTTGGTAAATTTGAGAAATCGCACGTTTGCAACATTAAGAAATTTCGCATTTTCGGCGGATTGGAAGATGAGCATATGGTGCTGCTGCTAGACGCGTAAGTAATCACATCTTATCTTATCCCGAAATTCTATAAACTATGATAAAATTCATAATATCGTAAATTAACTTTTATGAGTATATGTATATTTCTTGATTAAAAAAAAAACGTTTAAAATGTATTGAATTAATTTGCAGTGGTCTTAAAAACGACAATATACCCGAAGTATTCAATCTGCGCTGCATGACTGAGGATGGCGCTGAGAATCTGCCCATACTCTATCTGAAAATAGTGCCACTGTTGTCGTGGGGACCATCCTTCAATTTTAGTATCTGGTACATCGAGCTGCATGGCCAAGATGATCCCATGTATACATGTGCGCGCATGAAGAGCTACAATACACTGCGCGAAACGGAGATCATCAAGCTGTGTCTCAAGCACTTCCGTCAGCAGGGTTATATGAAGGCCTTTGGGGCGCTGCAGGCCCAGACAAATGTTCGCCTGGAGCATCCTCTCATAAGCGAACTACACAAATATTTGGTTAATTATATTATATAGTATTTAAATGATCTTCAATTAATTTTGCAAATTCGAATCGCACAGGTGGTTCAAGGCGATTTCGAGCGCGCGGAGCGCTTTATTGTCGAGTGCATCGAAGAGGGTCTAATGGATGAGTATTTGAATAAGCAGGACTACAAGCACTCCTGGCATATGAAGTACACGGAAAGTGATGGAAAGCCCGGTAATCGTGGCGGCCATCAGCTGGTTGTCGATTCCAAAAAGCGCCTTATATATTTGTATGGTGGCTGGGATGGCTACCAGGATCTCAGCGACTTGTGGGTCTTCAACATAGAGCTAGACGAATGGACACTGCTTTATGAGCGGTCTGAGTTGTCTAATGGACCCACACCGCGCTCCTGTCACAAACTGATCTTTGATCCGGTCAGCGAGAATATTTTCATGCTGGGCCGCTATCTGGATAATTCGATACGCACCAGTGATTATATCAAGAGCGATTTCTACTTGTACGACACGCGTGCACGCAATTGGATGCAAATCTGTGATGACACCAGCCAAGTGGGTGGACCGCAGCTCGTCTACGATCATCAGATGTGCATCGATGCCGACAAGCGTACGATTTATGTGTTCGGTGGCAAAATACTAACGCCGCGCAACCCCACGGCTTCAACGGAGCCGGAATACTCTGGCCTCTTCTCGTATCACATTGCGACAAATACCTGGACACAGATACTCGTGGATTGTCATCATGCCAGTGCTTCGCAGGCGGATGTTATGTCCATCAAATCGCGCATAACGCACTGCATGGTCTTTCATAATGTAATTACATATGGTTTTAGATTTAATATATAGTTTAATTTTAAATTTATGTTTCGTATTCAATAGAAACAACGAAAGCTTTACATTTACGGCGGTCAGCGTGGCAAGGACGATCTTGACGAGCTGCTCACTTATGATGTAGATTCCCAGGCCATCTCACTGTTGAACAAGGAGAATTCACATCTCGGCACCACGGCCAGCACGGAGACCAAATTTGAGCCATCGTCCGGTTACACACTGCGCGCTACCATTGACTGTGATCGCGATGAAATCTATATATTCTCAGTATGTAATTTATATAATTTATATTGTCAGTATATCATTTATATATATATAATTTATATTTGTGATTGCGCAGAGCCTTAATAAGGTAAAGGACAGACGCGATGTGCACCATGCGGATGCCTCTAACTCCTTTTGGGTATACTCATTGCGGACGCACAAGTGGTCCCGCATATATTACTGCCGCCACAGTTCTCAGGACGCGAACTCGATTAATACGAGCAATTTTTTGGGTGCCAGCCATGGTGATGGTGCAATGGAGCCATGTCCACGCTATGCACATCAGTTGGTCTACGATGAGGTGGACAAGACGCATTATCTCTTTGGTGGCAATCCAGGCATATTTCAGTACCAGCAACTGCGCTTGGATGACTTCTGGCTGCTCTATTTAGAAAAGTAAACACCTGCTTGCCCAATACAAAAAATAATATTCACAAATTGTTACAATTACAGGCCGAAACGCGATGAGATATTGAAGCATTGTCGCTATTTGGTGCGCAAGCTGCGCTATGAGGAAATGACGCGCACCGATCCATTGAAAGCGATGCAGTACCTTAGACGTCACGTATCTGACGTTATAGATCACACCGATGCTGAGCAATTGACTAACGTGAGTGTTATCAATATGAATAAAAGCACTAGCTCGTTTGTACAAATTCCTTTTTTTAATTTTACTTGCAGTTCCATAAGTTAGCCTCGCTGCTTTTCAAGTCGCACGACAACTGCCAGGACTCTGCTCCAAGTCCAAGAGCTACGCCTGAGTTGTGTACTGAAACTGCAGCATTTGATGCAGCAAATATAAAAGGTATATTTTTCTCTTCAAATTTTCTCTAGAATCTGACTAACTTTGTAATCTATTTAGTGGAAAATACCGATAACATTGGCCTGGGAGCGGCCGAGAATATATCGCTGGAGTCGAATGAGAGCCTCACAACTTCCGGTATATCAGAGACTGCGTCCAGTCCCAGTGGCTCGTCGTGCACGAAACGCGCACGCACCGAATACGGTTGTGAGCTACAAAATCGTCGCTCATTTCTTTTCAACAAGCTGGTGCAGTTATTGCCTGCGAGCATGGTGCAACCAGATCGCAACCTCAGCGATTTTGTGGTCATTTAAAATGTGTGCAATATGCAATCAGTGCCAAAATAACACGGGCGAATCGACATTAATTTAAGCTATTCAATATTTGTGTTTATTATCATTTTGAAATGTTATTTACAATTGTTTCGAACTATGAATGTGCATGTGATAGATACTCAAGTCGTGTTAAATTTTCGTTCGGTTTTTTTTTCAATGTTAAGTTTTTTGGCCATTGCTAAGCGTTGCCACATTTTGAATTGAATTTGCAACACAAGACACAAATCGAATTTCATTGTGATAATTAATTTTTACAATATGAAAAGGAAAAATTTAGAACGTTCAAATCAAGCTAAATGAATGAATGTGTGAATGGTGTTAAATTTAAATAATTAGCTTAGACATAAGTATTGAAATAAAAGAATTTTACACTTAGTTAACAATTGAATTTTTATTAGAATTTCATTTTAACTACATTTCACAAAACAAGTATTAAATCATACGTAAACGAAGGCATTTTAGTTCTTTAACAGTTGATTTCAGTAGTTCGATAACTTCAAAGCATTTAACCCAAATTGAATTCCTTAAGTGCATTTTGCATAATTGTATCTTTGACAGCGCAGAACACAAGTTTGATGTTTTCGGTATCTGTTCGTCGATATCAAACAAATAAATATTAATATATAATAAGAAGAAAAAACTATCTAGCAATACTACGACAACGGCAGCTTAGCAGAATAATATTTGTTTGTGGCATAGGCAGATTGGCAAGAAATAAGGTTAGAACTCAACCTGTGGCTGTTGTGAAATGCGAATAGCACTGACGCTCTGGATCTGGATTGCATGCCAAGTATTTTTTGAGAACAAATTGCTTAGCCGTTGCATGGTCCTGTTTTGGACCTGCAATCAAAATTATTAATTCATAGAACTACATATATATATTCATAAAGCCGATACTTACCATCGAACTCTGGAAAATAGTCACCCATATGCGAATACATTATTTTCTCTTCAAACAAATCTTTCTTGTTCATAAAGAGAATAATCGATGAGTTTTGGAACCACGGGTATGTAATGATAGTTTTAAATAAAGCCTTTGATTCTTCCATACGATTCTAAAATATATTCAATAATTATTATAACGAAAGATAACCGAAGTAATCTTATGAAACACACCTCATCAGATTCCATCAAGCATTGATCGTATTCAGATAGCGCCACCAAAAATATAATAGAAGTAACATTTTCAAAGCAATGAATCCACTTTCTTCTCTCTGAACGCTGACCTCCGACGTCAACCATTCTAAAAACATAGAAAAAATTAGTAGCTCTACTATTTTTCGAGAGAGAAATACCTGAAAACAATGCCATCCAAATCAAAGGGATACTCAAGTATTCCAGTCGTGGGAACACGAGCACGCAAAATATCCTGCTCAGTGGGCAAATAGTCTTCCAGTTCAATGCGCGCTAAATCGCTCAGATAGCTGCATGCACGGAAATAGGCATATATTCATTTATATCACAAATAACTAACTATTAACTCACTATTTAGCTGAATCTGTCAACTGATATTCTCTTCGGCGATCATAGCACTCCTGTATTCCAGCATCGGCCCAGAGGCCTTTGATACCATTTAAAAAAGGATCCTCAAGTCGTGTAACCGATTCATAATCAATGCTCATCACCAGTTCACCGTATTCCTATATCAAAATTAATTATGTCATGTTATTCATTTTAGTATCTTAATTACATGTAGAGCTTACTTGAATCTCTGGACCACCATATTCTATTTTGAGCATATCCATGGCTTTGATCATGGACTGCATGGCCATGAATATGTTTTGGAACACCAGTTTAACATAACCACGCTTGTCATCATCTGAGTAACCACTACCGTGGATAATACGCATCTGTTTAATGAAGGTCGATTTTCCAGATTCACCAGTGCCTAAGAAAAATATTTTATATTAGCGAAATCAAAAAAATTGAAGCTTGTCAGAGATTCATGTGCAAGCTCTTTTAATTATTTATACAAAAAAAAGTATGTATACGAGTTACCCTTAAAAATATGGCAGAAGGTATCTCTGATCTATAAAGTCGATATATTTTTGATCATATCTAAATAATACGCACCTAGTAGAAGTAGCTTGAGTTCTCGCCTGGCATCTTTCTTATCACGGCGCAGCTGTTTCTCGATTTCCTGATTGATTCGCTTTTGTTCCTTGGCTTCCTCCGATAATAAGCACTCCATGCTAACGGGACTTAAGGACACTTACTGCAGTTTTGGGACTAAGCTCCGTGACGACTGAAACTAGTTTAGTGTATCGATTTTATGCAGCTATTATGATTAAAACCAATGCTAATTGAATTTTTTCCTGGAATTGTTGATGATTTTGTTATTGGATTGTATTCCAGGTGCTTGAATTATTTTAGACAAATGTCGAGAAGTTGTTTGCCCGACGAGAGTCCGTAACGTTGTGTTCTCTATTTGCGTCGAGCATTTCATATTTGGTCAACACTTGAATCGCCTCATAGTGAAGCTGACCGTGGCTTTGACACTGAACGCAGGCAAGGCGCATGCACCACAGATACATCCGCACCTACAAGTATATAGGTTGGGGTTGGGCTGGCTGCCTCACAAATCGCGCAGCAGGTGGAAACAGATTCAGGAAACTCGACCCATGCCCAAGTTCATTGCAAGAAAGCTGATTTTGGTAACTGTATGGCTTCACAGCTTGGTCTAGCGGAAGACCGAACACCAACAAAATGAATACAAAGGTGAAAACACTACACACATATGCGTGTATATAGACGCGTTAGTGTGTTTAGTATGGGCCAAATCTTAGGTTTCGATATCGATTTGTTATTATCTCTTGTACGAAATATCTCTAAATAATTAGCTCGAGCTTTAGACTTTTATAATCGTAATTATTTTGGGCACTCACAAGACAATTATCTTAAAAGATGTTGTAGGTCGGTCTGAATCGATGACCTCTAAATGTGTTGAGCTCTCCTTGGTTCACTCTAATGTGTCATAGTTGTCGGTCTGTTGTAGGTCTAGCGTGCTGCTGATTTCTGTACTATATTGGGGCTTGCTAATCCAATTGTAACCGTATACGAGTACATAGAGGCAACACACACTGACACACTTACACCCTGACAAACCTCAGCAATAGGCCAAGTTTAAATATATTTGCTAGAAATCCCAGCAGTAATTCTTTTTTCAACTCAAATAAAAATAACATTTTTCTTTTAATATATTTTTATTTATATTATATTGTTTTTTCTTTAATATATATATTTAGGTGTACATAGATACTTTTTCTTTTGTTTCTTTTTTTTTTCTTTTTTTATTTATCTAAAAAATTTCTTAGTTACCATTGCCACCTCAATACAATCAATCCTTTGTCTAGTACTTGTATCTTTTTAATATGATTTCTATGACAAATGTGTAGAGCCAACACACACACACACACACACACACCCACACACTCGCACGTATATATGTATATACAATTTTCATTGAGTGCAAGCCTCACACTTTGTTGTTGTGTAAATTTCCATAAAAAAGTCAATCAATTCAAATGCTACAAGTTGAGAAAGTATTACACTCAATGGAAATCTTGAATATACAAACATTTGTATCTATGTGATTATGCAGGTGTTTGCATGTGTGTGTGTGTGTGTATATATACATATGTATATATACACATATATATGTATTTATATAGCATATATAAATATACATATATATATATAGTACGTACTTATTTAAGGACGTGCGTTTGCCTTAAGACTTAAGCTAAGCATGCAGTTTTTATGTGGGGGATGTTTTAGCTTCTTGATTTATATGTTAGATGTATGTATGTACTTATGCTTATACGTATGTAGAAATATGTACTTTAAAATATTTCTCAATCATCATCATCATCATCATTTCATGTCAGACCAAACTCACAAGTACATCTACAATATAAAGTTTATAAAGTAGCCTAAAGATGTGAAATATTATAATCATTATTTCGTTTTTCTTCATTTCTATTGTTTATTTGTATAGCCTAGTTTGACATCAATTTTAACGTCGAAGGGAGAGAGACTCTTGTTGTGGTTGTTACTGTTATAATTAGTATTATTATTATTATGTAATGAATTAGTTTAGTAGCTTTACAAGCATTGTATGAAATATGGTCTCTATTCCATATGCATATATGTATATATGTAAGTAAGACTACCATCAAAAAGAACAAATTTTTCGAGGTGCCCAACAACTCATAATACATTTTAAAGTTGCGTTAGTAAATACTAAGCTAAACTCATTACATTTATTTTATTTTCTTTTTTAATGTTTTTATCTCACGAATATCGAATTGATTTCCATTTGTCGAAATTTATACTGATTTCAGTGAGATTTGTGTTTCTTTACACAAGAATACAAACATATACAATTGAAATGTATTTTTATGTGTGTTCCTTTCGCCTGCAGTTCTTGAATTTTGTATATAAAAATACAAAATACTTGTACATACTTTTACATACATAAGTATGTATATTTATCATATACTTAAGTATATTAGATCTTTAACCATTTTATATCAAATTGTTGCTCATTTATTATAGCTTCATGTTGAGCTTGTGTTAAGCTAAATATTTACATACAAACTGCAAATACTTCACAACTTAAAAGAGCCAACTAATCCATTAAAAAAATTACCCAAACAACAATCATTGAATCACATACACATGTTTTCACTGAAATTCTAAATAAAAAACAATAAGAGTTTAAAAACAAAAAAGTCAAATTTCAATCAAATAATAACATAAGATTCCATCTTAAGTATATATGTTTTGTTTTGTTTGATTTTTTTTTATTTTTTAGTTTTATTTAATTATAAATAACTTGTATTTTTATGTTTCTGCCTCGGTCTTCTTCATGGAATTAATGAGCACTAGAAGGCACAAAACGCTAACTAAACCAAATGTTTTTTTCTTTTATGTATGTATGTTTATTTTCAGTGATTTTTTTATCTTTATCAATATGGTATGCTAGCTCATGTAAACTACTACATACACATGCAATGCGTTATGTTCAAAATTACGAATTTTGCTTTTGCCAAAAACTTAAGATTTCTTGTTGAAACCGCCAAATTGTTTTTCGAATCCATTATGAAACAAAAGAATTAACAAATTAGCTCTTAAAGCATTACGGAGTTATCGTATGTAAGGTATGTTTCCCAAATAAGGATTCATCTTCTTCTCTAAGGATTTGTCTGCGAAATGAATATGGTCAATGTCAACCAAAATTCTGGAGACTTTTCTGCTCACCGATGTAATTCATTGGACGGAAAACTATATAAGTATGTGTATGTGTGTGTGTGTGTGTGTAATACATATACAAAATGTACAGCGCCTCTGCTTAAACCGTTGTAAAACTTGTTGGCTGTCTCTGACCAGAAAGAGGCGCTTGTCTATGTGCCTTTATATAAAAAAAAAACGAAAATGTTTATATTTCGTATAGTTCGGTATTTTGGTTCTGTTCTAAGTTATCCTTTAAAATCCTTGTAGAGCACATACCAACTTAAGGATCCGTTCTAAGTGTATATACCCATAATCATCAGAGTAGTTGCATATGTCTTCTAAACATGTGTTCTGCTCGGGCTTTTAATTTCGGCTAGCCGAGCATTTCTTGAATTCGTGTAAACAACGAAAAATTCGGTACGCATATGTTTTTGCCTTATATAAATACACATTTATTGACTTAATTAAGCTTTTTAAAAGCTAATCAATTTATCAATTTAATTTAATTGTAAAAATTTTGTTATTTATTTCATTTACTATATCTTCGGTTTACGTGGATTAAAGCTTTATACAACACTCTGTTGAATCTTACTTAAATTCTAGATGCGTATTCGTATTACAATTTAAACGGCGGAGTTATACGGTTGATGGCAAATGGATATTGATGTCAATGATGTTTCAAAAATAAAAGTAATCATATGTATCTATAATCCTTCATAATTGCAACAGAAAATGTTCTTCATAGCAAAGTTTGAGTGTGAATGATTTGAGATTTGAAAGAGATGCTCAGAAAAGGAAATTTACTGACAAAACAGCAGAAACAAACAAAAGATAAGCAGCCAAAAAGTTTAATTTCAGTAGAAATTTCGAAATAAACATTTTACCATACTCTTCACTTTGTTTACCCCTCGCCCGCTTACTTGAAAAATGAGTTCAAGTGGTAAAACAAATGTTAGATTCTATAAAATGTTTAAAATATACATAATTATGAAAAACAAAGTTTGATTCATTTTTATTTTACATATACATGTATGTATGTATGTGTGCGTTTTTTTTTTCATTTTTAACCACATATACATAGAGTAAAATTGTGTTTATTTGGATTTTTACATAAATAGTTTTGTTTTGTTGTTGGTGTTGTTGTTTATGTTTGCATGTTTATTATTATGATTTTTTTTTTTTTTTTTGTAAATGTGCGGTTTGTTTTGTTACTGTACTAACATTCTATAGCTGTAGATTAAATTATACTAAAATTTAAAAACAAAAACAAAACATTGTCTATAACATAAGCAAAACAGACTAACAAAATAATAATTAATATAAGTATATTAAAAATATTATTTGAAAAAAATCAAGCTACATTCCTTACAAAATTGCTCCTTTGAAATGTTACAATTGTTAACATCATGATTTATGACATTTTTGCTTTCTTTTTAATTATTATATTTTAGTTGATGGAAAATTGATTGATGGCATCCGGATTAGCTGCATATGATAGTAGGTTCTTATGTAGTTGTATGTATGTATAACATATAGGTTTTAATTAGTTTAAATATTGATGATTATGACTGTTGTTGCTGTCGCTAATTATGGTTATGCTGCAGCTATGAAAACATTTTACAAACACACGTGTTAATTAATTATAGATACGATGTAATCTGGACGTCATTTGTACAATACAAATGCGTTTAATATTTTTTTTTTTGTTTTAGTTATTATTATTACATTATATAGTACTTAATCATCACTTTCATAATCGTATCCCTTTTGTGTGATTGGGTGTGTGTGCGATTTCGTTTGTTAGTAGGATTTGTAATTTACATTTAACTGATTCTTTCTCGCAATACAAATTAGTTCAGTGTTCTTAAGACATTACATAGTTGTCTATGTACTTATGCATGTATATATGTGGTATGCATGTATATGTATGTTTGTTTGTTTGTATGTATGTATATATATACACATATTATGGGCTCGTATGTATATAAATATTTCAGTAAACAATATTTGCAATATTTACGCTTTTAGCTTTAAAAAAAATACAATATTTTTTCTGCGTTTCATTTCTTGTTGTTGTTGGCTTACAGTTTTTGTTGTTGTTATTGTGATTTTTAAATTATTATGAGAAACTTCAAATATTTATTGTTTTTAGCAAAATTACTATTTTGTTTATAAGTAACATTTTTTTCTTCTCGTGATTGGTTTCAGTAGAATTTTATGCTTCAGTACGACAAAAATTGTTTCCATTTGTTGTTCCTTTTAAGCTTTTGATTAAATTTTAGTTGTTATTTTATTATCTTTGTGTTTTTCTTTTTTCATTTTTTCTATCAATTTTATTACAAAAGTTCTATAATAATGAATTTTAAATATTATTATTACTTTACTCGTACGTGATATCAGAAGTTTTTGTTTTCTTTTTCATTCCACACAAATTAAAATGTATACATCAATCGGTTCATCATTATTATAAAGTTTTTCATCAGTTTTAGTATAATTTATGCTACAATTTTCTGTTGATGTTACAATTTAAGAAATTTGTGTTTGGGTCTAATTTACGCTTAATCTTCGGCAAACAGTATTAGTTTTTTTTTATTTCTTTCTGTGTTTTGTTTTTAATTAATATGCGAAAAAGGAATTATGAATGTTTATATATATAAATATATATGTATATATATATATATACATACACATTATGTATATATATGTATAATAAAAATCACAAAAATAGTTTTCTGATCCAAATCCAGTTTAGACCAAATTGTATTCCTTAAGATTGGATTGCAGAATCGTGTCCTTTACAGCTGCAAACACAAACCTTATATTTTCAGTATCTAAAGTAGAAAGTAAAAAGATATTTTCGTTTTAGTCAGTTTCTATGTTTAGAAATATACAACAAAAGTATCTTATAATAGTAAAAACCATTACCGCATTATTCCCATGCATTAATGCCTTAATTAATATTAGATTCAACAGCTCCCGATTTTCAAACTTACAATACTTTCAATAAGGATTGCTTAGGCACGAAATAAATAATAATAAAGCAAACAATTCCACAGTACTCAATATTTTTATTTAAAACAAAATTAAGGATACATATTTTAAGGCAATACAATAATTAAATAATTGAACGTGTGGGTTTGCAAAAGCAAAATATGTTACAAGTCGTAGCTATGTTGCAAGTCTTATTTAAAAGCTCCCGACTTTTAGATATACAATGCGTTCACTTATGTTCGCTTTAAGCTCGAAATATTTGTTCACTCCCAAAATTTTGTTTAAGCCCCGACTAGCACCTAACTACAGTGGCAATGCGGCAAAAGCAAATCATGTTACAAATCGTCTTATCCCGAATAATACGTAGAATCATTTAAAGTCGGCAAAGGCATACACGCTATTTACATAAACATTAGATGAATTACTTACCCGTAGCACAGGTGAAATGAGAATAGATTATCTTTTCGGAATCTGGATTTAAGTCTACAAACATGCGCAGTATGAATTCACGGGCTGCTATTGCATCTCGCTGTGGACCTGTTATCAACAGAATTGGGATATGTTTACAACTAGCACAATTACAAAACTAGCAATAGCAATAGCAATATAATATGTGGAGGCAATTTCTCGATTAAGCGAAGAAACTCAACGAGAGTACTCACCATCGTATTCAGGAAAATAGTCCACCAAATGCGAATACATTATTTTCTCCTCTAACAAATCTTTCTTGTTAAGAAATAGAATAACTGATGAATTTTGGAACCACGGGTATGTTATAATAGTTCTAAATAAAGCTTTTGATTCCTCCATGCGATTCTAAAAAATATCATGAAAAATTATATTGAAGTGAATAACCAAAATTAATTCAAACTTACCTCATTATCAGATTCAAACAAAATTTGATCGTATTCAGATAGCGCTACCAAAAAGATTATTGAGGTAACATTCTCAAAGCAATGAATCCACTTTCTTCGCTCCGAACGCTGACCGCCGACATCAACCATTCTGCATATTACAAATATTGATTAATAAAACAATGAATTATTATTTTGGTTAAGCATCAGCTAACTACAAACCAAGCAAAAACTATGTGCATTAAAAATTAAGCTAAAAGCTAAACCAATAAATATGAAGACATCGAATGATATATGCACAGCGGTATAATTATAGAGTTGTTTTTATATACACAATTTGGGTTACTATTCGAAGGCTACAGTTCTGGCAGTTTTACTCAAGTTGAACTGATTACGCATTGCAAATTCATATAGTTACGATTTATATACCTAAAGAAAAGATCGGTTATTTTAAAGTCATACTGGTATATTCCACTTGTCGGACAACGGGAATGTAATATTTCATCTTCACTGGGCAAATAATCAGCTTAACATCGTTAAGTTAGCTAATTGGAAGAATTATAAATGGTTTAGTAGGGAACATGCTCATCTGTATAACATCTTACAAACAGTGCGTTTAATTCTGTCAGCATGAAAACCCGCTTTGAGTCTGTTCTAAATACACCGAAACAGTTTTATGATTTAAGCTAGCTTAACATATAATAAATGATATGATTTGTTTGTTTTAAGATCACAAATTATGCTAGTTAAATATAAAATCAGTTAAACAATTAAAAATAATTAATCAATAACCAAGAAACATATTAGACACATGCAAGATACAAATATTTGAAACGTTGTAGCTACCTAAATCTGATCTCTTCTAAGTCAAAGGGATACTCAATGATCCCCGTTGTCGGCACACGAACTCTTAAAATGTCTTGCTCAGTGGGTAAATAGTCAGGTTGAGCCACACGATCGAGATCCATCAGATAACTATACATTATATATATATAAGAATGAAATCAAATTTAGTACATCGAATTAATCATCCTTTATAAGAAAAATTTTAATTATTTTTCTTGTCGCCTCTCTTGTCTAACATCATCTAGCTGTGGAAATAAACCATATCCAACGAGTAACTCACTATTTAGCGGAATCCGTCAACTGATATTCTCTTCGGCGATCGTAACATTCCTGTATACCAGCATCGGACCAAAGCGTTTTTATGGCATTCAAATATGGATCGTCAAATGTTGTCACTGTTTCATAGTCAATGCTCATCACCAGATCAGCAAGTCCCTGCAAAACACAAGTTCCAGTTAGAAAATTATGTCAAAACAATCGATGCTTTTTTTTTTATTAATAATACTTACGTTATGCTCGCCAACACCATATGATATTTTGAGCATATCCATGGCTTTGATCATGGACTGCATGGCCATGAATATGTTTTGGAAAACCAGTTTAATGTATCCACGTTTGTCATCGTCCGAGTACCCGCTGCCGTGTATAATACGCATCTGTTTGATGAACGTTGATTTGCCGGACTCGCCCGTGCCTGCAGAGGATAAGGG
Source organism: Drosophila silvestris (assembly GCA_035043445.1). Lineage (NCBI taxonomy): Eukaryota > Metazoa > Arthropoda > Insecta > Diptera > Drosophilidae > Drosophila > Drosophila silvestris. The sequence goes on along the minus strand of JAWNMZ010000170.1, from coordinate 9,345,760 downwards.
AAAATCAAATATGATGTTAATAAGGAACTAGGCACCACAAAAACCACACCTGACGAGTGCGAATTAGCAATAACAAAATCACACAATGTTTACGACTTAAATATGCACAGCATTATTTAATCGAGATAATACACACCCAGCAGGAGGAGCTTGAGCTCACGTCGCGCATCTCGCTTGTCGCGGCGCAGCTGTTTCTCGATTTCCTGATTGATCCGCTTTTGTTCCTTGGCTTCTTCCGATAAACAGCACTCCATGCTAACTGGATTTAAGGACGCTTACGCGTTCTGCAGATCCTGTGCTACGCTCCGTGACGTGCGTATATCTTCCAGTTGCCGGATTATCCTGCTGCTCTGATAGTCCCCACTTGATCTAAATTAGTTCGATTTTGGTGTTGTTGTTTTTGTGTTTTGTCTCATACAGGCGTGCTTTAGGCTTGCGATAGTGTTGTTGTAGTATAGTTGTTTGTCCTATATAATTGTTGAATGTTTTTAATTTCAATTTACTTATTTGCTCGTGAGCATTTGTACTTTGGCGTTGCTCGCTGTTTCCTACGACACTGTGGCTCTCTTTGGCTCTATTGCTTACACTCCACTCCCTTAAGGGATCTCTCTCTTGTTTGCCTATTCTATTCCGTTAACGATTCTCATTACTGTGATTACCATATTCTTAAACAGACTTTGGCGTATCTCTTGGTCAATGACGAGTACAAATTTATTCACGTAGTATTCCAGCTCTTTATAAATATCTGTAAATGAAAAAAAATTGGAAGAAAATATGTAAATTTGAAAGATTAATAAGCGGCTTAGAAGTCTCGATATATGGGGGTTCATAAATGTATATTAATTTTCAAACACAAGAAAACGATTTGTCACTGCAGCCAAGTCAGGAAATGCAATTAACAGTACCTTATAAATTTGTCAAACTAGCGCAAAACAGAACTCTAACAAGAAAGTGCGAATTCTATTTTCCAGATACTGGCCTCGCTTTGCTCGTTTCCTCTCATTGGATCACAAGCGAACTGAGTGATCAGCACAATGCTAATTTGTATAGAGATTAAGCTATATGTCCTTATGCTGAAGAGAGGTTTTTCATAACTGAATTCCCAGTAATTATATAATCATCATATTTCCTTTTAATCAAGAGTCATATTTGGTTTTTTTTTAAACAAAGAGTTGGGCTTATGGTTTGTGTGTATATAAATATATTTATATATCCAAAGCATAGTTACAAATGAAAGATTCGATTTGGGAACAGAGTATAATGGCGTGTATACTAATAGCTTTATGCATTAAATACTATATATTTCAATCAAAGTCAACTTAGAAAATATGTGGGTGAGATGATTATCTTGCTCGTCAGCGACAGTCTGACAGTAGCACGGGTCAGATAAGGAAACAGAGATAAACTCTTAAATTGCTACAAGAATCCGGTAACATCTTGATAAGGTATCTACTTGGCATCAAGCAACTGCAGGTCGTTAAAAACGTTCAAGATTTCTACATTTCTCTATATACAGTTGATCCTAACCCACTAAAACGGACGCCAAAACCCGAGAAAGAGAGATAGAGAGCAAGCAAACAAGTCGTACTTTCAACAGGTTGCGATTGTCGCAAGTTCCCCGCCCAAACAAACTTGCCCCAGCCACCCACACACAACATAAAACACACTTTGGGGTGAGCAGGAGGCCATCAGAGTAGCTGATTGCATTCAGTTAATTGTCGGCTATTAGTCACGAGCGATATAGAGTACTTAGATCCGCAGTATTATTCATACCTCTTATCAGGCAGGCACATGGAAAGCGTAAAGGGAATATGGAATAGAGACTTGACATTTCTTACTCCTTAATTAGAGCGCTTCGGTTATTGATTGGACTTATTTCATTCTAAAACATAACATTATTCAATACGTAAAAAAAAAAAAAAATCTAACTGATAATCAAAATTAATTTCTTTTACTGAACAGTTCAAGTGAATTGTAGTTGCAATCAACGAGAGATCACTGTATACATGTATTTATCTTATATATGTATTTACTTACGCATCAATCCATCGGTCGTGTTGTGTTCGGATGGGAGACATGAATAAACCTAATTGTAAATAGTCGACGACGTTGCAGTTTATGACGGACGAGATGATTATCCAAACGTGCTCTTGCTCTTCTGTTGTTCCGCTTTTCTTCTTGTTAATGTATGTTAATCAAATAAATCTGTGTGGTCGTTATATGTTCACTAGCTCTAAATTTTGAATAAGAAAAATGTTTTGCTTTTCTATTCTTTGCTGTTTGTCGTATTGTTTCCCTGCTGCAGTTTATTTGAAATCGGTGTCGTTTTGGATATATAATTTATGCATGTAAGTAGTATTTATGTGTTTTGTTTGTATGTATGTATTTATGTATAATTCCTATGTGGTTATGCTTTTATGAGGTGATGTTTCCGTTGCTTTACGATGTGTCGGTTTTATCAATTTATCGTTTGATTTAGTTGCGGCGTTTGGAAAACATTAGTTTTAAGGAACGTGTGTAGTTGGTTACATATGCATGTATATATAATTATTTATAATGGTGCATTTACAATTTGTCAAGTTGTTGTTGGTTTTTTCTTGTTTTTTTTTTTTTGCAATCTTGTCGTTTTATCCCACTGTATGCGGTGTGTGTTTTTAGTTTTACCAGTCTATAAATGCAACGAAGATTTGTATTAGTAATTTTAACATAAATTTTTTGTTTGACGACAAGCACACAAAACGCTTATTTTCTCGCTTTCTTTTGCTCCTCTTTTTCTCTTATCTTTTGCTTTACTTTCACACGCAACACTTAAATACTCCTTTTGTATTTAATTTTCCGCATACTTTATGCTTCTTGTATTTGTTTATTTTCCGGTATGCAGTGGAACTGCAATGAAAAAAGAGAACGTTTAGAATGAATAAACACTTCATATATTCTATATATGTATGGAGGAGCAACAGCAGCCGCAATAAAATCCACCCACGCACCCCACTCAACTGTCAGAAGACTCCTAAACTCTGCCTGCCTTCAACAATTGTGTACTTTGAAAAAAAAACGAACATGACTATTTTAACAGGGTACACTTATGCGGACGGTGTGGTTTTTTTTTGTATATATGCATATATATATATATCCATATCCATATATATATATATATATATATCCATATATATATATATATATATATATATATATATATATTTATATATATATATATATATATATATATATTTATATTTATATTTATATTTATATATTTATATTTATATATATATACATATATGCCTTATGCGGACAGGCACAAAAATATTAACGTTTTTTAGATGTCTCCCACTGCATTTTTGTACGTTCATCCAACAATTGTATAGAATTTACTATCCGTTTTGGCAAAGGCAAAATGTGCTAAATAATGCCAAAAATAAGCTGCTCAGGGGCTCTGAGGCAAGCAGTGCGCTGTATTGTGCAGTGTTGTCACCGCTAATTTTGGCTGTGTAAATCGCTGCCAATTGCATTTGGCATATGCCAACGCAATGCAGATTGCGAATAAATAATACACAATTAATTTACATTGTGATATGTACACACTGCTCACATCTCAAAATAACCGCATAAATGCAAAATGCAAATAATACATACAGCAGATATCACTGATATGATAGATAGATAGTGCCCTGTAGCTCTCTATAGCTGTTTCGCTCGCACCTCTATACACACACGCGCACTGCTATACACACAGAGCGAGGGCGAGGCAAAAACGAACATGAAAAAAATGTTGGCTAAAAAAAATTTGTCGATTCTTGCACGCCAATTTGTTGAACAATTCTGAGCAATTCTTTATGTCTATCGTCACGATTTCATCGTCTAATTACGCGTACACAAATAGGCCGAAAATTTTAAAACTATTTCGATGCAAGTTGGGCTGGGATTTGTGGACTGCTGGGCTGCTGTTGCTGGATTTTTTGCGGTCGGTGTGTCGATAATCGTTTGAAACTCACAACATATTTGATTTTGCATTGTTCGTTTAACGTTGACGTACAGCCCGTAATGACTTTTTCGCTTTGTCAACTCTTAATTTTCTTAAGTATTTACACTTTTTTATTAACGCAACACCAACACACACGAAAGAGTCACCGACATAGGAGCATGAATGCAAGAAATTTACAAGGTGGCGTTAAGTGTGCGCAATTTCGACTGCGCAGAATTTTTGACGTCATACTTTCACATTTGTCAGGGCTTCTCAAAGAATTCTACGTAGGGTTGCCTAAAACGATTGTTTGTACATACTTCGTGCATTATTATCGGTGTGACCAGCACTTCTTCAACAATTATTCATATGCCATCGATAGATTAGTAATCGATGTTAACAACAGCTGTTATTTTGGAGGCATGTTATAATTCAAAGTCTGTTAATGGCAGATTAAATTTATGTCGTTTTTCGGTTTTGCAATGGAAATAAATACCACAAATTTCTGATTACAACTGATTTCAAAAGATCAAATTTCCAATGGTTAGTTTTTATTTAATCTATGTTTTATTTAATTTTCTGTAAATTATTATCATTTGTTCAATATGTTCATGCGATAAATAAATGTTTAAATTAATTAAATAATATTACAGTACAGAATTCAAAAACAATATTATGTATTATGTTTCTGTGTTATCTTTCGTTTCGAATTGGTAAACAAGCTTCAAACTGGATATCAATCTATTCGATTTGTTAAACAAAAAATAATATAAGAGAATGGATCTGTTAGTGACTATTGGCTTGTTCTCAATGTTGTAAAGCTGGCGCTAGCTATTTATTTCGAGAGTTTCACTCGGATTCTTCAACTAAATAACAGCTACAAATTATATTTTAGTTTATAATTGAATAAAAACAATTTTATGTCGTATTTTCCGATACACCAATGAAATGCCAAAAAAGGTAATTTCTGGTGTCCATTTTTCACTCCAAAACACTCAATTGACTATAAAAAACTCGTACTACATGTTTTGCAAAATACATATACAAAAGGTTATCTTTCTCTCGATTGAAACATGTTTGAAACACAATTCCAATTGAGTGATATGCGTTAAATTGTTCGTCTTTGCCTTTTGATTTTAACAAATTACAAATTAGATACATTTTGTTCGTATTAATTATGAGCACAATAATAGATTTAACAAATAATATATATATGTGTGTATGCGTATGTTTTATGATTTTAGATTTGTTTATGTTTTGTTTTTGTTTTTGTTTTTTGATTAAGCTTACAACTAGGAAAATAATATTTATGAAACATTTTCAAAATATTTTTTGTGTGCAATCATTTCTCAACAATAATAATAGTTATAATAATTATAATAATGTTTGGAAGCACTGCTTTAACAAATACAAGACTGTTTATTGCAAACGAATACAAATTACATATTAAAATTTATCCAAACAATAAATTTGACAAAAGGTCATAATTTTAGATGGACACAAAAATAAAAATTGTCGCAGCGCTCTGTATAAATTTGGCCGAAAGGTTTTAAGTTCGTTCATAATAATTTGTATAATGTATGTAAAATGTAAAATGTATTGTGGTATATAATAGTATAACAAAAATAGGGGGTTGAAGTTGGTGTTCTTATTCTTGGTAGTTGTTGTTGTTCTTGTTGTGGTTTTAGTTGTTGCATTTATTCCGTCATCGTCGCCGCGTCAGCCGTTCAAATGGGACGCGTAAAGTTGGCCGGAAACAGTCCCTTCTCGGTTGTGCCCTCTTTTTGGCCCATTAGCCATCCCTCCTCCTGTAAATTGTTAATAAAAAACTGCATTCAATACAAACATGTAGTGAAATTCTTATCACATAGCACTTAAAGGGGCAACTAGCGCATGCGTATAACATAAATGGGATAAATATTATTCGTGGCAAACAGCAGCTGTGTGAGTGTGTGTAACGAAAATAGTTTTACCTGATCCTCGGGATCGTCGTACTCAATGACACGTATGGTATCGCCAATTTCAAAGCTGAGCTCATCGACATCCTCCTTGACATAGCCATACGTCGCTTTCACGCGATATAGCACACCAGGTGGCAAATCAGCGGTGTTGGCATCTATGAATAAAATGCCAGTTCAATTTAAAAGGGAAATTCAATCAAATCAATCAGAATATTTATTATTTATAGTTTAACATGTGCATCAAAAAAATATATATAGATATGCATAACTCAATTTTTAGTGCACAAAAAAACACAAAGCAGGAACAGAACTTTCTGTTAATATGTGTTGTTCGTTCATAAATATATAAAACTTCGCAGCCTGCATGGGTTAGTCGGTTTTTAATAGGTGGTAGCTTTTTGGTAGTATTTCGTCGGCAACAGCTCCATCGAGAATACAATACACAAGTTAAGCAGCGAACGTGCAAGCAGTGTTTTTATTTTGAAATGGTGATGGTGATAAAATGAGTGAAGGACGACTTAACATTAAAAACCTACAACATACTTGCTTTAGCCACCTGCAACCAGTAATTACCAAATAATTGCTACGAAATTATATTATAAAATATGCATGTGTGTGAAGTTACTATAATTCATATTTATATAGCCCAACTGCATTTTGAATGATAACGATATATATGTAAGTATAAGCAAAGTATATAAGAATAAAAACAATGCATGAAATTGTTGTATTAATTGATGTGCTTCCTTTCAGAAGGAACGAAAGAAGTGCATTTCAAAGTGAACAATTCTGTCTGTCAAACAAGTTCCAATATAATTTCTTTAATTTTAGCCGTTTTTTAAGTTTTGACTACACTGTTTACTTTGAAATTCAACTTGATTTGTATGCTTCGTAATGATTCTAATGAGAAGGCACCGCAAATTAAGGACTCAATCGGCTGGATGAGTGCCAAAGAATCGACCCATAAGTAGTACAAAATATACATATTTAGATATCCTTGAAACGCGCACATGCTTTTTGGTCCATTGTATTACAAATTTGCGGTTAACAATACAAATACAGATACAGACATCATATAACAGAAACTGAAGCTTTAATTGATACAATATACAATATTGACTGGCTGGATCAGGCGCAAATCAGATACCCCAATTTGACGCGATAGATAAGTAAATTACAGAGACGTTTATATAATTAATTATTCAGTGAATTGGTGTTGGCCACAGACAGACACACGAGTGATATATACATACATTAATATATATAAATATATATATACATTTATATATATATATAGAGAGAGAGAGAGATAGAGAGATATAGAGTAATGCACAGACAGACCCAGTTTTTTTGTTTTGATAATTTTTCGAGTATCGATCGTACTCACCCATGGGCACTTCGTAGATGCATTCGTCATCATCGTCGAAGGGATTTTTATTAAGATGTTTATTAACAACAGTTTGGCTATTAACTAACTGATTTTTGCTACGGCTAACTGTTTCTGTATCTGTAGTAATAACTGAGTGCGATGTATTTGTGTTTATTGTTGTCGTTTCTTTACCTAATTTCTTTTGTTTATGCTCCTCGAGTGAACTCGGATTGCCATTGGCATTCGATTGACCACCATCCGGCAGCTCTTTCGGCTGCTTGCCCGGCTCTTTGGCTGCGATTGTGGTGCTGTTGATGCTGGTGGTATTATTGGTGGGTGCTGCGGCTGCTGCTGTTCTTCCTGTTGTTGCTGCTGCTGCTTCTCCCGCTTCATTTGCTGCCATTTCATTGTTGTTGCCATTTAATATGGTCACATCTGCTGCTGTTGTTGTTTTTGTGATTGTTCTTGTTGTTGTTTCTTTAGCATCTGTTGTTCCCTCACTGGTTGTTGTTCCCTCTGTCTTGGTTGTTGTAGTTGTTAGCGTTGTATTCGCATTCGGGCTGCCCAAATCAATGCTCTCCACCATCTTCGTTGTTGTTGTTGTTGTTGTGGTGCCATTTGTTGCTGCTGCTTCTGCTGCTGCTGCTGTGGCTGTCTCTAGCTGCGGGCTGTGTGGCGCCTCTGAAAGCTGTGCCGACTCTGGCGTCGGCTCTGGCGTTGAAGAAACTGAATCAAATCGTGGCTCAAGCATTGACGAGCTTGTGGATGATGCTATTTATTTTTGGTTTTTATTTATATTTATATATGTATGTGTTTTTTGGTATTGTTTTATACGTTGATATTTGATTTTGTTGTATGTTTGTTTGTTTTATTTTATTATAAATGTGTGGTATTGGTTTTTTGTTGTTAATTATATTTTTAGGGTGTTAGCATCATTCCAACAAAAACAATACATTTTAATTTATAAAAAAGAGAAAAAAGTAAAAATATATATAAAACTCAACACATGCAGTTTTGTTAAGGGTACTCTAATAGATACTTGAAAGACTTTGTCAGATTTCAAAAGAAAAAGCATCAAACATGCAACATTCCATTTGTTTTGGGCCACATTTGTCTGCAAAACCTAATCTACCATTTTCTGATATTGTACAAAATACAATAGAAAATAATTTAGTTATTTGAAAGTCCCTTAGCAAATGGAATGTTTGTTACATATTTATGCTATAATTTCAACAAAAAGTTAACAAAATTAGTTGGCGACAACTAAAAAATATTTATAAATTGCCAAAAACTAAAAAAAAATCATTCGTATTAAAATTTTGCATACAAAATATAATATAGGTGCATAATAGGATAATATATGAAAAATATACATTTATATTATATATTGTGTATAATATTGAGTTCTTTTTTGCAGGGGATTTTATACATAAAATTACGAATTGGGAACATTTTTTACACTTTGACAATGTGTAATGCAATTTTTTGTACAGTTTTGAGCAATTTATAATTTATATTTTTTGTGTTTTAATCAATCAAAAGTAGAGGGGAAAAAGCGAAAAAATAAACGAAATAAAAAACGTAAATGCGTAAAATTTCATAAATTTCAAAGAATTAATAGTTTTAAAAAACGAAAATAGGTTCAGCACAGATAGCAAGTGTATCCATAAAACCTATTGGGGCATCTGCTACTTACGACTGTTGGCCAGACTGGAGCCACCGTTTGTGGTTATCTGATTTTGATAGTTGCTGTTGTTGGCATTTGCATTATTCAACTTATTCACTGGCGATTGCACTGGACTCGAAGTCTTGATGGCATTTACTAGGAGGGGAATATTATAAACATATATATAAAATATTTATAGAAATTCTAAAGCCAACTGCTTACTTGTTTGTTTGCGCAGCGTATTTGAACCACGTTGCGATTCTGTGGCTAGCTTATCAACAATAGCCTCAAGCTCTGCATAGATCTATCAAATTGAAAACAATAACTTTAGAGTGTATATAATATAACCATATTATTATTATTGTTATTACCTTGGCCGTTTCATTGTGGAATACTTGTTCCGTGGCGAACAATGTCTGCAAATTGGTAACCAAAAACAATATTCTCGAATCGTAGAGGGCGGGCAGCTCATCGTGCAGTTCCGTATTCAATATTTCGTAGGTGCGGCGAGCCTCCTCCAATTGCTCACGACCTTTGGTAAGCTACAATTACATTTTGTGAGTAAGGAAACAGTTGTCAGTTAAATATAAAACCATATTTACGTTACCTTAACATCATCCTTGCGCTTATTGGCATTGGCCTGTAGATTCTGGAACGAATGACGCTGGCCATCGTAGTCGATGAGCTTGCGATTGCGTTTCTCCACCTTCTTCTTCATTTCGGGAAACTGGCCGCTGTATGTGTTGAGCGGTATCAGCACCTGATCACCCAATTTATGTGCAAAGTCCAGCCACAAGCTCTCCGAGGCGGCAGTTTGTGCTTGCAATGCATCATAGCCGCTCCACTGTGGCTCATAGATTTCGACAACAGCATCCATTAGCGACTTTGAGGCGGTTTGTGCGGCTATCAATTAGATGTATGTATATAATTATTTATATTTATTTATATATATTGACTATGAAGATTTGAATATTTGCTCAACTTACCGCGTATGCATCTTATGTAGTTATTGAACTCTTTTTGTAGTTTGTTGGCATTTGTTTGTTGGCGATTAAAGTTATTCAAATGATCATCAAAGATCTCATCTGCAGTGCGATCAACTTTGCCCAAGTTTTGTAGGATCTGCAAAAGATGGAAAATTAAATTTAATTTAATACCCAGCAATTGGTGTACAAAATTTGATTCGATGTGGGAGTGCACACCAAGGTCATTGATAAAGTGGCTCAAAGTGTGGGATGCTGCTGCTGTTGATTGTTGTACTTCAAGCCCGACCACGTAATCTTAGCCCAATTACCACTGTAGTGGCAACATATTTCATTTACACTTAACACTCACAGAGCAAACAGCACACACAAACACACACTCACACACATACACACAGCCAGCTAATGGCGCATTTATAAATAAGAAAAATCATTTGGCAAGCATTGCCGGGCAAAGGCCCGGCTAAGTTTTTGTTCAGTTTTTTACATGTATCAACTCGCAAAAAATAGCATAGCAAAGAAAAGACAACAAAGATGAAAAAGTAAAAGACGAGAGAAGTATAAAACTTAGCAGAGTGCTAAATCTGTTGCCACATGGCAGTCCACGTCCGATTGGGGTTAAGAACGCAATTCGGACCGCTGCCTCCGGTCAATTTGTGGCTGCAGATACTTGAAAACAAAAAAAAAGACCAAAAAAACCACAGAAAATTGCTAAACACTTTGCCACAAGACGAAATTTAACAAGCACTAAGAATGTAGCAGCTCTTGTCAGAGTGGCGGCGGGGGACGTGTTGATAAGTTGTCAATTGCTGACACAACCTTGTAACAGTTTCTAGCAACGCCCACGCCTCAAATGTGACCCCACCAAAATGTACAGCAAACAAATAATAAATGAGGCTCTACGAGCTGCAAGGAGAAACAAAGAGAGAGAGAGAGAGAGAGAGAGAGAGAGAGAGCGTGAGAGAGCGTGTATTAACTTTGCATGCTGCGCCACATTGCGTATACGCAACATTAAAAATCATGTCTATTTAACTCCATGGAGGTCTCAAGCTAATCAGCACGATTTAAGCAAATATTTGTTAGACCAGACATTAGATAAGAAACCAGCATTCTGAACAGATACGAAAATATAGACTTATGTAAACAGTTAAGATAATTCATCTGCTTCGTGGGTCACGTTAGCTAAAAACATGCTTAAAACTGTGGAGTGGGTGAGTTGTTTTGTACTTCCTCCATAGGAAACGATACCTTAAATGCTGACAAGCCAACGTGATGAATGATTACACATAAATACGTACACACATACATACATACATGTGCGCCTATGCGCCATGCATATGAAATTAAGCACTCAACGTAAATTGATGTAAAAGTCATAATCGAAAAAACAAAGTTGCAAAAAAAAAATAAAAGGGCTAAAATTTCCCTTGAATATAAATAGATAGGTAAATCTCAAAGATAAATGTATATTTGTTCAATCATATTATTTACTTGGTTATGGCAAAAGATTTGCAAAAGTATTTGATATAGGCTTTAAATCCACCTACATACAAATCGTCATATTTAATTGGATTGGTACAATTCTCTGGTTATCTAGCGACTTTGTGTGCAGTGTATGTCATATATATATATATATATATATATTTATGTATGTATATATGTAATATATCTATGGTCACATTCAACAAGTGTAGCTCACACACATAAAAGCCTTTTATGGATACACTGACCACCTCACACACACACACACGCACACACGGACAGAGAATACTTCATTGTGGGTAGTTTCCCAGCAACTTGTTGCCGCATTTGATGACCATGTTTGCAACTAAAAACCGACAAAAGCAACAGGAACGAACCAAGAGCCAAGAGTTAACTGTACAAATGCTTTTTTGATTTCTTATTATTGTTATTGTTATTGTTAACCTGAATTGGTCGATCGTAGACTGCAGTTACATGCACATATATAAATATATATACAGATAACTGGCTTATGCCCACGGGCAGCAATTAGCTGCAGATTGTGGGCGTTTAGGGCTTATAACGTTGTTGCCATGGCCCAAACGTTTATAATTAATTAACACAAACAAACAAATTTATTATCAATTTCATTCTCAATTAGTTTCTCAGCTGGCCCCAACTTGTATGCAAAATGAGCGATATGAATAGATATAATGATTGCGTTATGGACGCATGATTGGACTTTGTTTGTGGTTATCGTGGCACCACCAACCGTTGCCACTTCCGCCGAGCAGATCAATCTCAAACCAACCAGTGGGCAAACGTCCTTCTTCATTTTTATTATTTTTGTAATGTCTCCGCCGAGCAAGTTTGCGTCATCATAGACACATATTTGTATATATAAGTATATATATATATATATATACCTGCCTAGCGTGTGTCATTTATTTTAAAACAATTTTGTGCTATCTCTCACTGGCTGTCTCGCATATGTATCTGTACCCAATGAGTACTATATATAGTATAGTCATATAAAAGATGTGAAATAAAACTTTTGCTTTTTTGGCTAATTCCACGCATGCAACATGTGCGTATACAAAAAAGAAAACCAATATAAAAACAAAAACGTGGGCTCAGCTTTTGGCTTTGAGCCAGATGCAGAGCTCAGCTATAGGGGCGTATAAGCTGTGGGCGTTACAGAGGAGTCACATACGTAGTGTTAAACTCGGAGCGATGACATCAGAGCCGTAACAACAACCAACAGATGCATAAGTATCTTGTAGCTGCATAATTCAACTTTCAAATAAAAAAAGTGCAGCACACAAATATCAATATATGCAAGAGTAGACAACAATAAGATCGGCAAGATGGACAATCAATCAAAAGTAAAGTGCAACAGTCGACATATTGTAAAGGCGGGCGGTTGTAGGGGATGGGAAATGGGGGATGGGGGATGGGGGATAGGGGTTAGCTGGTGTATAAATACATATAGCGCATATAAGCAGACGTTGGCCCAGTTTATAAGCAATCTACAGGCAGCTACAAGCAGCCAAACCAAAAAGAGAAAGAAGCCAAAATAAAGTTTGGCAACGACCATGAGCTACCATATAAAAAAAACACAAAAAAAGAAATATATATTATTATTTATGACCAACACTTTGTCAATGCTGAAACAATTTTATAGCCGAAAATCGGATTGTTTGTTTCCGCCATTTACTATAGCTGCAGCAATAAAATGGAACTCACAATATACCCCGTCATTTGCCGTGTCGAGGGTATTGAAAATGGCAACGCCATCTAAACTAGAAATTATTGTAGATACAACAAGTATGAGCATGGCAAGCGAGAGAAAAAAAGGGAATATTAAACATAAACAGGCAACAGACAGCGCCAACAAAAACAATTGTGAACAAAAGTTTTGTAGAAATTGCCGCCGCCGGCAAAAGTGCGAGACAAGTGAGTGCAGAGAGAGAGAGAGAGAGAGAGCAACAGAGAGAGAGAAAGAGAGGTGGAGGCGAGCAAATAAGAGAAATGGGTATGAAAAATGTGCCACGACTGGATCGGATCGGTGTCAGAGCTGAGACACTAGTGAACGCCACGCCTTTTTCTGACGGCTGCCTCGCCCGCCTAGCGGAAAAGTTGAGGCCGTTTGCCGATGCTGACAAGTGCTGCCTAGTTTAATGACATGCAAGCCAAGTGCATTTGTATGTGTGTGTGCGAGTGTGTATGCGAGTGTGTGTGTGCGAGTGTTTAGACCTAACCTATAACTACAATGAAAGCACATTTACAACTTGTTGCCTGCGGTTAGCGTAAAACCGAAGCAGTTTCCTTCGATATGTGTGCACAATAACCCGATTCTTGCGATTTGATGACAGCACAAAGCTTTTGTTGTGGGCAGTAACCGGTTTTCCAAATACCCCAGCCCGCTGCGTCCCCTCTACACCCCCAAAGCACACAGTCAGCCAACTATTCAGTCAGTCAGTAAGTCATATGACTTAGCCTTAGATCAGTTCGAGCTAGCAGCAAACGTGCTAAAAAACAAAAGCAATCTACAACAAGCAGAGAACAGATCGTATATCGTGTTAGAAAATAGCCATTAATAATAATTTACTAGAAATTTTGTACAAAAATCGCCTTTTTTTCTCGACTACAAACTAATGAAAAAGTCACAACAAAAAGTCGAAAAAGTAGGGAATTCCCTGTGGGCTTTGACGAAGTTATGAAAGTTGAAAGACTAGAAAGACAGGAGTCTATAAACTTTAAATGACTTACACATAAATATCGCATGTTGAATCGCTTGAGAGTACAGCAGTACAGAGCATATCCTATATATACTGTGTACAGGGTATATATTATCTATAATATATGTACACATGAATGTATGCAAATAAAAGTATTTTATTGCGCAATCGAATTCGTATTCGAATTTATGCGACGTTTTCAACTTTGGCTTCATTTGCATAATTTCTTTTAATGCGTATTCCGTCTCTGTCTTTCTCTCCATCCTCTCTTCTCTCTCTCTCTCTCGCTCTGTCTCTATCGGCCGTCTCTATATTTGAGTCTTTCGCTGCGTTTGGGCTTTCTTTCGCATTCGATGCGACGTTATCGCTTAAAGCTTAAGCAAGTGGAAAGTGAAACTCTGTAGAAAGTTCGACTCAAATGCCCAAAGAAAATAACCAATATTTATCTATGCTAGAGAGCCTCTCACGTTCTCTCTTGCACTCGACTGCCACTGTTTTGATTTATCTACGATCATCAGTTATAACTAAAACAAAAGAAAAAAATCACTTATGGCAGTGGATAAATGACAATAAATCGCACACATATATCATTCTGGAGAATTGAGTGTTGGAGTCTTTGTCTTTAATCCGGAAACTGTAAGTTACGTAAGGCAAAAGAATTAAACATAAAAGAGCAGTCTGCGGTCAACCAGTTGATGTTTGTGTATTTTAAATGTGAATACGTACGCATATATCCAAGAAACAATTAACAAAAACTGTCCCCAACGGAAATAGGCGGCGTCATTTACACACACACACACACACACACACACACACGCATACACACACTCGCACATATGAAGTTAATGTTAATAGTGGCATAAAATAATGGAAAACCTGTCTAAGCTTGATGTGAGCATTTTGAAAGGCAGCATACGAAAACAACATCAGCTACGATTAATAAACATTTCTTGGCATTTCATTCAATAATTATCTGAATTTTTTCATATTCGTTCGTTGAATTTGATTGAATTTCAGCAGTTGTAAAATGCTGTTGTTTGGCTTTTCTTTTTGAACAGTTTGTTTTTCTTTTATATTAAATTGGTTTTTAGCTCGTTACGCTGTTGTTGTTTTTGTTTATCTAAGCCGCTCTGCATTCCTATTTGCAATTAGCATTACGTTTTCTATTTATTCAAAAAACATTTAGTTTGATTTTCACTACACATTTACTCGGGTCAGACCATTGAAGTGATTTTGTTTGGCTTCATCAAAAGTCAGTCAAATGCTATTAGCATAGTTAAATCAGTTTACTGCATTTACACAGCTCCAAATATGCAAAGAGGCATTATTCTCATGTACATGATGTATATGATGTACATATGTACCTACAATATGTACACACTTGCATCTAGTATAGATTCGCTGTGTTGGCTAATTAGAAATGCAAATATTTTTGCCAACTGCAAAGAATTTACTAGGCCAGAACATTTATACACACACATGTTGATTTGTGTGTATCTAAGTATAAGCAGGCATAGAACAAGCATGTCTACACTCAGCAAAAAGTTACCTCAAAACTGGTTATAATTTTAGACCATAACAGCGATATTTTAAATCTGATATTCACATATAATCAATTGTTTAAAATTTATACAAATATTATATAAAGTTAATTTATTCAAATTTAAAATATTTTGCGTGCGTCTGAAGAACTGAGAACAAAAACACTTTAAAATTGTTAAATTCATGTGCCAAAAAGATAATTAGCTTATAGTTAATCTTCGCAGAACAAACACACACACACAAACACAACGTTTTTCTGGCTGTGCATATTGAGCTTTTGTTTATTTCAATTTTGGCAGCACAAATGAGCTCGAAATCTGTGTTCACAATTTTTTGGCCGGACAATAGCCGTATAGACTTGATTATATAAGTTATTTGTGATCGTGCCCAGGCATATGCATATGATAGAGCCATGCTAATCAATCACAAGCATTTGAGAATATATATATATTATAAACCGATAAGTATGTATCATGGGCAGGTACTTTGCATGTCTCACTTTGGGTTTGGCTTTTGTTGCCCTGTTTGTTATTGGCCGGCAGGTGGCAATGCGGTCAAGTCATGAGCTCACACTTAGCACATGTCTCATCATTGTGGGCCACGAAAAACCAACAGAGTGCCACTTATAGTTAGTTAGTTAGTGAGACTTAGTGCCACATTTTCAGGTCATTCTGCGATCTTCTATCTGTGTCGTCGCCGTCGCCGTTTAACAACGCCGCGCAAATCGAAGATCTGGCCAAGTGCTGGTTGACTTGGCTCTAGCTCGAGCCGCAACAGGTTGAGACACTAAATTGAGAGGCTTTGTTGCTATGGCTTTGGTAAGGCACGTGATTTGCATATATATCAAACTATCAAAATCAATGTACTTAACGGCACGTGACGTCGGAAAAAAACATTGAGCAATCAAACAGTACGCTCCATTAAAATCGAACATACGAGTAAACAAAAAATATACAAATGGTTTTTTTCTCTCGCTTTTTAGATGAACTTTATGGATAACCATTTTGTAGATTTGTTGTTGTTTGCTGAACTGTGGAAAACGGGTCAAGAGCAACAGATAGCCATAGTTGAGCTGGGGGCTTACCAAAAATGTTAGAACTGTTTTCAGAATGTTAACGCCATAAATTTGTTGAGAGTTCATAGTGATTACAATGGACATGTTAGTGTCTGTTGTTACACAACAATTGTAATATCAATCTTGATTGTCACTTTAATAAGGGCAATTGAGAATTGTCTGGTTTTTTTTATATAATTATTATATACCAATCAAAGGGAAGTATTAGCAATGTCAATTAATGCTTATACTACAAAGTAAGTATTTGAGAAACGTTACGACGAACTCGAGGCGTGTGAACCCCTTTGCCACAAACCTAATGCACAACGGTTGAGGTTTTAAAAAGAATGTATGTGATTAACCTCAAATTATCAAAATTGATATATAGACATGTGTGCTATAATTGCTTTCCATTCTCAACAATTGCTTATCACATTAATTTAAACAGCATCGCAACTTGTACTCAAAATCTAATCATTATATTGTATTCGAACTCAGCTGCAGTAGCTCTATATAAACAAATACAAAAAAATATTTATGACATTACCATTAAAATTGGCTTGAGGCAAAAAAATCAACAATCAGATAAGTGGAAATGGCCCAATGGTTCGCATGTACTCGCTGTGGTGTGGTCTGGTTTGGTTTGGCGCTGATAACACAAAATACCATTACAGTAAAGAAACTTTTTAACAGTTATGAAAATACCACAAAAGCAAATCTTACAGATAAGCGAATAAGTTATTTTTGTTGCTGCCATCATGGCCAAAACTACTTAAGAATATGTATCTGTATCTTGCGCTTTCCACGCTCGGAGATGGACAAAAAGTGTGCCAAAAAGATTCCGTTCATACATAATAAAAACTTTGTCAGACACGGGCTTAATTATGTTGTGTGTGTGAGGAGTATCTGGATATATGGGTACAGTTAAGCTGTATGGTTTTCATGCCGTGTCAGAAAATTTCGCTGTCAGAGTTGCCCACAAAACACAGACAAGTTGACGTCGGCACGCATCGCTACTGATTACCAATTTCAATGCCCCGCCTCCACCTTTCTTTATGCAAATACAGGCAAATATATATTGTACACATATCATTAAAAAATAAAACAAAGTCAGTGAACCGCTCTTAATTATTGAAGGCTCAGCTGACTGTTTTTCAGCAAAGGATTGCGCAAACATATTTTTTACTTGAACGATGCCATCAAATGGCTTACAAGCAATTTGGAGGCAAACACCCGAGGCCGCCGTATCTGTGTATGTGTGTGTGTGTGTGAATGCATAGCAACAATGTTGCACACACATACACACATGCACACTTGAGCGTGTTTTGGGCCCAGTCAACTGCAAACGGCAACGCAGCCAGCGGGCCAATTGGCAATTTCAATTTATTTACATTGAATTGAAATGTTCAAATTACATTTACGTTGTTGCGTATCTGGAATTGCGTTAGCAAAATGCATTGCAAATTGCATTTGGTTTTGGAATTGGAATTGTCGCTAACATTATTCCACTCGAGTGCAGCAAATTTGTACTTGTTGTATGTAGGTCTGTCTGGTAACTATTTTCCTACCTGCAAAGCGATAAAATTACAAAAAAAACGAACAGCCGCATTAAAATTATGAAGAAAAACCCATTTAAATAAATCTAATGCTGACATTGAAGAAGTTAAATACAGATAAGCCCGTTGAGTGATAAATAGCGCTCTTAAAAGAACAAAAAATACCATGCTATTTAACACTTGCGCACTTGCGCTCTAAATAAGCTTATTACGGTAGTCTACTTATTAAAATTATATCGAACAAATCTGAAAAGAAATTTAGAAAATCGCCTTCAAACTAAAATCGGCATAAAAGCTAGCATACGAAATTGGAAAGACTTCCCTTTACAATTAAGGCAAACCGGTCTTCAAAGAACCTAGAACTGTTTGCCTAGTGATTATCTAGTAAAACGAACCGCAGGCGTAGTAAAAACCGTTAAGTAAATCTCATTGAAATTAACGATGATAACTGCCAGTTTGGCGGCTGGCGGCTGGTTACATAAAGCAATTCAACGCTGAGCAAATTGAAAACGACGACGACAACCTTCAGAATGGGAATTCTCTGTCAGACAGACCACTGTCAGGCCGTGGTTCGAATTTAGCGCATTATGATTGCACTCCAACAATTGTCCCTGATTGCTGCTGCCAGTGCAGTGCAGTTCAGCGGTTGTGCAACAATGCAAAACGCGAAGGTTGCACAAATCCCTCCCATCACCCACACTGAAGTGCACTTCTGAGCCACTGCTTAAATGGGCAGCTCCAGGTGCGGATTCGTTAAGCCTCCATCTCTAACATCCAACGCTCGCCAACCGATTTGTGAACTATGCTAAATTTGTATGTGAATTGTGTATGCTGAATTCCACTTGCGATGCATTCGAGCGTAACAAATAAAAGCCGAATAAAATTGAGCACGTAGCAATTAAGCGAAATTAGGCAAGCGATCGCTGCTGGAGCGTATACGTAATATTGTTGCAAGTATTCTTGCAGCAGCTTGTCGGCGAGAAAGAGACAGAGAGAGGGAGAGCAAAAGATGGTCAGGGTGCGACGAGCTAGCGAAAGCCAAAGAAAGTTTTGTCACTTGATTAGCAGACTCTTAACGATTCAATTAAGCAGACGGGGGGAGCGGAGAGGCAGTGCCAGGAGGTGTATGATATTTGCATTTTATATTTAGAAACGTTGTTGTTGATTGCATAAGCTGAAACGCAGTTGTAGCTGGAAACCGGTTTTTTCCGTATAGCTATTGTGTATTTAATTTGGTTGCTGACAGCACTTTCGCAAATAGACAGACAGACAGACAGAGAGACAGAAATATAGTATATTTTTATAATCATGTTTACAGGGTGCTTGAAACAAAGGCCACCCAATTGCTTCCCAGGCCCGGTCTCCACATCCAGCTCCCAGCACAAAGCACACAGCTCGTGTATCTGTTTGTATCTTTTTATCTGCCAGCTGCATTATTCTCGAATGACATTCACCAAATGTGGGACAACACCCAAGCGTGTCAGTCGCTCAGCTTCCCCCTTTTTATTCTTATTATTATTTTTTTTTTTGGGTTAACTGACGCTTTTGTTCTAGGGCAGGCAGAGTTTTCCCTATCTTTGCATTTCCGCAAACAAAAGCCGGCGAAATTTCAGCTCAGAAATTTAATTCAACTATGTAAATCTAATAGGGATAGAGTTTCTCTCTCTCTCTGGGTTCATGCCATCAAAAGAAGAAAAAACAAACAAACATGTACACATGCTCTAGTCGAGAGAGCCAGCCCGACTTGTAAATACTCTTTAACTATCATATGTCGTATACGTCTCACATATTCAAACCGTGTGTGTGCCTAGATTGATCAGAGTACCAAGGTATATTCATTTCTACATTGAAAAGTATAACTTCACAATTGTGGCTTTTAGTGCTATCCGTAATGGATTCTTATCGATATTTGGGAAGCAGTCATTCGCATCAGAGCATCTATACCAAAATTTGAGTCTGTAGCCCTTTATACCCTTTTTACCCATTTTTAACGAGTGCGGGTTTTAAAAAAAAAGGAACGATGTCACGTAAATAGACTTTACGAGTTTGAAAGATATGTAAAGCAGAGCAGAGCAGAACTGAATAGGAGGAAGCAATAGGAACAGAAACAGAAAAAAAAAAATAAGAAGAAAAATTAAAAAGAAAACACAATCTCTACGCCGAAAAGCTGATTCAGTTTATAAGTTTGGAGAAATGGTCGGAATCATCATCTGATGTATTCGAGGCGGACACCAATTGTGGCATCGAGATTATTTTCAAACAAGATGCGGAAAAGTAAATAACTTATATTTGTTGAAAACATAATATTATCTTAAACTGCAGACTAAACTAGTTCGCATTTCCAACTTACTACCATATATAGATAACTACTACTTTATGGAGTTCCAAACACATTGAATACAGTTTGTCAAGGAAATTCTCTAGATATCTTGTGCTTGGCAAAATTTATGAGCCTGAACATTTTTACAGAAGAAAAAAGCACATATTATGTGTGTGGTGTGCGTGAGAGCGCAGCTAATAAAAAGTGAACAACAGAAAATTACGTATACGACCTGTGAGCACGACGAACAGTAATTGACCTTGCGAGCCACTTCAAAATGTTGATGCTCACTTGCGATTGCTTTTTGTTCTTGTGTATGCTTTTGTTTTTTTGTTGATAGACATTTTGTTTTTAAATTTGATATAAAGTTATTGCTTTATAGCGCCCACAAAGGTGTTGATAATTGGCACAAAGAGCTTAACACTAATGAGACATATATATATATGAATGTATATCGAAATACTATGTATATATATAAAGTTCATGCGCCGACACTTGAACTTCAGACAACATCAATTCCCCGAATGGTTCATATTTTTCTTGGTTGGCGTTGAGTTATGGAAACGTCCGTTGCTCGTTGTTGAGGCGGCATCTGGACAACAATTGCATAAAATAAATCAAGTGAAGTGCCGATAAATGTCTAAACGTAATTCAATTGTTATGCAATCAAACAACTGACGCGACACATTCAAGCAAAACGTAAGCAAGAAAGAAATGGAAAGGAAAATAAAACATTTCCCACATTGCGCAGTCGTCACTTTACGTTGATTATTGTTGGCAATTTCTATAATTGAATTTTTAATAAGCTCGCCTCTTTAAATATATGTGTATGTGCATGCATTCCCCTATAATCAAATGGCTTATAAACGTACACACACACAACAGACCATTATCAGTGGACGTCAGCATGATTTGTATCCGCAATCGTTGTCACAGTGCCTTCCATCTCTACTCGCCTACTCCATTCGAGTACTTACAGACTGCGCTCGATTGAATCGCTTAATAAGCGATCGCCAGCTGAGTTTACGCCCCCAAAAATGGGGCGTATACAAGCTGCACCTGCTAATCAATAGGCCACCAATGCGAATCGTCATAATACACATTTATTTATCTGTTGTAACTCAAATAGACTCGTTAGTTTTATTTTTTTAGAGACTGCTGGCGTTTCATTTTTTTGCTACACACTCAATTTTCAAAGGGTTCCAAGTATTTATAAAAACGCCTGTTATTCTAAATAAAGACACGATTCGAATTCAAGTTGATTTCTTTTTGGGTGGTTTAGGATTACTGTAACAACAGTTCTTCGTGTTGTCGCCTGGGAAAAGCGTACTTTACTAAAAACAAAACTCACACGAAATTCGGAAATTCTTGGCATGTTTCAATTATATATGTATTGACTTGATGTGCTTTTGGTGCATTTTTGCACTCTAATATAAGAATTATTTATTACTCAATAAAAGAGTAAAGCAACAAAAGCATGTAACTATATTTATTTCAATTTAATTCATAGCTATGAGTAAGCCACGAATATTGACAGGTACCCACAACAGTTCTTATCTCAATTTAATATGTATAAAATATTCAATTAAAGTCACTTATCGCTTCGATTAGTATTCTTTTCAACACATACATATACAAATGACACTTTACGCAATCTTCTTTTAAGTAACAACAATTGGCATTTTAAAATCGGCCAGAAATATAAGAAGCAGACGGTGACGAAGACATACACGAAGTTCAATATGCAACAGGCAAGTTTGTGAGTTTCTAAAAATTGAGCTGCCAATAAAATGTCAATCGCTGTTGCACTTCAGCAAACAAAGAAATACAAAGAGCGAGATTTACATATATATATAAATATATGTAAATATATATATATATATGTTTGCAGTTGATAGTCAAGCAGCGAGCAGCAAAGTGAAAAGCAAATTTTGGCAGCTGTTGCGGGACGCGCTTAAAAATAGCAACAAAAATGCGAGACAACGTAGCGCGGGCGAAATTTCGCAAATATAAAATAAATAAAATTACTTATTCGATAGAAAAGCGTTGTGTCGCTTTTTGCAAAAATGAAAACTTGCGATATGTATACAAAATCGAAGGCGACGGCAGCTAGCGCTTAGAGTTATAAAACAAGAATGCAAAATGTTGTTGTATCTGAATTTGTATTTGTATTTGAATTTGTATCTGGCATGGCAAATGGTAGAGAGTAAAGAAGCATCTATTTAAAGATTGACTGCTGCCAGGCGACATTTTCACGCAGCGAGCAGCGTTGTTGGGCCAGTCACGCACCCAAAATGAAAACGTATCTCTAGCCATACATATATACATGCATAGATACATATGTATCTTATAGTTATGCGATGAATGTGTGTATTTCGAATTGACAAGTTTTCTCTAAAGAAAATGTGCTCGTCTTCTGATTTCTTTGCTGGGGTACAATAGCTTGTTCCGTTTCTCAGCCTCTCTCGCTCCTCTCTCTCTCTCTCTCTCACTCTCTCTCTCTCTCTCTCTCTCTCTCTCTCTCTCTCTCTCTCTCTCTCTCTCTCTCTCTCTCTCTCTCTCTCTCTCTGTCTCCCACTCTTTGTCTCTCTATGGCATTATTACATATTGTACAATGTACATTTACCGAAATGAGCACACACAATGCAAATACAAAGCGCCGGGCATCCAAAACGTGCTCAGTACGAACTAGTCTATAATTTTAAAAATAAAATCACTAGAAAATTATGAAATAGACAATTCTTCATCATCATCATCATCATCGTTTTGGCTCGTTTCACGTAAAAACTTTGAAATGTAGTACATAGAAACTTGCGTTTCTACATTACAGTACAAAATTAGAACGTCCAGACATTAGAAGCAATCCGATTAAAGGTCTCAATTTCTTATTAGCTTCCGCTATTTAAAGCTTTACAATTGCACCAGCTTAAGTGCGTAAATTTAACAAATGTGAAATCTATTCTAATTGCTTTCCAGGAAATGTCAAGGAATGCCTAATTATAAGGCTACTTCTGGTTTGAAAATAGATTCGCAGGCAGTGCAATGGCGACATTTACCGAAGGCCCGCAGAAGAATTTTGTTCAAGTTTAATGACCAATCAACACGAGCGAAGCATTTGCGCATCCCAAAAGAGCACACAAAAAATACCAACGAACTTTAGAAATCCAACTGTAAATGCCAAGACACAAAAAAAAAAAGAGACAGCTAGGAAGAGAGAGAGAGAGAGAGGGAGAAGCAAATCAATAGAAGCAGCTAGAGTAAGGGGCTTTAAGACTGCGCAAGAAGAAGCATCAGTCAACAGCAGCAGCGGAGAGCTTAGATTACAGCATTTTCTGGTTGCCGTTTGGAATGCTGCTTTGGCCGAAAACTTGTTTACAAGAAAGACAACGCCATGCGACGTGCCAACGTCGACGAGTGGGTCAAACTGCAGCTTTTTACACTCATGTAAATCTCTATAGATGTGTGTGCGTGTGTGTTTGTACGTGTGTATTGACATTCACATTAAAGTTGAGCGACCGCTCCTGGACCAATGTTCAAGCGCCAAACTTTCACTTGTACTACGACGATGGCGGCAAAGATTAAACAAGAGCCGCAACAACAACAATAACACAAAAGAGACAGAGACGAAACTTTAAGCGTTGAAAATCACCGCCAGAAACTTGATCGCTCAAACACACACACACACACACATAGACAGCGTGGAGAGCTTCCCATTGCAACGCCCTAACGAGACGACAGGTGGCGTTGGCTCATATTCTGTTGAGTTTACTTTTAACTTTTACTCCAATGGAACACCCCTGTTAAGCCACAAATATTGCCTGTGATTTGTGAACTGATTTTATAAGAAAGGTTTATTTGCTAGGCATGTGCTACAAATTGTATGTATGTCCAGGAGTGCTTAAAATTGTTTGTACTTTCTTACAAGTATATATAAATTATTTAGTGCTGTAATTTGTAGAACTTCTAATTGGACATGGAGAGTAAAATGCTCCATTGGAAATGGGACAGGGACACGACCCCAAAACCGTATGACAGTTGAGCGTGGAGGTGGGTGGCGATGGGTGGTGGAGGGTGATTTGTGCTACATTACTGTGCAGCACGGCCTAGAAAATGTGTCCGAGCACTTGCCCCAAAATTATATATTATATATATGTATATATATACAGAAATATATTTAAGTATTTACACAGTTAGCTTACCTTCTCCTTGGCACGTCCAGCGTGTTTTTGCATAGATTTTGCAAGCATGATACCTTTATTTTCGGACATTCAAATCGGCAACAATAATAATAACAACAAATAAATTTAAGTGTAGAGTAAGCAGCAATGTGTTCAAATTCGAATGCACTGCTGGCGTTCAAAAATTTGTTTGCGATATTTTTGATTGGCACAATTCACAACTGAACAGGGAAATTATAACTCTTTCCGATTTACGGGTAATTTTAAATGCACATTTAACAAACAGAAGAGAGCGGTTCACAATTTTTGGTGTTTCAGTGTGGAAACGTTTTTTTCTATTTTGATGCAATTTGACCGCGTTTTGTAGCACTCGAAAGTCACGAAATAATGGCACGTAGGCGCGCGACTGCGACTTGAGGTGTGTCTTCGAACTTAACGCTGCTGCAGACGGAACGGGACTCATTTATTTATTTATAATTTATAATGTTTACACTCTCTCAGCAAATGTCGATATTCGTGTATATCGTTGGTCGACGCACCGCCACATCTCTGCCCCTGTAAACTTTAACGTGCACTGTTAGCGGGGGAGCAAAACGAAATATCGATATATTCTGCTTATCGATTGTGCATGCAAATTACTCCTCACTTAACAGCGCTACGCACAATCACTTCAAGTGGTTATGCAACACTGTGTCCAGATATGTGCGACCGACTTTTGCCCAGGTATTGTAAACAAATCCAAATTGATTTATGAAATTTTAAATGAAATGATCTTTATTACGCTTAGACCGCTGGCCTCCAATGGTGGCTGGCTGTGCTTGCTGCTGCCCACAGCGTTAGCTACCAGTTATCTGCACACAAGCAAGGAATGCTCCAATTTGGATGCTGTGCATCAACTTCTAATTGTGGCTGCATTTGGCATGTGCCTGGAAACGCTCTTGTTTCTGCTCAACTCCATAGTCAAAGATGTACCTTGTATTGGTATAATGAAGCCACTGCTGAAGTCTGTTATTATTACATCAATCTGGTTTATTCTGCTGCCCAAAACAAGTTGGATTTCTTTGATTGTTGTTGGCTTCGTTGTGCCCCACTTTTATCAGCATATTTATATTAGGGTCTTGCGCGGATTGCCAAAGACTTTTACGTATGGCGAGGCTGCAATCCTGGTGCAGGGAATGCTGCTCTTTGTGCTGAATGCCATTTGTCGTTTGGCACTCGAGCTGAACACAAATCCCACAACTGATTTTGGACAGCTGAATAGGATTATGCAGAGTGCTTTGATGCTACTGCTCCTTGCTTGCACGCTGCTTGCTGTGGTGCCTCCACTGCGCCTGCCTCTGCCCTGCTACGTGCTGTTGCTACTGCTGGTAGCAGCTGTGACCTGTGCTCCCGTCACCCAACCGCTGCCACTGATTGCCCTCCTCCAGTTTTTGGTCAGGGATCAGAAGAGGGTGAGTTGACCTCATGATCTCTAATATCATTATCATTGTGATATAATCCCCCCCTTGGAATAGCTGCTCATCATTGGCTTCTATCTGCTGCTGGTGGCGCTGACCTGTGCCACCGTCCATTGGCAGCTGAGGAGCACCCAGCAGGCGACAACCCGCATCCGCAAGATCTTCCATCTGCTCATTGTGCTCGTCTTTGTGCCCGGCCTGGTGCATCAGTGTGCCCTGCTTTACATTGCCACTGGGATATCTTTTGCCATCTTCGTGGTGCTGGAGTTGCTGCGTCTGCTGCAGATGCCTCCATTTGCTGCCACACTTTCGCAGGCCTTTGACTCGTTCCGGGATGCGAAGGATGCGGGTCAATTGGCGCTGACGCCCTTCTGCCTGCTCATCGGCTGCTCGCTGCCCATCTGGCTGACGCCCTGTCCATGTGGACCGGCCACGTCAGGACAGAATCCGCAGCTGCTGCTGCTCCTCTCGGGAATTTTAGCTGTGGGCGTCGGCGACACAGCAGCCAGCGTATTGGGCTCCAAATTCGGGCGCAACAAGTGGCAGAGTAAATATTCAAATAAAATCAGATTTATGTGTGCAATATATGCATTATTTAATTGCAGATTCAGCTCGTTCTGTGGAGGGCACATTGGCTTTTGTTGCTTCTGTTTTACTCTGCGTTTGGCTGCTGGAATTGAGTGGAATTTTGGCCATGTCGCAAGCCAAATGGTTTGCAACGATTTTTGCTGCGTTGAATGCGGCGCTGGTTGAGGCATTCACCGATCAGGTGGATAATCTTGTGCTGCCTTTGGTCTTTTACATAATCGTTGGACTCGCCTCCTGATTCGATAATCAAAAAGTGATATATATTTCTTACAAATTTTTTATAACATTCCATTTGTGCCAAAGATATGACGTTATTTTAAAAAATTAAATACTTTTTTAACATTGTACAGCACTTATTTTAACTCAACTTTACAGCACTGCTGTTAACAGTGCAACTCTTATACTGTAGCAAAATACGATCACTGTTAAGTATGATATCGTAAATAACAGTGTCGCTCAACGGACACTTTCCAGCACTGCACTTAACAGTCTCTCATATATCTGCTAAATGTTATTGCAACAGATTTGTAACACTGTTAATAAAATGAGCGCCATGTTTAAATTTTACATTTTCCGTTTATTTCATTATTTTTTTGTGTGCTTAAAAATTAATAATTACAAACAAGTTTTGTATATTTATGTAAATGTATAAAAAGTGTATATATGCCTATGTATCTATATATATATTTATGTATATATATATGTATGTAAATATAGTGGTGTTGTACGAACAGCGCAATTTTGAATATAACAATTACCTTTGAAGCTCGCTCAAATTGTATAATTGTATTTAGATTTTACGTGGTATATTTTCATATATTGCATATTCTATTATTATTGTAGATGCCTGAGCATGTTCTTAGTCCTGAACATTTTGTGTATCACATTTCAAACCGGATCGAAATCCTCGAGTTTCGTTTAACGGCAGTTGCTTAACAATTAAATTTTGCATTACGACTAACAAACTGTGTATTATTACGAATAAAGAAAAAAAAGAACGGAAAAAATACTTACATTATAAAGTAAAGTATAATAAAAAGGAACATTTAAACAAACAAAACAAATTGCTTGCTGTCACAGGGTGACTCTGGTGACTGACTGGAAACTACATTGGCTCTTGCTGGAAATACTCGTGCGACAAACAGGCCAAAGCAGAGGGACGCGAATGCAGCTCATACGATAGCATTTGCTGCGAGAGCGAGACAGAGAGATTAACAGAGAGATTCTGGAATAGTGTTAAAACGTCGCAACTTACGCTGAGCAAATCATCGGAATATTCGCACAAATCTGGATAAAAATCACGGGGTCTTTTCGGACTGCGGGGAGGAAAATGTTCCCGTGAAACGGAAATACTTTTGGGCCACTGTTGATCCGTGGGACGACCGGTGAGTCTGTTGATATAATACAATTGCAACATAAAATATATAATATTAAGTTATATTTCATTCAAAGACCCACTCGAATATGCGATCCAGTTGATTCTTCTCGGATGTGCCTGGAAATAAAGGTTTGCCGTTGAACAGCTCGAAAATGATACAAGCCGCACTCCAAATATCGACGGAGCTGTTGTAGCCCTGGGCTAGCAGGACTTCGGGCGCCCTGTACCACAGGGTGACCACCACCGTGGTGACTTTCATTTCGGAATCGTACGTTTTCGCCAGCCCAAAATCGGCGATCTTCAAATGGCCCTGCGACGAGACGAGCAAGTTCTGTGGCTTCAAATCTCGATGAATAATCCGATTTGCATGCAAAAAATCAATGCCTGTTAACAGTTCACGGGAAAGTCGCTGCAATAAAAATAATAATTAAATGAAAAACTTTGATGGGTATTTTATATTCTACCTGCACTGTTGTTGGGGACATCCCTGACTTTGGCAGACCCTCAATCAGGTCGGATAAATCCTGCTCCAAATACTCGAAGACCAGCAAAATTAGCAACTTGTTGCCACGTTCCAGAAACTGGCATACTTCGATCAGTCTGCAGAGAGGGGAAATCACAATGAGTGTAGATGTGTGGTATATGTGTGTGAGTGGAGAGTTTATTGCTGTTTGAGTTGTTGCTTGCTCAAAATGTTGCTGGGCACTTTAACGCCAGCAGCCATACTGCGGCCTCTTCTGGTACTACGAAAACACTCGACTCAGCCCAAAAATGACAATTTCTACAATAGAGTCGATCAAGAGTATGTGAGAGCGAATAACGTAATTGCCCCAGGTTGAATATGGAGAGTCACCGACTAACATTCCGTTAGCGAACAGCTGCCAAGCACTGTTAAGCGAAATGCTGAAATGTCTAACATTTACTACAAAATTCATGAATTTCGTAAAAATGCATTTTCCATAAATCCTTACAAGTTTGGCACTCAAATTTTTAAATTATTTGAAGAACTTTAATTGGAATCAGCTTTTCTTTATTAATTTTGAATTTCACTTTCCACCCCAAAATATAAGTTAAATGTTTCCAGAATTTTTAACAGCAGCAGAGTTAGCATTCTGTTGTTGTGTGTGCTCTTTAGCGTGAGCGAGAGCCGTTTACGATATATTTAATTTACTCTTGATCGTAATGTCGTAATTGAGAACCGAGCACAATACCAGCTGTATGTTGAGTGATTAACGGATTTTAGGAATCTGAGAGCGTTTAAGAGTTTTTTTCCTCTGTTCCTAGTACTCAATCCCGCCGCTGTTGACGCTAGTGTGCTGTATGAGTTTGGGTGCGATTGTAAAGTAAATTCCCACAAGCGTAACAACATGTTGGTATAAGTTAATTTCATTTGTAAGCAAAGCTGTTATATTTATGGGAAATTTTGCATATACTTTGGTATTCGAACATAGATCGATGTTAAAATGCTGCCCAACTTCATATTCAAATGGTAATACATTAGCTTAGCGACTGTTGTCGTTATCAGCAGCAAGCAGCAAAACTAGCGCAGAAAAACGATGCCACTTTTTGTTTGACGTTTGGCTTAATTATAATTTTTGATATGCATTGCCACTGTTAAAGTGTGCGTGTTTGTGAGTCTGAAGTGTGCATGCGTATTGGTATGGGGGTGGAATGCAACTGTTCAGTTGTGCAGTAAACGAATCTACGAGGTCAGCCAGAAAGAGAGCAGCGCCAGCCAATAAAGAAGCGTGGTAAATGTAAAGATAATAACAGTGCCGAGCTACATATGACTATGCAAAAATGAAGTGCACACACACACTGTGTGTAATCTGTGTCCGTAACGTAACTACATATTTTCTAAAAATAGTGTGGCGCCATGAAGATAACATGCACACACACACCTGCACATGGAGCTACTCACTTAACAATGTTGGGATGATTGTATGTGTTGAGCTGCTTAAGAAGCGAAATCTCGCGCAGTGTGGACGCACTGACTCCGTTTTCGGTGAGTGCAATGCGCACTTTTTTGATGGCCACAAAGCAGCCGGTCACATTGTCGCGTGCCCGATAAACTGTCCCATAGGCGCCTGTAAATGTAAACGTAACGTAAATGTAACTGTTAATGATCGCTTGGAATTGCATACGCATATGTTATACACTGATGTATGTAAATATGTAGGTCACATTCACACACACAGACATAGATAGTGGGAGATAGGGATAGAGAGAGAGGTGCTTTTGGCCTTGGACTCTATACAAAGTGCCGAATGTATAAAATGAAAGTTGAGTCAAATACAAATTGCAAACTCAAATGAAATGTTAATCAACAAAATACCCCTAGTTTGACAAGCAAGCAGATAAGAACGGAATATAAATTTCGCACATAAATAGGTATGCGCGTATGTATTTAGCTAGTGTGTTAAGCGAGAACCCACGAGCGAATTTCAACACAAAAAACAACAAAAAAAAACACCCGTCAGCTGTGTGTGTTGATAAGCACCCGGCTGATTTTTTGATATTTGGCAATGACGAAAACGCGAAGCAATAAAATCTAAAAAGAGAGACAACGCGAGAGAGGGAGAGAGAACTTGTGACACGCATCAATTCGAATTAGAAAGACAAAAATTCTGTCACACCGGACATTTATCGCCGAATCGGACAGACAAACAGAGATAGAGATAAATTGACAAGTTCTGCATAACATTGGGACAGATGGCATTCGCATTGGGCGTGGGAGTTCTATTTTGGGTGATATTCACTTTCAGCATATTCCGCACAATTCACAGGCTCAATTTTTGGCTGCTCGCAAACAAAATAAAATGAAAAAATAGCTTGAAGAGTCAAGTACAAGGCCAGGTTTGCTTCAACAGCCTAACACACAATACAATAAAACACAAAAAAAAACAGAAACAAAAACAAAACATATTCTCATTTTGCACATTCGTCTGTCGCTCGGCTATTTTTTAGTCGACTCGTTTTTGTGCGCCGGCTCTTTCAATTGTCAAAAAATTTGTTCACAAATCAAAGGCAACAATAACAAAAAAAAAAAAATGAAAAAAAAAGAAGAAAAAAAGACAGAAAACGGCAAGTTAAGAAGAGAGCCAATAATTGAATGAATGCGAATGCGAGTCTGAAAAAATAGCAAAAATCAAGCAAAAGCTGAAATATTTTTTCTTAAATGCCTTTTTAAGTTAAACTTGTTTTTATTTCACTTAGTTATATTTCTCTGCTCTGCCATGGACCTTGCGGGGATGGGGGTAGGTCACTTATCAACTTGATTACCCATACCTTAAAATGTGAGATCTTGTTTCACATCAAACTCGTCAGCATTAACCCACTGTTGACCCTGCTGAGCGGTTAAGAGCCCCCTTCACAAGCTACGCCCATGCTGAAGCTGGCTTAACAACAAACCTGCTGAATAGCAAACAAAGCAGTATTAATAATAATAAACATCATTAACATTCACTATGAGAACCCCTCTTAACTCTATACACTCAGTGACGTAATTGATTTAAGTTGAGGTTTTGTTTTTGCAGCACAAAATATAAAAAAATACTTGAAATGTTTATCGTGGCCTTTTATCTGAATCTGAATCTTAAATTGGACAATTATTTGAGTGGCTTTTGATCTATTTTGTAGATTTTCAAAACGAAATGCACGTGGTTTCGAAAACAAAACCTGAAAGTATGCAACGGCATTTGTAAACCTGTATTTACAGGCCTGAAGGGGAGAGGACTCTGCATTCAATGGAAATGTCATCGAAAACCCAGTATTTCCCCTTTTTGGAACTCCAGCACTGCACTCGCTGCGGTCGTTAAGTTTTGAATAATTGCATTGGGTCAGGCAATATATGCTGTCAAATGCTGAAGACAGATACTTGGAATTTCTGCATATCCGGAAACTCTGATATGATACAAATAAAATGCATTTTTTTAAACTTACCTGTACCGATAATATCCAGTTCCTCGTAGTTAATCGGCCTCTCCTCCACACATTGTGTTTCGCTCATTTTTTGTCTCTTGTTCTGTGAGATTGAAGCCATTATTTGTATGCCTAGCTTTCAACTTTAGTCCAATTTTCCAGCTCTCAATGCATAAGCACAAGCATAAATAGTCATAGGAAACTGTAAAATGTAGACGTGAAATGTTAAGCTTAACTCAAAAGTGCACAATTGGTTAAATAGGTCAACTAAGGGTTAAATTGTGTGTGTGCATGTATGTGCAATTATCAAGATCTCTCGTTCCAGTTTGAGCGGTACCTTGGACGAGCAACAGTGTTAAACAGCCAGCATGGTCACGGCAGGGTTAAGATGTTGATAACATAAGCGAGTCGGCGTGTGTATGGAACAGGTGTTAATTTAATATGCCCCCAATGTTAAATGTATGCTTTTTCTATGCCTATGCTTCTGATGCCTATTTTTATTACCAGCGGTATCTCTGCTAATGTTGTTGCTGTTATTTTTTTTTTTTTAGTTGTTGTAGTTGGCGGTCAACGAACTCGGTATTGCTTGCTATTTAGTTGTTTGAAAATGTATTTATAATTTTTTCATGGATTCGTTTCGCCAGTTACTTGAGTACGTATATCAACTGCTATTTGTCTCTGCTTTGCTTTTGTTGGTTTGCTTTTGCTTTTGATATCGCTATTTGCTATTTGCTTTTAATGCATGGCTCTGAGCAGAGCAGGGTATAACAAAAGCAACATTTTTTTGCCATTTGTCAATTAATTTTAATCGCAGCCAGCAGAGCAACAGTAACAACATATAATATTTATAACAGCAGCAACAACAACAGTAAGCAGAGAGTAGCAATAAGCGACGCGAAAGAACAACAAAAACAACAAACTAAATAAATACACGCAAAGGAAAAAAATTCGGTTCTTTCATCACGACGGCGCCGGCGAATGAGAAAGACGACGACGACGACGACGCTTACATACCCTTCACCCCTTGCCGTATAACAAAATGTTGCTAAGCAAATGTTAAAGGAGATCTTAACAGATTGCAGTTCAAGCAACAGCAAAAATAACTGTGTATGTGTGTGTCAATGTTAATGCATATGTTTTGTGTGTGCTGCAAAGAGAATTGAATTAGTTAATGTGCCACAAGCGATTACGTTTCTGCGAAATATTGTGTGAAGTTATAATATTAGTTAAATATTAAAAATGTGTTTTGTGTTTGCAAAGACCGATAACAGCAACAAAAAACACGCAGAGCATTATGCATATGTATGTATGCTTGTAGTATATATTATTTTTGTATGTATGCTGTTTGTCGTGTGTATGTATGTCTGTATGTATGTATGTATGTATGTATGTACCTATAATTGTCCATCCGTATGTATATATGTATTTTTGTTTGCATGTGTTTCGTTATGTACACTCACGCACACATCCACAGACGCGATAGGTAATTTTTTTTTCTACGAAATGCTACCACTTAAAGCTCAGTAAACCAAAAAAAGCCGCAGTCGAAAACCGACGATCACAATTTGTTCGACGAATAGTGAAACATACCGGCACCTGCAACTGTATTAAACGCTGTATTTTTTAAATAAAAATAAAGATTTTGACACTTAACAATTTTTGTAACAAAGCGCAAAATGAGGCACACAGAATAAATAACAGCACTCAAATAGCATTCGAGCAGCATTACGATATTCATCTTGTGTAAAGAGATCGTGCAATGTCTGGCCACTGTTAACGCTCTCTTAATTCGTTAACATTAACAGAGGCCAGATTCATTCATTCAAAAATTGCAGTTAATGTTCACCACATTTTTGCATTTTGAATAACAACTGAATTCAGTCAAGATAAAGGACTACCAGGATGAATTTATTAAAAACATAAATATAATGCAATAAATAATAGTAATACTGGGAAATTCTATTTATGCTTAAAAATGTACATTTAAATTTATTTTAATGATGTACTTTTTTTACAACTCATTTGTAATATATATAAAATTGTATAATTCCAACAAACAATAAAAGAAATTAAAAAATATAATTGAAAATTTCCCTTGTGTTTTAAATTTGGTCGCAGCCAATATCGCGCCAGTGCAATATGACACGCAGCCAACATCACACCAGTTCGAAGTAGCGAGCAGCCAACTTCAACTTGCGAACGGCGTTGCCACCAGATCCATTGAATATGGCGCGTTAAATTTGAAAAATAAGTTTAACTATGGAATTTGATTTAGGCTAATGATTGACTTTATATATATATGAAAGATATATATTTTTATTAGCAGCCTGTTTTTAATTAAGGCAAAATAAATGGCACAGTAGTCATAAATTTCCATCATTTAATTAAGACTGTGACGTGTGCTGGCAAAGTGATAATTGATAGCTGCACAGATTGACGAGCGATTTGCCAAAAACAAACAAGCGCACCAAGTGAAAAGTGATACAGTCAACACTATCAGTTGACATACCAAAGCGTTTTGTTGAGGATCGCTGACATCTAGTCGTGATTGGTGGTTGGCGCGGAGGCCAAAGTCAAAAGATGATTGGTTTTCTTTCAAATATGGGCTAATAAGTTCACTCAATTAGTAAGTGCTATGTATTAAAATAAGCACATGAATCATACACACACACAAAAATCACACTCCAAATAAGGCACAACCAGTGGAAATGTCGGGCGGTGCCAGCCACAATTCCACACACACACACAACACACACAACGACATTTATTTAGCACCTTGGTCAACTTTTACGGAAGCTGCATTCCACACTCAACCCGGAGTCGTCATCCATCTTCTATTTAATTAGATGGGGAAGCGATGCTGACTCAAATAATGTCATACAAAAAAATGCAATCGCTCAGTTTTTTTTTGTTTTGGTAGGGTGCTAATTGGAGTTCACAAGAATATTAATCATTAATCACTGGTGAGACATCTCAATTTCGATGGCAATACCCTGTCATCAACTGGAAAGCGGGCATATTCTCCAGACTGGCACGGTATTGTCAAGTTGTGCAGTTTTTTTCGTATGTTTCTTGTTTGTTGAATTTACTCTTTGACATTTGTTTGACGCTGTGCTTTTGTCTCTCGATGTCTTTGAAACCGGCTCTTTGTAGAAGCTAATTAAAAATCAATTAAATTAAACTTATTAAACAAATACATAATATCAAGAAACGCTTAAACAGCACATTAGAAAAAAATAAACAAAAAGACAAAAGAGAAGAACAACAAAATTATTTCGCTGCTGGCATTTTGGACAACGGTGTTGACAATCATTTTCAACTAATCATTCAAATAAATGAATTTGCCTGAATTGGTCTCGCCTCGCTTTGCTTCGCTTTGAATGGAATTCCGAGACAACTGAATCCCGGAATCCATAATATGTTTTTTTATTTTTCTTACCACACATCGCCGGCGCATTCAACTTGGGCCAAAGCAATAGCAAAAAACAGACGCTTTTGGCTTGCATCGTTGAGTTTTGTCTCATTTGAGTTGTCCCAAATATTGTGTTAAGACACTTAACACTTAACCTTCGGCATGGTTAACGTTAAGCTTGACAGATCATTTTCAAGAGCGCTCAACGCACACGTTTTAGCCACGTTAAGCGTGTTGACAGTTTTCCGAGCAGCGGCGACAATCATTTGCCTAATGAGCTCGTCAACCATCGAATTAACCCAGAGTGGTTATTAGACATATATATATATATATATGTATATACATTTAAATATGGTTCCCATTTAGAGCTGATTATCAGCTCGAGAATTGAGAATTGCCGGCTTCCGTATTGCTTTTTTTCTTCTTTTTTTTTTTTGCTTTGGCTTAGGCGCCACACTCTAATCCTGTCCAGCATTGTCGGTGTGTCTGTCTGCGTAATGCGTCAACGCGATTCGCATCGATTTGATTTGTTTGATTTTTGTGTGTGCGTCACGGAAAGATTTAATTGTACGTAATGCGAAAGGCAAACATCTATGCTCGAAATACACACAATATAATTTTATTTATAATAACAATAATCAAACCTGATGACTGACTGAATTTAATTGTTGTTGCTGCTGCTGCTGCTGCTGCTTTTTATTTATCAACGAGCCACTAGATATGAAATCAAGAAAGTGAACGCACCCTCCCCTTCGCCCCCACCCCGTTATACACACACCCCTTGCACAACAAACATCACAAGCCTTAATTCGTGAAACGGACAAAGTCATGCAAAGTGTTAGGCGAGAGTTATCCGTGACTTATCCCCGAGTTATCCGCGGGCAATGAAGAGCAACGCTGTCAAGTGCGGCGCACTCAGTGTTGCCCAAGTTTGGCCAGAAAACAGCTAATTTGAACTGGTGAAATTTAGCAAACATTTCAAATGCTCTTTTCAATTTTCGCACACATTGTCATTATAGTAGATAGAAGAAAACGAGCCAATAATAGTAAAAATAATAATAAGCCAGCATGCCTGTTTTCTACATTTTCCCCCAAGCAAGCGGCGCTCAGCTGCAGCTATTTCGTGACATCGGCAACACTTAACACCAACAGCAACAATAGCAGCAAAAGCAGCATCAGCAGCAGCAGTAGTCAAATGAAACCCGTTCGGCATTTATTATGATGGCTGTGTCTACGTCTGGGTTGCTCGTAGGGGCAGGGGCAGGGGCAGTGTTGGGGCTGCACAGTTTTTTGCCCATATAAAAGTGAATTTGTGACAAATATTCTGAACAGTTAGTGCGCACGCTTAGCAGCGACAACATCGACTTACACACATCAAACAAATAACTGCAAATCGTCGTCGCGTCAATTGATCAATCGCTTGTGATAAGCCAGACAACATATTGTGCCAAAAATTCCCGATTATAAAAAGAAAAATCAACGTGTTTCCCGCAATTGAAATCTACCCAAATATATTTAATCGACTGTGTGTTGCAGGATATACACCAAAAAATAATCGAATAATCAGACATAAATAAAGCATGTGCTCGTTAAAACATCAAGTGAGTATTAGTCCATAATAGTATTTGGTATTTGAAAATCATTATTAACGTATCAAATAGAAGAGCGCAATCAAAGAAATTTCAAATATTTCAATTTCAAATTAAAGCCAACGCAGAACGTGCAATTTTTAGTATTATTTTTTAAGTTTTGGGTTTTGTATTTTGAACAAGGTCGAAAACCGTATTTAATCACTATGATTAATTGCTTGAATGTTTTTAAACAGTACTCGTCGTGAAACGCTCATATATATAATTATATATATTCATAAGGAAGTCTGGGCACAGCTCATAAAAATCATGTGTCTTTTGACCCAGCGAATTAAATTATTTAGCTGTAAATCCTGCTTGAAGCAGCTTGAAGTTTTTAAAAGAAGCAGGTGGGATTGTTTGGACTAACTGGATACTCTAAAAATACTTTATATGCAGCTGCTGCAGCTCCCAAAGATTATTTATTCATTTAAAGCTTAACAAACAATTCAATTTATTTTCTACATATATTATATTCTTGATAGGATCAAAGATATATTCCATAGCGTAATAGCAAATCATTCTTTGGATTCATTCCTTATTATACCCCTTTCAAGAGTGTTATGTTTACAGGGTATGGGCCCCAAATAAACAAGTGTTATACATCTTATGGGTTAGCCCTGAGCCACTAAAGCGCAACCGGTTACAGACACAGATACATAAATACAGATGCAAAGATACAGATAAACTTAAGCCTTTCTTGTAGCTTTGTTTTTCTTTATTTTTTTTTTCTGACCTGGTCTCATATTTTATGAAAATTAATTAATTGGATTGGTTCAGCCTGTAAATTTACATAATGATCTGCAAAAAAAATAAAGCAACAATCACATTTATCTATGTCCGAATTGAATGAATTATAATTACTATTAAGTCCAGTCCACTTTCAGTAAGAAACTGAACAATCTAGCTTAAGGGGGAGGGGAGTGGGGATTATGGCATGTCTACTGTGGCCTTCAGCTATATCAATGAATTCATATATTCGAATATGTTGATTTTCGGGGACTCACTTAGAAAAACATGCGTAAAGAAAACAACTTAAGCTCTGCGATTAGTTTAGTTTTAAGCATGAATCATGATCCGATCGATGTTTGCGGTTTTCGCATATAACAGGATTAATTATAATTATATTTAATCAAATGTGAGGCAAAATGTGATTGCGAAAAATAATATGAACTTAGGTTGGGTGAGTTCGATTTGGGTTGCCATTGAACGTTCATCAATATCCAAAAGCTGGTTTCGATTTGTCGTCAAAGATTATCCGGTTTTTTCTATATATGTATATTCATGTGCATAGCATTTAATTTGCTCGCCGAGAATAAGATTAATTTTATTAACACAAAATTCGAAATGTGATACATAAATTAAAATGTGTATTATTGATCTAAGTTCAAATGGCACCTAATGACGATTCAATGGAATCGTGCATCCGGCTTCGCCCGCCCAAGGGCGCAGCATATTTAATTTCGTGGCTAAGGGTTGGGTCCACCGCATGGGTACCCAAGTAATTATCATCTCGTGGGTGTCCACAGATAATGCCAATGCTAATAAGAACAATAATAATACAAATAATAATAATACTAATGATAGTTCTGACGATAGTCCACAACTCGACGTGTTCATGAATATTTTACGTGTGACTATAAATTAAATTTGATTGCGATTATATCATTGGTATTTGTTATTTAATTTAAATTAATTATTGTATGCTAATTTAAAGCATATGCTCTGCGATATCGCGTCTGATCTTCGATTGCTCAGACTGGTTCTAAGCACTATTGCAGAACGTTGTTGGCTCTCTGGCCTCCAAGTGCTATTCACACCTTCTCCATTCCATTTGAATTGACTCATTTGCTTTTGTTTTTTTTTTCGTCTTATTTCCGCAGTTTTATACCCTGGCCGTGGCATTGGCAGTGGGATTGTTTGGCCTGGCGAGTGCGTTGCCACAGCGTCGACAGTACCAGCAGCAGTATCAACAGCAGCAGTATCAACAGCAGCAGGTGCAGCAGCTTCAGGATGTGCCACACACACTGCTCGACATCGAGACTCCAAATCAGTTCAGCTACAATTCACCACTGGCCCAGCCGGACAGTTTACGCTCCAAGCCGTACTTTGATTTCCTGAGCACACTCTATGCCCACGATTCGGCCAAAACGGATCTGTTTCGCAATCGGCCACGTCGCGATCTCCAGTCGGAACTGAAGACACAACAGCCCCTGGCTGTGGGTGCTGCAGCTGATCGGCCCGTGAGTCATCGTCAGGAACGCAAACGCCGTGCAATTGTCTTCCGTCCACTGTTCGTGTATCAGCAGCGCGAGATCAGGAAGAAGGAGATCGCTGCAAGGAGACGCAGCGATGAAACTCGCCGTCGCTACTAATCAAATCGCACATAGTCGTTAATATGTACTCCAGCATAAACCTAATCAACAACCATGCACAATCATCATGCAACAATGAGAAGTGGCTATGGCTGTCACTGGTCTTCTACAGGGTCCTCTCTAGCACTTAGCTTTTTATTATTGTGTTCTAGCCTTAAGTCAACCCCCGCACAATGCACAATGCAGCGATAAGCTATCTATATATATATATATATATATATATCACATTATGTATACATTATATCTCCCACACATCCCACGCATTCGCACATCCCTCCTAACTATGATAAGTAATCGTATCACTAAATTAATATGCAAGTATTTTATATTTGCTAACTGATTTATACTAGTTTGTTAATATTAAAGCTAACAACAATTTATTCAACACGATCAACTGGCTTTTCTCAAATTTTTCCCTGTGCATCAAATACTGCACTTAAATTAGGACAAAAATCAAATCTTATACCTAAATTAATTAATTGTTTTTGGGGGCATATTTTAATAGAATTAAATCAATCACCCCAGACAATATTCTCAATCCAATCCGTGTAGAGATGCACCTTGGTGTAGACACTCGGAAACTTGTAGTTGCCACAGATCGCTCCGTACGAGGTGATTCCAATCACCTGTTTGAGGCAATTGTATGCCGGATGCTGCACAAAAATTGGTCCGCCCGAGTCGCCGTTGCAGGTGTCTGCGATGGTGCTGCTTGATCCCGATCCGGCGCAAAATTGAGTGCGAGGATCTATGCGGCTCTCGATTCTCTCAGTGCACACGTCGTTGCCGTAGCGCTGGAGACCAACTTTAAGGAGATGAGATGATTTGTGTCCCGAGTTACTGGTATAACCCCAGCCAGCTGCGACCAGATCAAAGTTCTCATTGCCGCTGCTGGATGGTAGGCAAGCTGGCGCCACATATTCATTGAGGGTGGCCTTCCTGTCCAGCTCCATGACAGCAATATCACTGTACCGACTGCCATCATCGCCCTCCTCGTACGCCGGATGCAGCACGTAGTTGACCAGCCGAAAGTCCTGCGGCTGTGCATCATCCGTGGTCGAATTGTAATCCAATTCGCCCAGGCGTACAGCATATTTGGGTGAATCATAATCGGGATCCAGGCGCTGCTCCCTCAACTCTGTCGTCTCCAGACAATGTGCGGCGGTCAGCACAAACTTCGGATGGATCAGAGTGCCGCCACAGATCCAATTAACGCTGGAGCTGCGAAATCGTCGTTCCCCCAGCAGTGCCATGAACGGAAACTCGCGACCCTTTGCCTTGGTGCCTCCCAGAATAAGTGGTGTGGACCGACATGAGGATCTGACCTCATTGTACCCACGACATGCTAAAAAATATCATTTATAGCTGATTTAACAAAAGATATCTAGATTTGAGCTTACCCTTTTCGTAGAGTTTTCTCGTATCCAGTGATTCCCTTTGTGTCTTCTGTTCGTTTAGTGGCAGAGGACAGCAGACAATATCTTCAAATTCATTGCAGTATTTGACATTATTTGGACCGATTAAATGCAGATTATAGAATATAACGGGACATCCGATTGATGTCAGTTCCTTGCACTCGCCGGTCCCATTGTCACAGAACTCGCCCAGCACCCAAATAATCGATGATGATGTCGCTGATATTATGAAAATTGACAGAATTTTAC
Organism: Drosophila silvestris; assembly: GCA_035043445.1. NCBI lineage: Eukaryota > Metazoa > Arthropoda > Insecta > Diptera > Drosophilidae > Drosophila > Drosophila silvestris. The sequence continues at coordinate 9,304,545 of JAWNMZ010000170.1, read as the reverse complement.
AGAATGCGTTCATTGCGTCCAGCGGCCAATGTGAAACTGAGTTGAGTGGCGACGCTTTGATTGCGTTCCTTCCAAACCTGATTTGCCAAATACAATACAAAACAAGCATTTGGATTCAGTACACTCCTTTCGTTGCTTATCTCAGAGCGTTGTGGAATACACACTTGAAAATAAGAGAGCAGATTTCAAGGCCGTTTGATAATTGGTAAACATGTCTGGCTTGGTTCAAATGTGATTAAGCAAGTATTATTTATTTGAAAATGTAAGACAGTACATATAATATTATCGTACATTTTATTAGGCAATAAGAAATGTATTATAAGACAACGAAATCGTGAATAAAATGTCAACTAATTCTGTTTATTGATTTTTTTATTTATTTGCATGTCGTTCGATCTGCTTTGCTTCAAAACAAACGAACAAAGCGATAAGAAAGGCATAACAGAGCCAAAAAACATCGCCGAGCGATCAGAATTTTGTAACAGAACAATATCAGCTGGTTCGATATTTAATTTATATCGGTATAAAATGTTGGCGCCAAAACGAATCGTATGTTGGTCAGTAATCATGTCTTCTTGAATTTATGAATGCAAAAATTAATGATTAATAACGCACTCCGTTCAATGTAACTGTTAATTTCAATATCATCATGCAGCAGGAGCGCGAACACCATACAGGGCTAAAAGTATTTTTTTGTGGTGCTGATATTTTTTTTATCGATATCGGAAATACTACAGAACGTCATATTTTCGGCACATCACTAGTTCTTCTATGTACCTCGGCGCTGAATGGTGTGTTCGCGCACACTTTTCTGCAAAAAATTAATTTTAAGTGCAGAAATAGGCGGAAATACTGGAAAAATATTGCATTTGCGAGTACAGCAAAATTTCGGCAACGCGTCAATACAATTTTCACGCACGGATGGATGTCTGTGATGTGGATATTTTGTGATTAAAAATTTTCCCCATCTGAGGTACGCAAAAAAAGTAAAAAAGAAAATGGTTGAAAAAAATGTCCGCCCAACAAAGAACCGACGCCGACGTAGAAGCAGCAGACATGCATTATAGAGTCGTCTCGCTCTAGCGTTGGTCATTCGTTGAGCATTTTCGAAAAGCGCCGCAGCTTGCAAAACCTAACCAACCTAAAATAAACGTGCGGCTCTGCAATAAATTTATTTAAAATGGAGAGCACACAAAATGATTTATCGCAACGCGTGTGTGTTTATAATAAAAAAAGAAACCGCTGCCATTTGCAGTGCAGAACTGCTGAAACTCGATTTAATTTTGCAGTTCTGCAAGCGGCTTCAAAAATAGTGAAAAATGTCGCTGATATTGTTTAAAGCGTAACGATTGCGCAGCAGAAAAATTGTAAAGATAATTTTATTTACATATATATGAGTTTGATTGGGGCGAATCCAGGGCTGTAAAATGGGCGCCGTCGAACGCAACACGCGATAAATTTACGAAATTGGCGAGACTGGAGTGTAATGTTTTTTCCCGCCTTTTGCAGATGTCTCAAACATGAATGAAGGTAATTCAGCAGGAGGGGGGCATGAAGGGCTAAGCCCGGCCCCTCCTGCTGTGTCAGACCGTGTAACGTTACTATCAACGGAAAAATCAGTTACAACGCCAAAATCAACAACAGCAGCCACAGATCACAGCAATAAATCAGCAACAACAGCAGCAAACACGCAACAACAGCAGCAGAAAACCAACAAACACCAACAGCAGCAGCTGCCCAGTGCGCAGCTGCCTGTGCCGCTGTCGAACTTGTCGACAGAGGCAACGGCAGCGGCAGCAACGCCAGCAGCTGCTTCCACCACATCTTCATCATCATCCAATCCATCAACAACAGCAGAAGCAGGGTCCACGAGGCCGCCACAGGCCAAGCGCCCGCGTCTAGAAAACAACACGGAAACTGAAGGCGAAGGCGACGACGACGCCAACGAAAACAACAATAGCAGCATAGTTGGTGCAGTTGGTAGCAGCAATATTGTTGGCTCATTGCTGCCGGCGTCAGTTGTGGCCAGCAGCGAGATTGGTGACGCCGACTTAACGGCACTGCAAGATTTGAATGCGCTCAGGAAGCGTATACTCCAACAGAAATTGCAAATTTTGCGTAATCTTAAGGAAAGGTAATAATCAGTAATCAGATCTATCAATATTTTAAAGAAATGACTAAAACTATATTCAAATTTTGCAGACATCTTGAAAATGTGTCCGAATACTTTTATTTACAAAACGGTGGCAGTATGATGGACTACCCCGCGTGGCGTAAAAAGACACCAACACCACAATTCATCAGCTACAGCAATGCGAATCGTATCGAGCAGCTGACACTCGAGGAAAAGCCAAGCACATCAGCAGCAGCAGCAGCTGTGGGCCAAGCACACAGAACAACAACAACGCAACAGCAGCAGCCATCATCATCGGATTCAGTAGTTAGTAATAGCAGCAGCAGTGGCAGCAGCACTGCTATACCAGCAACAACAACTACTACTACAGGGACAACAGGCATACAGTTAGAAAATAGCATACAAAAATCGGTTAGTAGAAGAAGCATAAATATAAGCATACTTATCAAAAAATAATATATTTCTCTACAGAATACCCAATCTCTGTTGCCAGCCAAGTCTGGCAGCAACACAGCCTCTGCAACAGCAACTGCAACAACAACAGCATCATCAAGTCCCAGCTGTAGTGGGGCTATAACAACAACAACAGCAACAGCAGTGACAGGAACATCCACTGGATCTGGAGCATTGTCCACAACGAGCAGCTTAGTGGAGACAAGTGGTAATGCATTGCCACCGGAAGCAGAGATAAAGATACCGGCAGTTGGTGCGACGCCAGTTGCCGTCTCCACAAAGCTACCCGCCGCTGTGGTACAGTTGACGCAGCAAGGTAAGCGAAACTCGTTCGGGCTTAGGTCTAAAATTTCTCTATTTAAGTCTCGTGTATCTCTATCATTGTTATGATTTAGTGTTTTGTTGTATTTCCGTTTTGTGTTTTGGTTAATTTTCAAAATTATTGTAAATTACTCGGAAAAAAAGAGAAACATGCCAAAATTCCAATAATGTCCTAAGACTTTTGCATACATCTAAGAAGATAATAATAGATACTACTAAGTGCTACCACCTCCCAAATGCCAAAACAATAACCGCGCCCAGAACAACAAGTGTACAGCAACTGTAAGAGTACAAAGCACGCCTTGCACATTATAATCATAAAACCTAAAAAAAAGATACAAGTTGTCATTTCGGCCAAGCAAATATTAAAAAACACAACAACTTAGCAAGAAACCTATAAAATGCTCTACTAATATGTAACAACAAAACTCGAATTTAATTTATTTGACACTCACTGCAAACACACAGAATACTAAACACATATACCTACCTGTATGCATATAAATATATATAACATCAATATTTATACATTCTTTTAATATCAATTAATTTATTGTATTGCTGTACATAATTTGACATTTACAATTCCCTCTTTCTTTTTGTTAATTTCTCTTTTATTTTTATTACAAAACATTCACAATAATTTTTACTGTCGCCTCCTAACGCACACCTCAATTCTCTCTCTCTCTCTCTCAACTCACCATCAAATTGTATCGTTATTATATAGGTCACATACCCGGTAGACCTCTAGGAGGTCGTCACGGTATGGTCTTCGGTCAAATACCCGCGCCTCCTGCCGTAGGAAATTCTTCTGTACCTTTGGTGCCAGGTGCTTATCGTTCGCAACAAATTAAAAAAAAAAAACTAATCAAAGAAAAAAATCTCATTTTCATTTTTAATAAGTCTTCTACGTTTTTTCTCTATACTTTGTGTGGTTTTTGAATATTGAAGCATTTTCATCATTTTGATTTTGTTGTTGCCGCAAATTAAAAGCGTAGTGCATTTGACTTTTACTATACTTCTATATTTCTATACATTCGATGTGCCTAAATTATAATATATAAAAGATTTGTACTTTTCAGTTATCTAGAATTGGTGATTATATTTTTATTGATAAAATGCTTAAAGATAGTTTGATTTTTCAACTTATCAATTAAATTGAATGTACAAATATAGTTATTGGTTTTATTAGCAAAATTATGCATAGATTAGCTTTGATCTCTGTTTTTAATCAGTACTTTGTTACTATATGGATACACTCTCTTCTACATTCATTTAAAGGTTCGGCATGCCGAAATGTTTACTTGTCTTTTTATGCATCTTTGACTTGCGTTTATTTTACATCGATTTGTAGCACCTAAAAGCGTTTTCTTGTAGGCCAATTCAATGCTCTTGAAAATCGTAGCTGTGTGCTAGATTAAATCTAAGTTGCAAGTGACTTTTTCTATTTCTAAATAAAAGCCCATAACGCTGAGAACATTTCCAGATTAAGTTTAAGATATTCAGTTAAAGCACCTAAAAGCGTTTTCTTGATAGCTTTTTAAACGCTCCTGAAAATCGTAGCTGTGTGCTAGAATAAAAGCTGTGGTTGCAAATGAATTGATGCCAATTAATGCATTATTTCTATTTACACCACGCACAATCGTATTACACAAAATATACAAAGAAGTAGAGCTCTTCAGCAAGAGCCTTGAATGAATATTGACATGTGTTGACAATTGAAACCACCTTGCTAAAGTGAACTTCAAATGAAAACTGATCATCTCATTGAAAACGCGCTTCACACTTTTTAAAGTACAGTTTTCAGGATTGTTAGGTGTAACGAAATGAAGTTTAGAGCTTCAACTTTTGCATGCCCGTTTGACATAGATCTTTGCCTATTTTAGTTTTACCTTACTTCGTTCTTTTTTTTTTGAACATTTGAAATACCTACTATATTTAATACACATACTAATTCGCAACTAATATGGTTCAATTAATTGATTGATTGATTTGAACGTTGTTTTTTCTTTTCCTTATAACTATTGTTGCTTCAATATGGTAGCGTGTGATTGATGATGCACTTTTCCAGCATGCAAGTTGGCTAAGAGCTTTCCATAATATCCACTTTTACGATTCGTGACTAACTTTTCGCATCGCTTCTTCTTCCAAAAGGTGGCACGCCGCTGGTGCCGTGCAATAGCCCCGTGGGCTCAACGTCGTTGCGTCGGCCAAACTCACAACAGCAGAATGCTGCGACGAGCGGAGCAACTGCAACTGCAGCTGCTGCGGGTGCGGGTGCAACCACAGCATCGGTGGCAAGTGGCACTGCAACACCAACGCCGCAGTACACTGGCGGTGCAAACGGTGGCGCTCCGGCTGCGACTGCGAGCGTTGGTGGCCTGACGCCCAGCACGCCTGGCGGCGGCAGCAGTGGAAATTTATTGAGTCCACTTGCAAACACTTGCACGCCAAACAGTGCGCAGGAGTTTTCGTTTAAGGCCAAACAGGAGGTGTACGTAATGCAGCGTATATCTGAACTGCAGCGAGAGGGATTATGGACTGAACGGCGTTTGCCCAAGCTACAGGAGCCCAGTCGCCCCAAGGCGCACTGGGACTATCTGCTGGAGGAGATGGTCTGGCTGGCAGCTGATTTTGCGCAGGAGCGCAAATGGAAAAAGAACGCCGCCAAGAAATGCGCCAAAATGGTGCAAAAGTATTTCCAGGACAAGGCCAATGCGGCGCAGCGTGCCGAGAAAGCGCAAGAGTTGCATCTAAAACGTGTCGCCTCCTTCATAGCCCGGGAGGTGAAGAGCTTCTGGTCAAATGTGGAGAAACTGGTCGAGTATAAGCATCAAACCAAAATCGAGGAGAAACGCAAACAGGCGCTCGATCAACATCTCAGATATATAGTCGATCAGACGGAGAAGTTCTCGCAGCAACTGGCCGAGGGCATGAACAAGAATGTGGCCGAAACGCCCAGCTTAGATTCGAGTCGCCTTACATCACCCAAACGGGAGTCAGATGGTGAGTTAAGCTGGTGAATTTGATAACAATTGTTTGACTGGGTTATTTTTGACTCTGATGTAAGATTTAATTAACTTAATTCGAGATTAAGGTACTTAAATTGTTGTAGCAGAAGAAACAAAACTATACTCAAACCTATTAAAACAAGCACCTGATGAGACTTTCATACTGAAACGTTGTTTTGGTCTATTTTTGAACACTACGATGTTAATAAGGGATGGTCGCATTTGCGAGGCATTTGTCTGATGCGCTAAAGAAAACTTTGGCATCTGCTCAGCATTGATCCATACAAAATTTGAGTTAAACTGTGAATCTACAATTTCCTCGGCAGATGAGTTTAAGCCAGAGTCAGGCTCAGAGGATGACGAGGAGACGATTGCCAAGGCCGAGGAGGAGGCAGCCGATGTCAATGAGGAGGTCAAAGCGCTGGCCAAAGAATCCGAAATGGACTTTGATGATTTTCTCAATGATTTGCCACCTGGCTACTTGGAAAATCGTGATAAGCTGATGCTCGAGGAGCAGAGCTCAACGAAAGGCGCTGATTCCTCCGTTGGTGGTGACGACAGCGATGATAGCGAATTTCAGGCCAAGGAAGCCAGCGATGATGATGAGAACACCATCAGCAAACAGGAGGAAGCGGAGCAGGAAATTGATCATCAAAAAGAGATAGATGAACTGGAGGCAGACAATGATTTGACCGTTGAGCAGCTCCTGGAGAAATACAAATCTGGCAAAATTGATGAGCAGCCCAGTGCAAAGAGGCGAAAAATAGCGGTGGAAACCTCGGAGCTGGACTCGGATGATGATTCAACCGTGGTTGAGGATTCAACCGATGACAGCGATGTGGAAGCCAGCGACGAAGAGGATGAGGAACTCTCTACCATCAAGACTGATACTGACCTGGACGAGGCAGAACAGGAGGGTGGCCTAAAGAGCCTGCTAACCGATGCCGATGGTTCCAGCTGCGGAGCTGCGGGCGCTGCTGCTGTTGGCAGCAAAGACAACAAGGACGACATGTTGAACGATGCGGCGGCATTAGCCGAAAGCCTGCAGCCCAAGGGCAACACGCTGTCCTCAACGAACGTGGTGACGCCTGTGCCCTTCCTGCTGAAGCATACGCTGCGTGAGTATCAGCACATCGGTCTCGATTGGCTGGTTACGATGAACGAGCGCAAACTGAACGGCATCCTTGCCGACGAGATGGGCCTGGGCAAGACGATTCAAACGATAGCGCTGCTGGCGCACTTGGCCTGCGCCAAGGGCAACTGGGGTCCACATTTGATTGTGGTGCCCTCATCTGTGATGCTTAACTGGGAGATGGAGTTCAAGAAATGGTGCCCCGGCTTCAAGATCCTCACCTACTATGGCACACAGAAGGAGCGCAAGCTCAAGCGCGTCGGCTGGACAAAACCAAATGCGTTTCACGTCTGCATCACCTCCTACAAGCTGGTTGTTCAGGATCAGCAAAGTTTTCGTCGAAAAAAATGGAAATATCTCATCCTAGACGAGGCCCAAAATATTAAAAACTTCAAATCACAGCGTTGGCAGCTGCTACTCAACTTTTCCACCGAAAGGTCAGTAAATAGAGAAATATTAACTATAATTAAAATATTTAATTATTTGTTATTGCAATTGCGCAAGCACCAAAATCAGTAACCAAGCGACTGCTAAACTAGCTTGGCGACTACGCTTGGGTGCTAACATTAATTAACGCTATAATGCCGTATATTATATAAAGAGCATACTAACCCAATCATTAGCATGCTTGTGGCCTTGTTTTGAGACACTATTTTTGTTTTTGTTTTAATATCAACTTTTGTTCTTTGTTGTTTACTTAATCTTATTCTCTAATCCAAAGGCGAAAAACTTATTTTATATTGTACTCTCTCTATTATATTACACCAGACGTTTACTATTAACTGGAACGCCGCTGCAGAACGATCTGATGGAGCTCTGGTCGCTGATGCACTTCCTCATGCCGTATGTGTTCTCCTCGCATCGCGAGTTCAAGGAGTGGTTCTCAAATCCGATGACTGGTATGATCGAAGGCAACATGGAGTACAATGAAACGTTAATAACGCGCTTACACAAGGTAAATACAACTGATGCGTGTGAGTGCGTGTCTGTGTTTGTGCTGAGGGTGGCACCTAAAAGCGTTTTCTTGTAGGCCAACTTAATGCTCTTGAAAATCGTAGCTGTGTGCCAGATTAAATCTAAGTTGCAAGTGACTTTTTGAGTTTTTAATATTGAAAGTCCATAACGCTGAGAACATAATTTCCAGACCAAGTTTAAGATATGAAATAGCACCTAAAAGCGTTTTCTCGATAGCTTTTTAAACGCTCCTGAAAATCGTAGCTGTGTGCTAGAACAAATGCTGAAGTTGCAAATGAATTGATGCCAATTAATGCATTATTTCTATTTACACCTCGCACAAGCTTTCTAAAGTCTCTAGATCCCCAAATAACACCTTTCTGCAAGCGCACTCTGTGTCACATTGAATCCTCATGTGATGACAATTTGTAAACTTGCTAAACTAAACTAAAGCTACGACTTATCCATGTGTTCATGCAATAAAATCAAATTGATCACATTGAATACGGGCTTTACACTCGCTTATAGATCTTATCCTAAAATCCTTTGCTGCAAGTGCACTCTGTGTCACATTGATGTTCAATAACAACCACATGTGATGACAATTTGTTAACTTGCTAAACTAAATCTAAAGCTGCGACTTATCCATGTGATCGTGTCCTTTCAAAATTATCACATTGAATACGCGCTTTACACTCCTTATTTATATGCATTTTGATGTTGTTTTAATTTGAGCAATCGTCTTAATCAATTATTGTTTTTATTTACTTAGGTCATTCGTCCATTTTTGCTGCGACGCCTTAAAAAGGAGGTGGAGAAGCAGATGCCAAAGAAATACGAGCATGTTGTCATGTGCCGCTTGTCCAATCGTCAGCGTTATCTGTACGAAGATTTCATGAGCCGTTCCAAGTGAGTTTTACAACCAATATAAAAATAGTGAACGCTTTAATAAGCTATTGTCTCCTTTTTAGAACCCGCGAAACATTGCAAACCGGTAATTTGCTGAGCGTGATCAATGTGCTGATGCAGTTGCGCAAGGTGTGCAATCATCCCAATATGTTTGAGGTGCGTCCAACGATATCACCGTTTCAAATGGAGGGAATTACTTTTCATACGCCGCGACTGGTCAGCAACATCCTGGAGTATGATCCGTTCACGGTGAGTTTGTGGCTGCTGACCACAGAATAACAGATACCGATAGAATGTGAGATGATGATAAACTGTCACTGAATATTGCGACTCAATCTATTTTGGAGAGAGTTGCGATTGTTATAGGATGTTCGCTGTTGCGAGGCATTTGCCTGATCTTAAATTCAAAACATTTAAAGTTTTGCGTCTATAATAGCAAATTACCTAATTTTCTGCTTGTCTGTTTGTCACCCTGCAGCAAATTAATTTGGAGACTGTGAACATGCTGCTGTTGCATCTGGAGCAAACGCTGACCGCATACGTCTCGCATAAGTCGCGTCTGCTGTCGCCGCCACGCAAATTGATCGAGGAGATCGACAGTGCACCACAGCCGCCGCCGCGCTGCCCGAATGGCAAATATCGTTTTCACATACGCGTGCGGAGCGCTGAGCTGGCGCAGCGGATTAAGCTGCAGGCGGTGCGTGTGGGCGCCAGTCCGGCCATGCGGCTAGAAGGCAGCAAAATTGTGCCCATGCGCAGCCTGTTGCCCAGTGGACATGTACTGAAACGCGTCAGCGGTACCATCAATCCCATTAACATGGCCCTGAAGCCAGTGATTATCAATAGCCTAATGACAACGACGACAACAACGGCGACTGGCAGCAACAGCAGCGCTGGTGGTGCATTAAATATGCTGAGCAGCAGCAGCTCCAAGTTGATGAGCTCACGCTCACCAGTCAGCGCGCCAACGCCAGCCAAGGTGGCCAAGACAATGCAGGATGGTAAACCATTCTTCTATCTGGCGCCAGCAACAAATGCCGGTGGCGCTGGAGCGCGACTTACGATAACCAGCAAAACAGCAGCGGCGGCGGCGGCGAGTACAACAGTAGGAGGATCTACAAACGTAACGAGTGGGAATTCAGCACAGCTGCAGCAGTTGAGCAAGGAGCCCATTGTCAAAGATCTGGCCACGCATGTCAAGTTGACGGCACAAAGGCAAACCAATGGCAAGGGCCAGGAGGAGGAGAGGTCATCGTCAACGCCCGAGGTTGTCGAGGATCCGTATCGAGTGCAGCAGCTCATTCAAATGCGCAAGGAGCAGCGTTTGGCATCGCTCAAAAGGATGGCTGTCATCAATCGCAGACGCACCGATGCCACGCCCATTTATGGGGCCGATTGCCGCCAGACGATTGAGCGTTGCATGCAGTCCACGCGCACCCTGAAGCATTCCACATGGCAAACTCGTGGCTATGCGAACTGTTCGATTGCGATGCGGCAGCACAACGACAACTGGTCGCTGAATCTCCTGCTAAAGAACTATGAGCAGCGCTGCCTCGAACTGGCGCCCATCTTTGCCAATTTTGTGATTTATGTACCGTCGGTGTGTGCGCCAAGAATTCGTCGCTATGTGCAGAACTTATCTTCGACGCATTGGCAGAATGAACGGCAAATTGAGGAAACGATAGCGCAGACCGTGTCGCCCAAGCTGACGCTGCTTCATCCGATCATCTCGGCGATGACGACGCAGTTTCCCGATCCGCGTCTCATCCAATACGATTGCGGTAAGCTGCAGACAATGGATCGACTTTTGCGGCAGCTGAAGGTTGACGGGCATCGTGTGCTGATCTTCACCCAAATGACTAAAATGCTTGACGTGCTGGAGGCATTCCTCAATTATCATGGCCACATTTACCTGCGACTGGATGGCTCGACGCGTGTCGAGCAGCGACAAATACTCATGGAACGTTTCAATGGGGACAAGCGCATCTTTTGCTTCATTCTATCGACACGGTCTGGCGGCGTGGGCATCAATTTGACCGGCGCTGATACTGTGATCTTCTACGACTCGGATTGGAATCCAACGATGGACGCGCAAGCGCAGGATCGCTGCCATCGTATTGGGCAAACGCGAGATGTGCACATATATCGATTGGTCTCAGAGAAAACCATTGAGGTGAACATCCTGAAGAAGGCCAACCAGAAGCGGATGCTCAGTGATATGGCCATCGAGGGTGGCAACTTTACGACCACCTTCTTCAAGAGCTCCACCATCAAGGATCTGTTCACTATGGATACGGCACAGACAGAGCAGGACGATAGTCAAGATAAGCCGGATGATAAGGACAAGATTATCGCAGCTGAAGTTGAACCGGTTATCGAAGCGGAGAAGCAATCACTGCGCGCCTTCGAGCACGCACTCGCTGCTGCCGAGGACGAGCAGGATGTGCAAGCCACAAAAACGGCCAAGGCCGAGGCAGCCGCCGATCTGGCCGAGTTCGATGAGAACATACCCATTGCGGATGATGCCAATGCAGATGCAGGTGGTGCGGCGGCCATTGAGCTCAGCAAAGCCGATCTGGAAATGCAAAATCTTGTCAAGCAGGTAAGCGCTGAGTTGATCTTGTTAATCTGTACATCTGTGAATATGGGCAGCGCTTGCTTCAATTGTGCATTAAATGAGCTCCCCCAGTGATCTTTTAATCAAGCGTGCGCTGCCCAGATAAACTTCAAATTCGAAGTAGACGTTCAGACATAGTCGAAGCGATATAACCCACGCTCGATTATATCACTCAACGTCTGACATAATCATCATGATAATCACATAATATATATCTCTAATGGATATTGTTTCCCATTCCCAATCCCATTACATCTAGCTCTCGCCCATTGAGCGATATGCGATGCGCTTTGTGGAGGAGACAGGAGCCGCGTGGACAGCTGAGCAGCTGCGCGCCGCCGAGGCGGAACTGGAGCAGCAGAAACGTGAATGGGAGGCGAATCGGTTGGCGGCCATGCAGAAGGAGGAGCAGCTACTCAAGCAGGAAACGGAGGCCGAAGAGCTGCTCACCTACAGTCGCAAGGATGCCAGCAATCAGGTTAATACCACCAAACAAGATTCCAATTTAAGCAAACGAACACCAGGTGTTGGGCTAGGCGTTAGGCTAACCAAATACAATAAGCGGGATAAGCGATTTAGGCATCATGGGGTAGGCCGGGCGGCGGCAACCGCCGGTGGGTTAAGTCGAAGCGTTACTAGCAATAACAACAGGCAAAGATCAAATGTGCAACAGGCGGCGGCAGCGGCTAGTTCGGTGCGCACGCATCGAAACAGCCTCAATGCGAGTGCACCGACTAGAAGCAGCTGCAACAGTAGCAACAACAATAGCAACAGCAATAGCAATAGTAACAATAGAATTTGGCAGACGCGCCTACATTCGCTGGGTATAGCCGTCGAATCAAGCACAGCCACAGCCACAGCAACGGCGACGGCGCCCACTAGAAAGACAACGCGCACAGCAATGGCAGCAGCAGCAGCCAGTAGCAGCTCAGCTCAGGCGACAACGGAGGAGCAGCGACCCAAGCGTCAGTCGGCCAGTATAGCTATGAGCAAGATGATGAAGACGACGCCAGTGAAAACAACGGGGGCAGCAGCAGCAACAGCAGCAGCCCCTTCCTCAGCCAAGGGGGTAAGATAAAGTCGCGACGCAGGGAAAGCGTCTCCTTGACGACAGCTGCGGTCGCGCGGCGAAAGCTGCTTGAGCGGCGAGCGACGATATCATCGCCGTTGGCCCTAAAGGAGCTTACCAAGAGCGATGCTAGCGATGATGAGGATGATAACGATAATGATGATGATGAAGAAGATGAAGATATTGAGATTGAGAATGAAGATCAGAATGATGATGAAGAGAGTGCATCGGTTTGTGTGGACGAGGAGGAGGAGGACGAGGAGGAGGAAACTGCTGCCTCTGGCTCAAATTCAGGCTCTGCCTCAGCCTCTGCGTCTGCCTCTGTTCACGAGGATACAACTCAGACTGATGATGATGATGATGAAGAAATGCATGTGGAAATGCTTGATGATGATGGTGATGAGAATGTCGATAATGACGACGACGATGACGCTGAGGCTGAGGCTGACAATGTCGATTCGGATACCGATGTTAATGTGGAAATGCAGTCCTGTTCGAGCTATGCCACAGCTGGCGGCAGTTTGGATGGCTGGAGTGCACATGATCAAGTGCAAGATACCACGATGACAAGCTCCACATATTACAATGTGTCCGAAGAAACGGACACCGATGATCCCAATGATCCGCTGTCGCTGTCAAAGGCGGAACCCAACAAAACGACAGATGCCAAGGAATCGACGCCTGTTTTGCAACGGCAGCGTAGCAGCAACAGCAGCAGCCGCGGTGTTGGTGGCGGTGGTGGCAGCGACGATGCCATTGGACACACGCCACGCACTCGATCGCGCGGCTCCGTAAAGATCAATCTGTGGACACTGGATGTGAGTCCTGTGCTGGGCACACCAAAAGCTAGCGGCGGTGCTGGCAGAAATGCAAAGAGAGAGCGAGCGACGCCACCAGCTGCTCAAGAGACAAAGCAGCTAACTGCTGCACGGTCACAGGCTGGTGGCACAAACACAAGCAGGCGTCCCCTTAAAAAAGACGAGGGGCAAGCATTGACACTGCTGAATCGCTGGATAACCAAAACGCCGCGTGTGCGTCTACGCTCCAGCAATGCAGCAACAGCTGCTGCCGCCGGTGCGACAGGTGTAGGAATAGGCGTAGCCCATGCCACGTCTGGTGCCCATTCGAATGGTGCCAGCAGCAACAACAGGTGATAATTGAGTTCAGAGTATCACGTCACAGTATTACCTATATCTAAAAAAAAAAGAGTCGACAAACCCGTGTGCTGAAGCTGTGTGGAGCTCTGGAGCTGTGTGCGCTGTGTGGTTTTTAGTGGGCGTCCAAATTGGCCTAATTTAATTGTTACACACAGACACACACGCATGCAACTAATATTTGTGGTTGTTGTGCGTGTGTCTGTGGAGCTGCTGTACAACTTTAATGTTTAATTGATGAGCATTTTATAATAGACTGTAACAAGTTTCCTTCTAAGCTAGTTAGGTGGCGACATAAAACTGAAGTCTTCGCACTGTCAGGCAAAGAGAATTGGGTTTAGAATCTAGGATAACAAATTGTGTTTAGCATATAGATAGATAAGGGGGCAACAACGATAATTGCTTAAAGTGTTGTGTGACCAGGAAGAACTATGATAGGCTTTAAGTGTCCTTGTAACTTGAGGGGGTCTCATAGGCTGCTTGGCAGGCTCTATGCCACACAATATTGATATTTTGCTAAAGGATTATTTAATTTATGTGGCACTGTGATTGCTGTTGTCCCCAAAATGCATAAGATGTTTAACAAGAAACACGAACCCAGATTGTATATAATAAACATTAACAATATATCAATAGAATATAGTTTATAGATTTTGTATTATGTAAGCTGTGTTATCTTTAAAAAAAGTAACTACAAAAACTCCTTGTATTATCATTAATTTCGTTGTTAAAAAATTCTGTTCTCGTAAGTCTTCAAGAAAAACTCTCCACGACTTTTGCGCCTTAGTTGATAAGTATCTCCTTAGGTGACTTTTTAACTGTATGGTAAATGTTCATATTTTTGCATTCGATCATTTATTTTGTATTCTCAAAATGAAAAAAACAAACATAAAAATATCATAAAACAAGTTTAGCATTAACAAAACAACAATCTAAAGACTATAAGCATAGATTGACTAACAAATAAAACGCAAGAATCGATTCGATATGCTTTCAAAAAAGATAAAAAAAGAAACTAAGACGTTGTGGTTTTTATTTATACGGACATATTTCGTGCGTGTGTATTTAAAAGACATATCCTTATAGAAGACAATTGCACAAAGTTGGAAAAGAATAACCGGAAATCAGTAAAGATTCAATCATATTATTTTCTGTGTTAACGAATGTAGAATTCTGTTTTGGTGACGCTAAATATAATAATAAAAAACAAAGTAAAATAAAATAAAATAAAAGACTGCAACAGTTTATAGATAGACTTTGCCAATTGTTCTTAAGCGCCGTACGAAATGGTTCCGGTTATAAAGAAAAAGCTACAACGCCAATTTATAAATAATCCACATAGATAAAATCGATACGATAGTTCGTTCGTTAGTTAGTTAGTTACTAAGCCAATGAACAACACCACCAAAACAGAGATTCTTCATACGATACGAAAATAATGTAATATGCTACGTTTATTCTTTTCTTTAACTTTGCTCGGCCCACACACACGCACTCACGCACGCACACGAATACACTCTCAGGTCTGGATATCGCGCAATAGTATGGAACAAATGCCGGTAAGTAAATCGAAATCAGTTCAAGTCCCAACTATCACTCCGAACCGAATAAGAGCATCGATTGGTATTTATTTATTTATGATAGATGTGGTGCCCGCCAACGCCGCCGCAGGATAACAATGATATCTACATTGATCACTCGCTGTCGTTCATGTACGATCTGGAGCCGATACCCGAAACGGAACTGCCGCCCGTCTATGTGCGACGTGAGCTCAAGCGATCCCGCACCGATGCCGGCTTCGATGGCAGTCGTCGTCCGAATAAGATGCGACGAGAGGATAACTATGTGCCGCCACGTTCACTGTTCGATCGTCCAACGGCGCAGTTGGCGCGGCTGCGGCGCGAGCTGAAAAATCAACGTTTCCGCGGCAGTTTTAAGCCCAATTCGATGATACCGGGCCTGAAGCCACAGTTGCCCGCCAAACCGATGACCGAGCCGGAGGCGATGAGCGAGTGGTGTGTGTTTGAGGATATGGCTATACTGCATGTGCTGATCAATTTACAGGGGTTGCCGTGCAGCCTGATGCTCCTTTCGCCTGGTCAAACGCCCAACTGGGATTTGGTTTCGGAGCTGGTGAACTTCTGTTCGAAAACGTATCGTTCGGCAAGGCAATGTCGCTGGCGCTACGAGACGCACATCCAGCCGCGCGAGGAAGGCAAAGTGGTGGAGAGTCCCAAGAAACAAAAGAAACTGAAGCCCACGTTGCGCACGGAGTATATGAAGAGTCCGTTGCGCTACTTACGCACTACCCAGCTCTATGCCAGCGATAACAATGCCTCGTTCTATAAAGTGATGCGCCAGCGCTTCGATACCATCAAGACGGCCTATTTGAAGAAGGCGCCGCCTCCAAAGCGCCAGTACAATGCGCCCAGTCTGATGAATCCCAAGCATATGGAGGTGCTGCAAGACTTCGGCATTAACAACTACGATCAGCCCGTGTCGCCCATGAATATAGCCCTGATGAAGGCAAACAAAATGCGTGAAAAGCAGCGCAGCCAGATGCCACCAATGCAGCAACAACAACAACAGCAGCAGCAGCCAGTGCAGCAACAACAACAGTCAGTGCAGCAGCAGCAACCAGTGCAACAGCAGCAACAGCAACAACAGCAGCAGCAACAACAACAACAAATGCAGCAACAACAGCAGGTCCATCAGCAACAGCAACAACAGTTGCAGCAGCAGCTGCCAACAGTTGCCGCTGTGCAGCAAACAGTTGATTTAATGCCCACAACAACAGCAACAACTGTTTCTGTACCCGCTGGCAATACGGGTCAACTGCAACAATTACAGATACAACATTTGACCAGCGCTAATGTGGCGACAGCGCAACAAACAGCAATATTGCTGCATCAGCCACAACAGCAACAACAGCTGCGCACACAGACAACAACACAACAGCTTGTTAAGACTATTGTGGGCACGACAGCCAATCTGACAGCGGGCCAGCTACATCAGCTGGCGCAGCAAAGTTCAGCTAATGCGGGCGGCACGGTGCAGTTACAAGCAGCACCGCCAGGCAGCCAGTCCAGTGTTAGTGTGGTGCTGACCACGCCGGTCCAATCGCTGCCCATCGCCACGCACAGCAATGTGAATGCCAACTCAACAGCCCAAATAGTTTCCATATCGTCGCAGTCGACGCTGCCAGTGAATACACCGCCGCAGTTGGGTAGCATTGTGCAGACCCAAACACTGCCGCAAGTTGTTTCCGTTGGACCGCTGACCACCACGACCAGTGGTGGACAACAACAGCAGCAGCAGCAGACGGCAACAGGCACAGTGACGATGCTGCGTGGCCAGCGTCTCGTTTCGGCTGCTGCAGCAGCTGCTGCGGGTAATACGACGCTGCACGATGTGGTGTTGCAGCAGCGCACCACAGCCGGCGGCCAATCCATTGTCTCCATGCCCGCTCTGGGGCAGAGTGTGGCAACTGCACAATTTCAAACACAGTTGCGTCTGTCTGCCGTTTCTGGCTCACCCGCAACACAAACCACCCAATTGGTCACCACCAAGGGTATACCTGTCAGCGCATTGCAGCAGAGCGGCAAAACGGTGCTGCCCGGCACTCAGCAGCAGACGCCGCACATTCAACTGTATAGACAGCGCAATCTGAAAGTGTTGCAGGCACCACAAGTGGCACAGGGAGGCGTCGTTGGTGGCGGCACGGCTAATCTGAATCCGACTGTGGTGCAAACGGCTGGCGGCGCTTTAGCCACCGGCACCATAATCCAGGCGAGCAATCTCATGCAGACACCCACGCATGTGACCAGCCAGAAAGTTGCGGTCTCTGGCATGCCGGGCGCCACTACCGTGCAGGCGGGCAATGTGGTTAGCTCGGTTCAGATGCATGGCCAGGCACGGACGCAGTTCATCAAGCAAATGGCAGTCGGAAAGCAGGGAGTGCAGCGCCAGATGATCACCACTGATGGCAGCGGCGGCAGTGGTGCAACTGGTGATATGCTGCTGGTCAAGCGACACAACATACTGGCCGCACAGAAAGCGCAACAGGCCACTGGGCCGCTGTTTACCACAACCACCAGTAGCAGCAGCGTTGTCGCCCAGCAGCAACAACAACAACAGCAGCAGCAACAACAACAGCTGCCTGTTGCAGGTGTTGTGCAACAACAGACGCAACAGGTAACCCAGCAGCAGATTGCGTCGCTCGTTAAGGCGTCCACGGCGGCAGCAGCCAGTGGCAGTAGCGTTAGCGCCGGTGGCGTGACAGTGTCAGCGACGGGTCCGCCCACAGTGCAGGCGGGTAGTGTGAACATGACACTGCCACAACTCAAGCCGGGCAGTCAGATTAAGGTGACGATGCCAAATCAAATGCGACACCTGCAAATGCAACAACAGCTGGGTATGCCGCGGAAAATCAGTCGCATGACACAGCTGGTGAGTGCGTCTGGACAGAACACGGCCACCAATATTGTGACCACAACGACAGGACCCGGCCAGCAGCAACAGACGGTGGCAGGCGGTGTTTCCCTTTCGGCGGCAGCACAACAACAACAGCAGCAACAAGTGCAACAGAAGACAACAGCTGGTGCTGGCAGTTTGCAGGCGCAACTGTTGCATATACAAAACACTAAGGCGGTAACAGTGCAACAATTGCAGCAAGTGGTGCGCAGCGGTCAGCCAGCGGGTCTTGTGCTGGGCAAGACAAGTGTGGGACGTGTCATACCCGTTTCAGTGGCATCACAGGCCACACAGCGTCAGACCATACAGGTAAGTGTCCGGTCAGCTGATTCGACATGTTGCAATTAGGTCTGCTAGTTAGTCAAGCTTTAATCGTTCTATTGTTTTTAGGTGGTTTCGGCTGCTTCGGCACAGGCCTTGGCTGCTGGCAATCTGCGCACCGGTCAGAACATAGCCAGCGCCTTGAAGGTGGCCACTTCTGGCGGTGGTCAGACTTTAATTGCGGCGCTGCAGCATACACAACGGCAAAATGCCAGCCCCGTGCGACTGCAGACCACAGCCGGTGGCAATTTGTTAACTGTGGTGCAGCAACAGCAGCAGCAGCAACAACAGCAACAGCAACAACAGCACACAAACATTGCTGGACCCACAGCGGGACCGGCTGAAGTAATGACAATAACGCAGACGACAGCAACGCTGCCGACTGTTGCCAGTCTGCAGCAACAGCAGCAGCAACAACAGCAGCAGCAGGTTGGAGGCGTGCAACAGCAGCAGCAACCAACGACGCAACAGGTACGAACGCTGGTGAAGAAAAAGATCATGATCAGAAGCGAGAAAGAATAACATTTAGCGAATCATCGCCCCAAAGCCGGCGTACGGCCACGCAATCGGCGCTGCATCACAACCAATACCAATACCAATACCAACATTCACACCAAAACCACCACAACCACTACAACAACAACCACCAATCCCACAGAATGCACCGAATGCGCCGAATGCACAATTACAAGCACCTCAACAACCACAACCAAATGCATCGTCGCTACAATTACACCGGCTCATCTATTAGAAGCCAGCAATTTCGATCCAAATCCGTGACACAACAAAATTATTGATGCTTCTCATTTATCATTGTTCAATGTGTCCGTCAATCAATCAATCAATCAGTCAGTTCAGTTCAATCGATCAACCAATCAGTCAGTCAACTTATCTCAATCATTGCATAAATTGTACTTAAATCCCTTTTGTTTCGATTGGTTTTACAGCCATGAGCGGCTCCTTCTCTTTCGTCTGCTGCAGCATCCTGAGCGGGATTTGAATGACGATGTTGTGTGCAGAGCGTAGCACACAAACACACACACACAGAGCACACACATAAGCAGCTTAAGGCTGTTATTAGTTGTAATTATATAAACTAGTTCATAGTTGTATTCATTATTAATGTATATTTAGCCAAACACTTTGAAACACAAATTTGTAAATCTAATTCCTTAAGCTATCCCCTAGCTTATAGACATAGAATATACTTCAAATATATATATATATATAACTTTAACTATTTAACTTTTATGATACGTAAATACCTATATAACATGATATAGTTAATAATAAACAAAAGGAAAAGTATTATAATTATAACGAATGTGTTTATTATTATGGTTTAAGTGGAACTCTATTTCCAGTCAGTCTGTCACCTAGTCTAGTCTAAAGCACAGTCGGGTCTAGGGAACTACTGTTCCACCCTTATAACGGACTGATTTTGCTGTTCATTGCGACTTGCCATGGTACGACATATTGCCATGGTAACCAATTTTATGCACAACAAAACGAACCGTGTTATTCAAATCCTTTTCGAGGCAGTCACAGTTTGCAATCATGTCGTTGTTCAACGTGTGCAGCTGGTGGTCAGTGCAATGTGGCGACATCGCTGGCGAATACGATGTGGCCAGTTTGTTGTGTGCTCGTTTTGGCCTCGAGGCACAGGAGAAAGATTATATCATAGTTGGCTCACAGTCCGGACAGCTAAGCATTTACTATCCGCATGCCAATGGATTTGATGCCACAGATCTGCTGCTGGAGACGCAACTGGCAGCGCCCATCATAGGACTCCATGCAGGAAAGTTTAGCGGGTAATTCAACTGCAGTGTGTTAGAACCTTTGTGAGAATTAACCCACTGATTAACTGCAGCAATGTGCGCAACGAGAATGTGAATCAACTGGGCGTGTTGCTGCCCAATGCCATTGTCATCTATAATGTACAGGCGCTGAGTGGATTGGCCGAATATGGCGCCCAGTTAAAGCTGCAGCTGCAGGCGGAGCACAAGTTTCAGCGTGTCGCCTTCTCCATGTGCCAGGGTCACTTTGGTCAGGTGAAGGGTCGGGAGTTCTTTTGTGTGGTGCATTTGGATGGCACACTGACGTTCTATGAGCAGGATGGCATTAGTTACGAGTGCCGCTTTCCCGGACAGCGCTGTCTGCCCGCTCCGGTGGTTTATTGCCAGCGCACCGATAGCTTTTTCCGATTAAATGCCAGCTGGCATCTGCAGTGCTATACGTATCAGGATCTATCCCACTCGCTGGTCACCAAGAGCAGCTATCAGCCCATCTGGTCGCAGTGCATTGGCGAGGGCATTCTTGACATGCGTGTTGTGCAGTTGAAAGAGTAGGTCGATCCTGGCCAACATTAGTTACAGCTTACAATTATTCGTTAAATCCTTTAGAAGTAGCTCCTACATTATGATACTGGGCGAGCGCAATCTCATCTGCTTGGATGACAATGGCAAGTTCAATTTTATACTCAAGCTTGACTATGCGCCCAAGTGTTTCTTCAGCTTTGTGGTGGGCTATTATTTTGGTAAGTAATCAAGTCATATAAGGGAACGCCTCCGACTATCATGGCTGCTGATTCCCTATCTACCATGTGCTGTCAATGTACATAAATTTAGAGCCAGGTGCCCGTCTGATTACGGCCGTTGTTTCTGATGCCGGAAAGCTGCATATCTACGAAGAGGCGAACATCATTTGGGCAGCCCAGTGGCAGGAGTCGGCGCCTGTTGCCATACAGCGTTCCAATGTCCAGAATATAGCTGGGAGCATTGTCACCCTAACGGCCACTGGACAACTGAATGTTGGCTATTTGGGTGCACAGCCATATCATTTTCAGGTAAATCCACTTAATGTTGAGGAGCTGAGCTTTGCCCAGGCACATAAGCAACTGCAGCAGCTGGAGGATGAGATTAAGGAATCTGTCGATATACGCGACATGGACGCCCTCAATCAGCAGGCCGTGGATCAGGTGCGTCTGAGCTTCAGCATACAGCAGGAGATATTCGATGATTTGGACACATTGTTGCTCGATGTACCCGCCGATGTGGCGGTCAAGGAGCTGCCTTCGGCCAAGGGCCAGTTAAAGATCAAAGTCAAAGCGGAGCTGGCGGAACTGCAGTTGTTTATACAAACGCCAAATGGTGTACGCTGCAGCCAGGAGACGCTCAGCCTTATGAATGTGGCACCGGGCAGTACACGGGATATATCGCTGGACTTTTACATGGGGGAACTGCTGCATGTGCACAGCACACGTGTCGAGGTGTTTGCCTCGTTTGTCAGTCCACGGGTAGGTTCAAAACTATATACACCTAAATGGGCTGGGACTAATCTCTGGCTGCTTCTCCAGGGCATCCCGCGTGTCATCCAGCAAAGCGCCCATCTGCCGCTGTCAATGTTCTATCGCAGCTGCTCACCTCAGAAGGCGGCGGGCATTAAGTTGACTTACAGCATCACCAGCAAACATGTGCCGCCCAAGCTTGCCACCTTTTTTGCTGAGTTCCTAGAGAGGGAGAGCGAGGGGCATGCATTAGGCTTGCAGCTGCTCTGTCCAGGCCTGGATAAGTTAACGGAGGTCATTACTGTGGTGGCTGCAAAGAATTCGAATCGCCTAAGGTACGACTCGACAGCTCATTTAGCTGGACGCTACTGAAGAATTAACATTACAGAATTCAATCGGACTATGTGGAAACTTTTGCTATGGTCCTGGAGCGCATTGTGGAGACCACCTTGCGCTTGGACAGCGATGCGGGTCTGCTCAAAATGCACAAGAAGAAGCCCAAACGGGGTGTACTCAATCGTTATGTGGAACGCATCATGGCTGCTCCTTTTATGCCCACTCAGCCCATTCTTCATCGCGTCGATGTGCACCACGAGACACAGGAAAACATACGCCAGCAAACGGTGAGTGTTTTGGGAAAGTGAGAGTGGGAAGGTGGTTCTGAGCTGATGTGTTATGACATTTGCAGGAACAATTAGAGGCGCTATGGCAACAATTCAAAACACTACAACGAGAGCTACAGGAGCAATCGGAGAGCGAGCCCAAAGAGGCACTCACCATGCAAATAGAGGCGAACTATGACCATCTAATACTGGAAGGCGATAAACTGGTTGAAATACGACGCGATGAGCAAAGGTAAGGTTTACATACTACAGAAATTATCCACCCACGCCCTGTATGCATACAGTGGCTCACATTTGATGTACAACATGCTCGAAAGTAACTTGTTGTTTAATGTTGGATTTAAGCTTGATGTTTTTATATAATAATTTGATTAGTAATAATTGGGACTTCTAGCTTATTACATTTAATTTATTTGACAAATTTAATATTGTGGTAGAGATATTTAAACGTGGATAGTTGTTGTTGCTTGCCTTCAGCAGAGTGTTTGTAGTTTACTGTTAGTCACTGTAATTGGATGTATGGGTACTTAACTTATTTATTAATTGGTGTTGTTGTTTATTCTTGTTGTTTATTGATTCGCCTTCGTGTCTAGGCAGCGTAGCGACCTCAACTGCGCTATTTCATTGGCCAAATGGATAATTCAGGCACTGAACCTGGAGGAGCGAGTGGTGAATGTTGTTAGCTCTGTGCTCAGTGTGCCTGTCGAGGACTGGACAGAATTGGTTGGCAATAGTAACAAAAATAGTAGTAAGAAAATAATGCAACTCAATTACAGAGCTGGGAAGAATCGATGGCACCCGGCATTGATATGCTGCATCATTTTGGACCGCTTATGCGCTCCAAGTCGACGTCAACGCATGGCCTGCTTGATGGGAATAGCGGCAGGGACAGCTTCGACTACGGTCGCTTTAGACGCCACTTTGTGACGCTCTTCGATCGCATCGTCCGTTTAGCGTCATCTTCAACTGATGAACAGAAAACTAAGCAGACGCAAGTGGCAAATGCAGGCCAACCACAAGTGGTGCATGATGAGATTGGCAACATGCAGCGCATGCTGGGCGATTCATCGGTTGCTCGTGCTGGAAAACCACATTTGAGCAGCTCATTGGAGGCCGTTGAGGACGAGGAGGAGTACGATGAGGAGGATTTGCGCGATATGGGCTATCGGAAGGATTACGGCCCGGCAGCTGCTACGGCTGATACCAAAGATAAGCAAGAGCAGCAGCTACAGTCGCAAAGGCAAGGTAAACGTTCCGAGTGGGTCAATGAAGAATTTGAGCTGCCAACCACTGAGGAGCTGTTCAGCGATTTGGGCATTTGGTGGTAACACCTTCATATAATCCTATCTTATTCTTGTAGTTGAATACATGTGAAAACTGTCAGGGAGCAGTGTTTATTTTGAGTTGGCAATAGAACTGGAATCTAGTGATGTGGGCGTGTTTGTCTGCCTGTATCTGTGTGTGGACTCGTTTATGATGCATAGCTGCAGATAAATACGATAAAAGTCAGAGATAAAGCTACACGCTTACACACGCATTGTTCCAGACCGCAGCTGCAGTTGCAGTTGCAGTTGCTGATCAGTCAGACAGACAGTCAGCCAGACGCTGCATGCGCCGTGTGGGCTGAGATCCCATGTCAGGCTGTGGCCTGTGCCTCGCCAACTCCAAGTCCCACACATGATACAGAGGTAAGTTATATGGACTGCTGCTCCAGTTGTGCATAGCTTACCCACAACAAGCCACCAGGCTCAACAATGCCTCGTAAATTGGCCACAATTGAGTGAGAAATGCCGACGCATATGCCACGGGTCCAGCTAGGTTACTTACTCTACTATACGCCACTGCCTGTCTGCTTACCTGTTGGGTGGGCTGATTGGAGGATGGGCATTTTGAACCTTAAGATATATATATGTCATATACTTAATCGGGTCTTATCAGTTTGTGTATAGAGCTGTTTTGTTTTTAGTTTGTAACTTAAGAACTTCATCCTCAACAAATTCTTATATTTAAAATGATGAATTATTCAACAGCTCAAGTTAAGAACAAAATCAGCCCAATTTAGTCAGTGTTGGAAGTCTGAATTGCATTTCTGGAAATAAAGCAGCCAATTACAAACAGATTCAGACAGACAGAGAGACGCTGCATCTGGCATGCCAGATCGTGTGGGCTGTGCTCGCCTGTCAGACTGTAGTCTTTGCCTGTGCCTGTGCAAGATCCAAATCCCTCTAATTGAGTATAGTGTCACCGGCTTCAGGTTGACTGCCTGACGACAATCGAGTGCGTAATGTGAACGTAAACATGAGCGAATGGATTACTCACTGCACTGTCTGGACGACCCAGGTGTGGATTAGTGCATTTGACGCTTAAGCACTTTTTGCAATTAAAGGTGTTTGTTTTTAATTGTATTTATTTAAATAATGTATTGAAATTTGATGGTTGGATTCATCATTCAATATTTGGTATTCAAGCTAAATAAATTTGTATAAATATGCACAAGAACCCAAAATGGACACGGAAGCATCTAAAATATCACAAAATGCTTAGTATTTTTGATGATGTCCATTGGTTTACTCGCACAGAAATCAATAAAGCACAAATATCAATAAATACTTAAATAAGTTGTGAGCAGATATTATATAAGATTTTGGCTGACATAAATGAAATCCAGAATTTCAACAATTGCGAAAGCTGTTTTGCGTCAATGTGCGAGTCAATATAATGTGTGGGATTATTTACTTATATTTTTCATTAAAGCTTAATTAACGACTTGATAATTTGATCGAAAACCTGTAAATCAAAAACAAAACTGAGGTAGGAAGAAATGAGATAGGAAGTATAAGATAAAACCGGAAGAAAGTAGCATAAATCAAAATATATTTATATCTTTGGTCAGTTTATTCATCATAATATTCATTATAGTTGGGATTATATTGCTCTCTGACTGAACAGAGCGCTGAGTATTTGGGATTGACACCCGTTGTACACTCGGAGGCCGGTTCCCCCGCCTTGTAGACATGCACACCCACAGCATAGGTGCTGGCATAGTTGCAGGCCATGTTATAGATATAGAGGAAGGGATATTGAGGATTGGTGAAGCGCATCATGGCACATCCTACATGCGTATTCCGATCCACCACAGTTTCCGCAAAGTGACCATACTTCTCCCTAAAAAGATTATTCATTTTAATAGGTGACGAGTTTCGAAGGGGTTGATTAACTTACAGATGTCTGGCCACGCGAAACTGGGTTATGTAGCTGCTATCGATGAGCGGATATTCGCCAAACCAGAGACCCATCGAGTTCTCCACTATGTTCCGTACATTCAGTGGCTTTAGACGATGTCGATCCACACCACAGAGATTCTGGCCGACATTGCGGAAGCGATACGAATTATTGCACTCGTCATGATCCAGTTGGCATGTCTTCAGGTTCAGCGTGGCCAAGTATTCCAGTTCTTCATCCCAAACCATTGTGGCCATGCGTGCTGCTGGATAATAGCCGGGCAGATATCCTCCGGCTATAAAATTTCTACGTTTGTTGTGCTCATCCAGTATAAAGTTGCGATGCGGTCGCAAATTGATCATAGCAGCATCTGGTGCGCAATTCTCATTGAATTCCTGCAGAGATTTCAGATTACAGATATTGGTCGATGCTGCAGTTTGCTACCCATCGAAACTTACGCCCGAATTGTTGCATGCCACATGCGTGGCGCCCTTAGCACACAGTTTGGCATCGCACCACGATGGATCGGTGCCCGAAACAGTTGTTATTGTGAGTGCGCTGAGCAGCAGCATATAAAAGCAGATAAAATGAGTCTTTGCCGACATGTTCCCGCTGCTGCAGTAAATGTTATTAAAATGTTAATCCTGACAGTCAGCAGTACAATATTTATATACGAATCGATCTGAAATCGAATTTTATTTTTGTATACTTCTCGCGAGCCCATTTGCATTCGGCTTGAATGGATGCAGTTTCCCGGTTAAGGCAGGTCACGCCGTCTTTTCTGAATTAATTGCAAGCACATTAAAGGCTAAAATGTGTAAAATGAAGTTACAAAATCAACAAAGTGATTAAACTAACCGCAACCCGCGCACAGGCGATAGATGTGTCACTCGGGATGCTTACGGTTTGTTGATCCTTTATTGCCATCTCATTTAAACATGCAAATTATTATTGTAAATATTGTAGATTAACATATGCACATATAAATCGGAGTGTATGTGGGCGCTAATTGCCAAAATTACAATATTATATATTAAACGGGCCCCAGTCACAATTGACACCCTGCGTTTATTTTTAGCTTTTTTTTAAATATTTAGCAGCACCGTAAGCGATAATTGGAGCATTTTAGTGATTTAGATAGGCATCATCCCCCAATAAAACGCGCGATGACATCAATTAAAGTGATTTGTGTGTTTTTGTTAATAAATAAAAGCGAGATCGTTATAAAGTTTAAGAATTGACGGCACTACACTATCAAGATGTATTGTTTCCCAAACGAGGATAATCACTTAAGTGATTTGATATATTTTATGAAATGGCAGCACTACATTATTAGGATCTGGCGTCTAAACAACGCGTTTGCCAAACACAAACTGGCGACAAGTGCGGTAAGTCTGGGTTAAAAACCTTAATATTATTCCTATGTAAATAAATGGATCCCAACCAAGATCAAGGTTAAGTTCAGCATTTTGGCTTCAAACATGTAAAATGCCAAAAAAAAAAAAAAAAATAGGTAAGCAAGTAATAAACTGCTACATAGACTTGTATCGTACATTCAACTAGTGCTTGTCTTCTGGGAAAATTAACCCATTAACTTGATTCAAACAAAGTTGAATCGAGTTCAAAGCAGATCTTTCACATGTCTCACTGAGTTGTGCCAGCCAATGTGGGTGTTGTTTGCCCATTGGTTCACTGACATTTTATTCTCCTTACTGGGCTGTTGTGGTGTGTGCATCTGGCAAGTTAAACTGCTTAAGATTCCAAATACTGGTTTCTTTTTTGTTGTTGTTTTTTCTTTTTCTTTTGTTTTTTTTTTTGTGTGCCAATCGCAACAGATCGGCAGCTGTTTTGCAAATACAAATATTATTTGCATATTTGAACAAGAGGCTTATGATCTTCGGCATCGCTGTTTTGCTGGGAAGAACAAACGAAAGTGCTGTGCTATCAAATGTTAACCTGTCTAACCTGGTGATTAATACCCGTATTTAAAGAAAATACAGAGGCATATTCTGCTGTCAGGAGAAAACATCGCTTCGCTCAAATCTTAAATGTGTTCCTTCTGGTTCGGGTATTTTGCAGTTGAGCCGCCTTTTATTGTTAATATGCATAGGCGTCGCTCATTCATTTTGGCATCATTTGGCTAAGCTCGTTAAAGCCAAATTTAAATATTCACTGCCAGTCTGGAGTGTCTTTAACAAGCAGGCTGTTTTACAACAAATCATTGACTAATTATAAAAATTATTAAATATAATGACAGCCGCTAATATTAATACCCAAAAAGTTGTCGATTGTGTGCACTATGTCAACAAATTTATTCAAATATATTAATATTGAGATGTATTATTTATTGAAAAACAAAAAAGTGAGATTTACTACAATTAGCTATAATCCTATGTAAAATACAATACAGACAGTGTTTTCTAAGTTCCGGTCCATTTCTATACCTAATCATAACAAACTTCTACAAACTATAATCACTGATTGATCAGTAGTTGGGATCGTAGTTCTCGCGCGTTGAGCACAGACCTGGATATAATGGATTCCTACCCGTTTGACACTTTGATGTTGGTCTTCCAACTATATAGACGGGTGCATCCAACGCGTAGATGGACGCATAATTACAGACTACATTGTAGATGTACACGTAGGGGTAGTCAGGCCTTGTGAAACGCAATATGGAACAGCCAATGCGTGAATTGCGATCCACAGTCATTTCAGCAAAGTGACCATAGTCCTCACTAACAAATAACAATCAGAATATTATACATTTGCATTTACCTTTCCATTAAACTTTGCAATACTTACAAGTATTTCGTCACACGAAATCTGTTAATGTAACTACTGTCGATAAGGGGATACTCGTTGAACCAGAGTCCCAACGATTCTTCAATGAGGCTGGTTACATTGACATTTGGATTGCGATCACGCCAAATAGCGCACAGATTCTGACCCGAATTGGCAAATCTGTACGTATTATGACAATCATCATGATCCAAAATACAAGTGCGCACATTCAGCGACGATAAATATTGCAGCTCATCGTCCCAGACCTGAGTTAGTAATGTAATATGAATAAACATTGTCGACTTAGAGATCTTCAAGTTAACCTCACCATTGTGGTCATGCGTGCTGCGGGATAATAACCAGGTAGTTTGCCCAGCGCTATAAAGTTTCGCCGCTTGTTGTGGCCATGTACAAAGTAATTCTTATGGCGCGAAATATCCACCTCGTAGGAGTCGGGCTGGCAGCGTCTATGGAAATTCTGCAGCAGCAGGACATCGCATAAATTAGGAAACCATATTCCAAGTATATTAATCGAATTCCACTTACACCATTGTTGCGGCAGGCGATGTGTCTGACACTCCCACCACATAGATCGGGATCACACCAGTTGTACTGCTTGCTGACCGCGAAGTGGATCAGGAACAACTGAAGTACAGCCACGCAGGCAGCTGACTCTACAAATACTGACATTTTGCGCATTTGAGCAAATCTCAAACCGTTTCAATTGAATTTAAATACTATTATATTTGTTGCGTAAATGAAGATTATTATGTGATGATGTTGTGGCACATTGATTTCTGAACCGTTGGGTAGTAGCAATCGCCTGAACCTAACGCTTTCAATGAGAACCTGGCCAATTCGCGTGGCCGTCTTTATTGAACGTTTCTGTCCGAATGAATAGCGTTGACCAGACAGACAGACTCCGGAGCCAGCACGAGAATCTCAGAATCAGTCAACCCAGCTTGGCATGTTTGCTAACTTAGCTAACTTAAGTTTATAAAATATACTACATATATATTTGCGTATCTACACTCAGAGAAAGTTGATCGATGTTCTAAGTAGTAGATATCATAAATAATTAACTTTTAATTATTAATTAATCCATTATTGACTTTCAGTTTGTATTCAACACAAATTTGTATCATCATTACCTGCTGAAATATCATATTTGCAAATTTTAGAAAATTCTTGTTCAATACCTATCTCAAGACGATCTCATAATATTGAAATTATAATTTTATTGATTCAATTGAAGAAAATAATTCTAGTTTTGTTCTCTGAGTGTATTATATTCTTATTTCTCTTGCCATTTCGTTGTGCGAACCAAGCCTTTCTAACACGTTTAAAGCAAAACGACCAAGAACAAGTTTAAGCAAAATATGATCAATAAATAAACATAAATAATTATTTAAGGGAATGACCGGGAACACGAGAAGCTACCATGTTTCAGTACCAACTTCGGTTTCAGCTTCGGCTCCAGTGTCATCTTCAAATGTCTAGTGACAGAACAAAAATGTTCGGTTATTGTTGTGCACACAAAAGATACAAATTGATTTTATACGATTCAAATATTAGAGAATAAGTCCATTGACTGCCACGCGCTCCTCGTTGATTGTTATCGATTGAGCAGCTTATTCAATTTATATATATAATCAATATGTAAACATCAGTGATCTGTAATAATCTAAGATAATATTCATTTGGGATATTGATGAGGCTTGTTTTTGCCTAATTTGTGGGCGCCAATTGAATTGTTTCTTAACAGAATTTTATGTTAGCAACGAGTTTTTGATTTAATTTTAATAGCGACCATATTCGACATATTGGTGTCAACCCATTAGACTAAGCTTAGTAAAATATGCTAATTGCAAATCGCGATCGCCATTCTCAAAGCGGCTATTTAAAGTTTCCCCTTGATTTAGTGGTAGTAGAACGAATTTACTTGAGCAAATATTTTAATGTACTCACCGAACTACTGATTGAAACATTTTTAATATTTTTAAATATATCAAACTAGTTCTTTATGTGTTCCATCATTTCCTGACTAATTTTTATTATTTATAAATATATATATATTGTATTTTATTTCTACTTTTATTCGGTTAATAATTAAACTTAGCTCTGCTATAATTCTGATTAATTTAATCTAATGAAGCTATAATAAAATGTGCTGCTGGTTGTAGGGAAATAACTTCTGTATAATTTGCAAGCAGCTCTTACGCTTAATGGGCGCGTATTAACATTAGTTGGAATAATTTAAATTGTTAGCTAATCGATGCAGCAAGCATAATTATTGGATGCATTATTTAATATGCATTTGTGCATTTTTCTTTAACGTATTATTCGATTAGATAAGCGCCAATAATACCTCTCGGGCGTTGATTGGAAGCTTGAAACTTCCGTCTTAATTTAACATCGGGCGAGTCAGGGCGACGTTTACATAAAAGTAATCGCTTTGTGCATAATTGCGCTTAATTGCATTTTACTTATTTTATTGAATAATGCTGATGATAAATTATTTGAAGTACGAGTCCGATATATACAGAGACGAGGTACGATTTGTATTTCTTTAGCTCGTCTTCGCCTTTGTCGCATGTCAAATATTAATTAATTTGAATTAAAATATGCGTCCGCCCATCTGCCCGCTGTTAAGAGAAGAGCAAAAACAAAACAAGTTGATTTATGTAATCAATAAAATATAAAATATAGACAAGAATTGCCATTGGACGAAATGTCTCATTGTGTGGCAACTTGTTTGAGTTGAGTTGCAAAAATAAACAGAATCATCAACTAACTTAGCCGATGCTTAAATACACTTTTTTAGAGAGTACTCTGAACTCGATCAGTATTTTGTGAATGAATGAATGTTAATGAACTGTTTTTATATCAATGAATAATATACACAAATCGATATATGTATATGTATATACATATGTGTATTACATATATATATATATATATATATGTATATATATACATTTACTTTATGGGTTCGAAGCTGCGTTCCATATTTCGGAGCAAAATTAATATAATCTCTTTGGAAGAGCATAACACACTTCTGAAGCTGACGCCAAAGTGTCTGTTAAATCAATTTGATTGTTTTTAACAGGCATACTAATGCCATCTATATAGGTATGTCTTACTAGATTTACATCCTGTTGTCAGTTCTGCTTTCTCTATCTCTGCTAATTATGCAAATGTCTTCGATATTGCCAACATCCGAATATGTTTTTCGGGGGGAATTAACTTAACTAGAAAACACCAAAAAACCAAGTATTTTTAACAGACACACACACGCCATCCTCATTAGATGCGACGCTGAATACTTGATTGCACATTAATTTAGATAGAATCAATCGAAGCAAGAATGGAACGCCGCGAGAAAATAACTATTAATTTTAACAACTCACATTCATTCATTCATTCAATCATGTGTAATCGAATACTCACTTTCGCACGCTGTTTTTTTTCGGTTTTTTTTGTTTTTGCTTGTCGCTTGTAAGCTATACGGCATTAAAACAAATTATATTCCTGCTCGTGTGTATTTAATTATATACTTGTAGATTTGATTGGCTGACAATATAAAAAACGTTGAGTAGCTCGTAAATTTAATTTATACGCTGCTCATAAGGTTTAAGGGCTAACGTTTATTGAGTATCAATTTTACATGTGTATCAATATTATTGTCCTTTCACATGAGTGTGTTTCAAATACTCTAACTTGAATGGTGAAACGACTTGAGGTTCTAGTTAATTTAGCTGATCCCGAGTGCAGCCTAGCCTGTGATTATCGAATGATTATCTGATGATTATCTTATGATTATCTTAAGATAAGCTTTCATATAGTTTACGGTATCTGTAAACTAAAGCAAAGTATTTGCTTTAACGAAATCATGAAATGTAATCAATTTTATCTGAACTGATTAAGTTGAGTTAAGGCTTGTTTCTTAAAGCCAACTTGGTTTGATAAATATTAACTATGGTGTACGCCAGAATAATTCGAGGTCACTTATTTCGAAATTGTCTGTCAGGATTTCTATGTTGTTGTATTTGCTGCATTGCGGTGTAAATGGGGCATATGGAATAACTGAAATTGCCACCACGTTGTGTGGGCATTTAGGTCACCGCCGAAGAGTATGCTTTATTTTATTTCTAGAATTGATTGCCGCATCTGCTGGAAACACTCTCACACATTCTCTCTCCCACTCTGGCACACACAAACGCCAAGTCATTGACATAAATAACGCTTCATTGGCCGAGCGATTGGTTGGGTCTGTCATCGAGTCAGCGAGCACAAGTTAGCTGTTCTGTTAGCTTTTCAGGGCTTTCTCTTCCGCATTTGCGTGGGAAAAGCCACCCGGAAAGTGCAGCCCTTGGATGGCTTACGTGGGCGTCTGCTGACATATGCCGCTAATGGCGGCCAACTCCTACGCTCCAAATTCTGTCCCGGTCCAAAAGTGATTCATGCGTTTGCCACTCTGAAAGGACTCTGAAGGAGTCACAGAATTCAAGGGTTCCGGACTTGTGCCGCCACAATGATGATGCATGGCAACTAGTCATCCATATGCTCGTCCCTCCCACCGCTTGCTCGGCTTATCGCTGCGCATCTTTATGAGTTCTGTTTGCAATTGAAGGGCCACTTGGCTGGATGGCTTAGATGGGTTGTTATGGATGTGTGGTTTTAGATATCTCTTCGACTTGTCGCCGTTGTCATTTGTGCAGGGCAAACATTGCTCAAATGATAAATCGCTGATTTTAAGTAGCTGGCGACGCTCTAATGCCTATGGGACATTGAGGACTGGACAGCAGCAACATTTCACAATGCCAAATTTGGCGCACGTTCTGGCGCCACACCATAAGACGGCGCAGACGGACAGACGTGTAGATACACTCACACACACTCGCACACACTCACATACACACGCTCCAATTATATACGCACCATATTGGCAAACGGCATTTGCGCCATTATGGACAGGTTAGCGCCTGATAAGGAGCGAGCACGCGTCGCCGCTGGCCAAAGCTGGTGCGGCTGCTGGCGCGTCGGCTCTCTAGGCGACCAACACGCGGAAGCAACAGAAGTTGCAGAACACAGTCGGTGGCCAAGACGCAGATGTCAAAGCATTTAACTCGATTCTGCTGAAGACGACGTGCATCAATCAGACGCTTTTGTCCAATCGTCCAGCAGCTGCAGCTGGCACTGCTGCTGCCTGCTTGTGCCTCGTTGCGCATGCGCTGCACGTGCCCCACTGCGGCAACAATTGCGTGTTGGTGGCTTTACTCAATGGAGCGCCCGCAATTTCAAGCTCGCACATAAGATTGTATTTCAGTCTAAATCAACGTCGATTTACGAGCTTTTTGTGCATAAGTATTGCCTGTTGTGCCTTCCAAGAAAATTGCCCATATGTCCAGAGCCATGGCCAGAGCCCGAGGCGGAGGCAAATGATTGCCCTGTTCAAATTACACACAAAGTTGTGCAAAGCCAAAACCCCAACCCTAGACAACTTTGACAAGTATTGCTAAGCAAACATGCATAAATTGATTGCGACTCTGTGTGACTGTGTGTGTGTCTCCCTCTGTCTCTCTGTCTCTCTGTGAGTGTGTGCGAGTCTGCAAGTGTGTAATTTAATGCCCAGTCAGAGAAGAGCTGAGCTCGCAGCACCGCCAAGTGTCGAACCACTTCCTTCCGTCTGCAGCCCCAGCGACCGGCAGCCACCCTAGACGCTGTGTCGTCGCCGTCGTCTCTCTTGTCGCAATTGTTTTTGGGTTCGTGCCTGCGAATCTGATGCCACTTAAGCAGCGAGCAAAAGCAACAACTAAAACAACAACAAACAAGAAACAGCAACAGCAACAGCATCATCATAAATATCATGCACTCCGTAAGAGCAAGCGCATTTCAATCGAAGTTTCTAAATTGAATTGGAGTTGCAGAGCTAAAAGTTTATGAAGTTCCAAACATGATCTACGTATATTAGAGTCGCCTTAGAATTTCAAGATATCTCTTTTCATATTTCCTGCAGTTTCGATTGCAGATATGAGGAAACTTGGGCATATAATAAAGGTAGTTTCAAGACTGAGAGACCAAGGCATATTGACTTTCGATGCTCATCATATTTACCGAGTCGAAGATCTCTTCTTCGGTCTGACTTCAAGTTAAATTCATTCATTTTATTTGAGTCCATTACAATTGAAAACACAGCATTTAAAATTTTTATATATTTTATTAGTTTTCTTGCATTGGAAAATGTTGGTTTTTGTTTGTTTTTTTTTTTGTTTAGGAGATTTTGTTTATAAGCATATTTATGTCATACATTTACAGATCCAGCCATATACATACATTAAGTAAACTTGATTAATATATCATTATTATTGGAAAATGACAATTACATTTTTTTTTGTTTTTGAGTGCAACTTGGATTGAACATTATAAATATTAACACAGTTTTTTTTAAGGGACTAATCCAAGTTTTTCTATTGAGATATATGGAATTTTTAAAGATTTTATGTTCGAGTTAGTAAGATATAATGAAAGACAAGAGAGAGAGAGAGAGAGTTATAGAAGAAGTTAGAGAGATAGAGTTAAGTTTTGGGACAATAGCCCAATTTGTTCCTTCAGTAGTTTATTTTGCAGTATTATAATTGATTTAAACTAAGCAAAAATACTGTTTGTGCAATTTTCATAAATGTTTAAAGCTTAAATTTTAAGCAAAACTAAAATTTGTTTAACTAACATTACAGTATATGTATATATATATATAGTATAGTAGTTTATAAGTACACTAAATTATCGTTATCGAGTAGTACGAGTTTTATTTAAGCGATAATACACACATACATAAAATACATCAAAAATTAACAGACACACAACATACTTTCGAGTAGTACTTAGGCCAGGGGTCTAAATAATAACTTATGGTCTAAAATAAATAAAACTTATCGAAACTAAACAAAATGGCGACAACGAATGCAGATGTTGGATGTGTGAATAAAGGCAAGCATAAAATGGTACACTAATCGAGTATATAACACCAGAGACTGTTGGATGTAGGATTTGAGGGGATAATGCTTAGCTTAATACTGGTGCTGTCATGGGAGTGGACATACAATCAAAATTCTTATGTGGAACTTTCTTGTTAACTTGCTACCCAAAATGAGTGTCAATAACACTGGCTGAAACGCTTTGAACTCAGCTCGGAAACTAGAGTTTGAGTCAAATTTTTAGTCAATTTGAGAAATGTTTAGCTAAGGCTAAATCAAAAAAATAGATAAATAATGTCTGTAGCTCTTCTTTCCGATTAATCCTGTGCGGTTCAGCACGTGTCATTGTCACTTAAAAGTATGCAATGTTTTTTGCATTAGCCTGCATGAGAGAGTGCATGTATGTGGGTGCGTGTGTGTGTGTGAGTGTGTATAGTGAGTGTGTGTGTGTGTATGCATAGTAACTAAATTATATGTTTAAATCCATACACAGTGCTCAGTGTATTGGAGGCGGCGTGCGATCCGGCGCACGCGGCCTTAAGAATTTATTGGGCACATGTTTCTTGCTATATTCATTTTCCTGCAGCTCATTTTGCACGGGTCGCTGCAGTTGCAGTTGCTGCTGTTGCAGCTGCAGCTGATGCTGCTGTTGCAGTTGCAGCTTGCGACGTCGCGCCCCAACTGTGCCACCAGTGCGGCTGCTGCCTTTGGCGCCAAAAAGAAACTAGCATCACCGTACAATCTGTTGCCAATAAAAGTGGACTCGGTGACATTGCGACGCCAGCTGCCCATTGAGCAATTGGTGGCGGCACGCCAATCAGGCAGTTGAACGCCGAGGCGTCGACACTCGTGGGCATAGGCCGCAAAGCTGTCACAGTGGCAGCTGCCCGTGGGGCACTCGCAGACGTCCATGCGACAGGAGGCTATGTAGTTGTTGGGATTAAGTCTACTATCACAGTTACCAAATACTTCCGAGACGCGCAGTGGCCGACAGTAGAAGTTTTGCATACGCTTGTGGCATATCGGCTGCGCCACAACATTCTCCCGTTGACGCGAGCACGACTTCGGTCCACCCACCTTCCATGAGTTGGCAAAGTGCCCGACCTCATCGTCGCTATGCAGCCGTCCATCCCTTCCGGTCAGATCATCCCGTCCGCTGCCATTGTAGTTGCCGCACAGTCCGCACAAATGACGCTTATATTGTGCCGGCACCGACACTTGCAGAAAATTGTTGCCATCCCATTCGATGGTCAGGCCCAGCTCCGTCGTTAACATGATGCCACCCTCCGCCAATCGCTCGATACTCACATTGTGGCCATGTCCATTATGGCTGCTGCTGCTGTTGTGGTTCTTGTAGGGCAGCATCACACGAGTTCCGTTGATTTTCACGCGTAGCTTCTGGCCGAGATTGATGCGCAGACCACTTAGCTTGAGCGTGACCGTTTTGGGCCACGATGAGCGTCGCGTGCCGCGTCCATCGTTTGTCAGCCGTATGGAGAAGTTGTGACCATAACAATCGGCGGCCAGCAGATACTTGCAGCTGCCCTGAAAGTTGATAAACGCCAAAGGACCGTTTAGATAAAAGATTCAAAGTTTACAAGATATTTATACAAAAAGTGAGTTTGCTATTTTAAGATACAATTGAGCTTCACTTAAATTTTCGTTGACAAGCTTTTTTGTTTGATAAAGACATGATTGAGAAAATCCCCCTTCAGGCTATAAACTTGATTGGGAAATTAATATATTTAAAAACTTTGAAAGCAACTAATTTAAAAAAAACGTGTTAAAATATTAGCTATGCCGTCTGCTTTGAGACGATGAACTGTAGTGTGAATCTTGAAATTCATCGCACTTAGCGGGTGGTCACATTAACTGCCGCAGTCGAGAGCGGCAGCAAATTCAGCAATGTGAATGGGTCATAAAGTTAACTTGGCTATGCAAATCAAATGGGCATATAAAAGTCGGTTTAAACGTGTAATTTATTTGCTAGATATATAAATGTGGCGAATAGTACAAATATATATAATAATCAAGTGGCTTTTTTATATTTGCCCATAAATGTCGCTACCTATTACGCGAAGCAACAATATAATTCACATTCACATACTACATAAAATACGAATAATACTTACTTGGAAACTGAAGAATTTGCCATCAAACGTTTTGAAATGTGGATCACCGAAGACTGTGCAAGTGCCGGCGGTTTCTAGGCATTTCTGACAGCATTCACCTGGTGGCACCTTCAGCTCCTCATTGGGTCGACACTTGACCGGCTGGCAGCGCATCTCGGAGCAGCGTATGTTGCCACCAATGCAGCGACAACTGCGGCAAGCACCCATATTCCACGTCTCGTTGTTCATATACGTGATGCCCTGATGCGAGCATTCGCTCCTGACCTCGAGGACAACGCAGCGGGGACAGCAGCCGGCCTCCTCCTGAAACTCGGGCGCACAATCCAAAATGGGGCAAGTGGCGCGCTGGCAGATCGAGGTACCATTCAAACAGGTGCAATTGGTGCAACGATCTGGCGTAAACTGCATCTTGTCGTAATACACCTTATTGTTGAATATACACTTGCCTGTGGATAGGTATGGAGTTTTGACATTTAGCTAGCAAGTGCTTGCCATTAATTGAGCTTGTCTCAGCTCTGAGTTGGATACTCACCTTTGACTAGCACAAATTCGCGCTGTTCGGTGCAGCGTGGGCAGCACTCGTTGGGCAGCTGCTTCTGCTTCGTTTTGGGGCACTGCAGTATGGGGCAAGTCTTCTTGGCGCAACTTAGCTCGTTGCCGCTGCACTGGCAGACCAAACAACGATCGTCGATCGAGGCGACAACCTCTTGGCCTTCGGCAACGGTCTGGCCATTGATCTTGCAACCTGCAAAAGTGTACATGTAACAACAACAACAACAACGAGATACTTTTCATCAGACAACGGTTTATAAAACGTATTATTTCTTTTTTTGTGTGTTTTTTTTTTTTTGGGCGTGTGCCAAGAAAATTTCCACATGTCGAAACGGGTTTCCAAGCGATCTATTTGCATAGACAGAGGGCCATTCGTACTCATTATACCCTGTACGCATAAGACTAGGTTTGACAGAGTAACATGCTGTTGAGACAGCTTTGAGTGAATCCTAATGGAAGCTGGAAGCTAAATCTTTAAGCTATCAACTATTTAACCCTTAAGATCAATAATGATGGCATCATAGGATTAAAAGTTATCTAACAAAACAATCAGCTGCAGGGTATCTACTAGCCTAAATCTTGCTATAATGACAGTTTATCTGGTCTCTTTTGTTTTGAACGCAATGCGACATTGTGGACTTAATAGACAATTTAAAGCCCATAAATAAGCAAATCGTGCAGAGTAACAAAATAGACATAAAAATGCTGACCATCTGGGCGCAGATCGTTTATTTTTTTCGTTTGGCTATCTGACGAATTAAGAGGCATTATTAGTTTTGGCCTCCTGCTGTCGCTCCA
The DNA here is from genome assembly GCA_035043445.1 of Drosophila silvestris. NCBI lineage: Eukaryota > Metazoa > Arthropoda > Insecta > Diptera > Drosophilidae > Drosophila > Drosophila silvestris. The sequence goes on along the minus strand of JAWNMZ010000170.1, from coordinate 9,265,623 downwards.
GCTAATTTTAGTGAGTGATGCCAAGTGAACTGGTTGACGGGCTGAACTAGTTGACAAATGGCGACAATTCGGACAGTTTGAACACACACATTTGCTAGGCAAACTGCTACTCACCCTGACATGTGGGACAGCATTCGCCGGGGCGTGGCGCTGTCAACTGATTATCGTCGCACTGTGAATAACATTTCTGTGTTGTTTCGGTGACAACACTGGCGATGCACTTGTACGTCTTGCAGGGTTCCTCCGGATCGCTCCATTCAGCGCCGCTCGCATAGGGCACGCCGCGATACATGCAGCCTGTTGGTTAAGAACAAATTGTTAGTTATATCTTACATAATACTTCCAATCCGTCGCTTCTCCCTCCCGCCTAATTACCTTTGCACTTGCGACAGCAGGTGTCACTGGACTTGGATTCGAGTAGATAGCAATCATCAATGGACGGGCAGCTCTTGTCGCATTTCACAAAGCCATTCTATAAAACGAAAGCAAAAACACACAAAAACAGTTTGTTAGAAGCGGATTGCCACATAAATTATACTTGTTGACTTGGATACATGCTCCCTCCCCTCGCTTAGCCAAGTGAGAGACTGCTGTCAAATGGCCAACACTGCAAGCTATCCTCCAAAGTTCCCCCCTCAACACATCAAATGGCTGCACCTGTGCTTCAACTGTGAAACGATTGCTGCAATTGCATTTGTTCAAACTGCTTGCACTCTGACCTTCAGCAGTCTTTATAATTTATGGATGTAAACGAGTCGAAATTAAATGGAATTGAGTGCACATTTTGGGGCGTGGTAAACTGCCCACAGTGGGCAGTAAGCAACATTTCAGAGGCGCTACAAGCCAACTCTACAATTTTAAGAGTCACAAGAAGTAAAAGGTCGAATTGAAGATGGAGCTGCCAAAGGAATTCCCATTTAAGTTAGAAATAAGGTGAGACCCTCAGCAACCAGAAGCAGCGAGTTTGAGTCAAGAGGATTAAAGGCTAAAGGCATTAAAACAGCAGGAGTCTAATGCGATTAAGCAAAAACACAGTCAAGTTATTCACGTTGATAGCAACTTTTACTTAACAATTATGCTTGTGACTCTTCAACCAATCTTTGGCTAGGCAGCTAGCGGCTTCAACTGTCCACTTGGCCTAAGCTGGCAACCGCAATAATGGCAGCAGCTGTTGCTGGTGTTGTTGTGCTTGGATATTTTGCACAATCTTTGCCCAGGTTTCTTTTATTTTTGTTTGTTAACGACATGTTGACAGCGGCAAGCGGCGCATTAGAATTGATGTCGATCATAAGTCAAAAGCTTGTGGCAAGGCTTTGGCAGCTTATGCAACACTCAGTCAGATACGGCAAACGAGCGAATCAACTCAACTCAAATCAATGGGCGGCTTTAACCCTTGTGCGCAGCTGTCGCATGCATTTTGCACATGGTGACAGGTTAAAAATGTGCAGCTCTAGTCAAGATTGGCGAGACACGAGACGAAGACGGAGACGGAGAAGTGGAGAGTCTAGTGTTATTGAGTCTGGGGCTCTGGGGCTGCTGCAGCTAATTGTAAATGTATCTATAAATCTAGATAGATGTCGTACCAAAAACAGGCAAAATATTTCACTAATTTGTATGCAGTTGCGGCTGAACAATGTCGCGGCACAAATATATGTGTGTGTGTGTGTGTGTTGTATGTGTGTATCTGTGTGTGTATAATTTAGTGCAAGCAAACCAGATTGGATCTCAATTTGGATGGAACCGCTGCCGACGCCGTCGCAACGTGCAAAATTTGCAATTGTTATGAAAATTGTGTCGAGAGTTGAGTTGAGAGTCGAGAGGTATTTTTTCTAATTTTATTTTTTTACGGTTCCGAGATTTTTATCATCGTATTAGTTTAATGGCAGTTGTTAGTTAGAATTTAAATGGCACCTTTGGTGCGGGCATCGTAACTCTCAGTGCCATAATGAAATAAACATTGACAGATTGAAAAGCACTTCAACATTATAAAAGCAGCAACAAATCTAAAAAGTTGACAGCCAGTTTGAAAATGGAAAATTCGAATGGGAAACGATAGAACGGAGGAAAGACAAAGTTCAAATGCTCTTGAACAAATTGAGAGAGAGAGAGAGAGAGAGAGAGAGAGAGGAGAGAGAGATAGAGAGACAGATCGAAGCGTCTGGCTCACTCTGGGGCTCTCTACGCATTTCCAGATGCTGTTTTATGCTTTGAAATTCTTTCTTTCTAATCTGGAACCGGTATAGAAATATTTCAGCCAACATGAAAGTTAAGCATCGCCAAAGTCGTCGTTGATGTTTTTGTTGTTCTTGTTGTTGTTGTTGTTATTGTTTGATGTTGTCTAGTAGCTGCTTGCAAAGGTTGCTATTAAAAAAAAGAAAAGGCGCCACGAAGGCAACCAAGCGTCCCGGACCCGGACCCGGCAACGGACAAGCCGCTAAGTAGAGGATGAAATCTGTTGTTGTTGTTATTGTTGTTTTGCGCCAACGGCAATCACGAACGTTAAAGCCAAGCAAAGCGCACATGTGTGTGTCTGTGTGTAAGTGTGCGTATCTATCTATGTGTGCCACAGTGGCAGAACCACATTTGCAAACGGCCTCCAACGACCTTGCGGTTGACAAAACATGATCAGTTTTAACACCGTCCATTCGGCAGCCTTCATGTCTCCATCCCCATCTCCTCACCTCAGAGTCGAAGCGCTCAAACCGATCGCTAGTCGCTTGCTCTTGTTGGCTGCTGAGCAACTAAACGTTTGCTAGTCAAACTTGGCCAAGACTCTAGCCAAAGAGACACTGGACGACTGTAAACTTGGTTTGGCATGGCTGCGGCTCATAGAATATGGTAATGACGAAACTGTGCTTTTATTTCTATATTCATGTGTATATTTTGTCACTTGTGGGCTAGTAAAATTTGCCTGGTAGCTATTTGGCCATAACTGCTTTGAAACGAAGCTGGAATTTCTTTTAACCAACAGTTGTAAGAATTCTTTAAAGCGAGTAATGTGGGATTTCCTGTTCTCTCAGAAGATAGATATGGTCGATCATAGTCAGTTTATATTACTATCTTGGACTTTTTATCTCTGAAATCGGCTTTAATTTTTATTGCAATATGTTATTGTAAATTATCCATTCTATGATAATTTAATTATTTATTATTTAAGATAACTGGTCTCACTGAGTCATCTTATTATAGAAACAGTATCTTCTCACCACCTACTATTTACTCTAGCATTTTTTTAGTTTTCAGCAGAAAATTTAATTTGTGAATATATATCGTAAAAAATTCGGTAAATAGATGGCTCAATCAGCTAGCAGAATGCCTAGATAAGCATAAAAAACAGAAAAGAAAAACGCTTAAATCATAGGCCATTAGGATGGCAATTTGTATTCAGCATAATTTTCGCATAAACCCCAAATTTGTTAACAAATTTAGCGACGAGAACGCGAGAAAACACCCCAGAAAAGATGAAAAGTAGACAGCTGGCAAACAATTTCATTGATTGTCCTTGTCGGGTTAGGGGAGGGTGGTGTTTAGAGTAGAGGACAACTCACAGGATTACGCATACATGTGTGTACTTAATATACGATATGTATTGAGATAATAAACGTTAGCCATAAAATATTAGGGAATCAGCAAAACGTTCGCAAATATTACAAACAATGCGAATGAAAAGCGAATGTGAACGTTGATGAACACTTCCAGTGTTGTGAGTGCGAGTGTGAATATGAATGTGAGTATAAGAGTTTCCAGTATGAACAGAATGGTAGTCATACATTGTGTGCCAAATTGCAGCTAAGCACATTTGGCTGGCCAATTTATTGTTTGGCTTTTATGCAGCTTTAAGAGCGGAGTGGCTTAAGAGCCGGCATAAAGCACACAAACAAATGCGTTCAATCGATGCCATCATGAACATTCAATGACTGTGCGCAGTCGCAGCAGCCGAGCAGCGCGAGAGTGAGTGAGTGAGTAAGAGAGAGAGAGAGAGAGATGTAGAGCGGGAGATGACGAGCGGGACAGATAGCTTAGTTAGAGCAGGCGCAACGCATGGCGCCATCAACTTAAAGTGAGGTGGCGCCAGTATTGTTTTTTCCTCTTTTTTTAATTTTGTTTTGGTTTTTTTTTTTTTTTTGGTTACGCCCACTTGATGAACAGCAGCAACAAAAACAACAATGGCAAGAACAACCACAATAGCCGCAGCAGCAGCAGCTTCATGACTTGAGGCTAAACAAAAATCGATCGAGTGCTGGCTGCGCAGTCGCCGTCGCGAAAGCTTCTTGGCGCTCAAATTGGAGCAGCGGCGTTTAGCAGCGCTTAGCACAAATTAGCAATAGGCATGCAGGCAGGCAGGCCAGGCAGGCAGCAGAGCAACATCAGCAGCAGTCTGGCAACGCCAGCGACAGCACGCGCTGCTGCTGCTGCTGCGGCGGCTGCTGTCGCCGCTTAATGACGACACGACACGCCGACTTTTGCGGCCTGTGCTTTGTGCTAGCCCCGTCGGTAGCCGTTGACGGCGACAAAAAAACGGCGCCAAGTGTTTGTCAAACGATCGGCTAACCTGTGGTTAACGTTTGTCACGTCGCGACGTCGCAAACCCGTTGGACGACTTTGCATCATAACAATTTCTGTCGAGCGGCCACTGAAAAAAGCCAAACAAATGCAAACCATGCGAACAAACATTTCTGTGCTAAACAAAAGCAAACCACTTATTTAGTAACGCTACTATGTTTAGAGCAAACCTCATTAGCGTACTCTACTCTAGCGTTTGACATGCCAAGAGTGCTACGCAACCAGCTGTGCGCCTAAGCGATTTGAGAATTTTAAAGAAATTTCGACTTTAATTGACTTGCGCTGTTTGTTAATAAGAATGGACCCTTGAAGGACTTGCGACTTATTTATATATACACAAAAATTGAATTTAACTAATGCGTATTAAATATTTTCTGGTTGTTCAGTATTACGATTTTTAAACTTTTCTTTCGTTTTTTTCATGATGTTCTTGCCTTAAGCCAGTTCCTTGGGTAGCAAATAACCTAGATAATAGAAACATTACGCATACGAGCAGATATCCTAAGCATTTAATAATGTCCACATGTAATATGCTTTATTTTTTCTATCTCCTTGTCTGCCTATCTCTCACTCTCCATCCCTGTCCATTCTTTTGGCATTGCATTTTTGGCTGTCACAATTTAGTTGCTGTCTAATGTAAAAATTTGAAATATTTTTAGTCGCTTTTGGGGGGGATTACGCAAACATTTGCTGGCCGCGTCTGGCCATATGCTCAATAAATCCGTTCCGCACATGTCCTGGCTGGACACTGGCGTCGCTCATGCAGCGCGCCAGACAGCGCCAGCGACAAGGCTCGCATGAGATTTATTTAGTATTTGTTTTTTATTTCATAGAGTCTTTCAGTTTTGTTGGCGAAGCTCCTTGGAGCCGCCTGTACGCATTACGAACTTATAAATTATGTTGAGCGTTTGAAAACTCTCTAGTTGGTAAAAAGAAGAAGAATTTGAATGTGATCCTTGTTGACCTACCTGGCATGTGCACTTGAAGCATTTGGAGTTTTGTATTCCTTCGATTTGCACCTCTTCACCTTCATTGGCGCAGGATTCCATATCACCTGTAAGCGAAAAGAACAACAGATTAATGTTGGATATGATAAAACTCTTTTCGAGTTTTGAAGTTTGCTATTCGAAATTCCTAAGCAAACTGAACAGTCATAAATTTATGGAAAAGTCTCTCAACGACTGCGATGCCTAGCAAATAACAAGTAACCAAATATTTAATTTACAATCATGTGTAGCCGGAAATTGCTCACTGACTGAGATGTTATCCAGCACGTGACCCGCAGCGCCGCCCCAACCAAAAACCAAACAGGTCAATGAGATTAGGCCCCTTTATCAGCATTCCTCGTACACCTATTTGAATGTGTGTGTGAGTCTTTGCGTGCGTGTGTGTGTGTCTGTGCAACCAAACATGCCCTGCCAGATAATAAAGCAACACTCCTACATCTCCCTCACCTCCTTTTGCTGCCTGCATTTTGGGTTAGTCTTTGTTTGGTTTACCTTTTTCTTTTGGCACCGGCGCTAAGTCAAAGTAGCAAGCGCCGCATGTTAAACATGTTGAAGAACACAGCAAAAAGAACAAGCTAGGCTGCTCACTAAACAAATGCCCGACTACATTCTACCCTGCATATCATTTTTATACACAAATTCCCTAATCAAATGTTAGAAATATTTGAAATTATAATATTCTTCTTAATTGATAGTTAAAATAGAAGCGCACGAAACCAAATGTTAACTGAACAGTATATTGCCCTAGAAGATCAACCATACGTTGCCTAACATAATCCCCTTGTGAACAAATATTGGTGTACAGGGTATTGCAAAGTAACAATTCGAAATGATACAAAAACGAAAGGCAAGAAGGCAAACGGAAACGTTGGCACAGCGACCCCAGGCTGACTTGCAGGGACCGTCCCGATGCCCGGGGCTAGCTTTGTAGGACCACCTGCAATGTGCTGATAAACATACACACAAGCACAAGCACAAGCACACACACACACACACACACACACAGACACAGGTACAGCACGACACAGACTCTGTGTTTTCGTTGATAAATGAAGACGCCGGCGCTACACACTCGAGAGAGAGAGAGAGATGTACAAATAAAAAAAGAAGAACCCAAAGCACACAAAAGGAAAATGAGATGCAAAGATGCAGATACAATTGTAGATGCAACAGTTTCAGGGCTGCAGCAGCCTTCTGTGGGCGGTTTTGATCGGTTTTAGGCTCTGCTCGACATTATCATCGTTTGTATCTCTTTGTTTTCTTAAGCTTCTACGCGATGTGGCTCTTATTGATGTTGCTGTTGGGGCTTCTTTTCCTGTTATGCGTTTGTATCCTGCTGTGCCATTTTGGGACCACCTTCATTCATAAACAAATCCATTGGTGCTCCAATGAAGTAGAAAATTTATTTTGTGCTTGTTAGACTTTTCTATGTGGACACGAAGACGGAGTCGAAGATAGAGTATTCCCTTCTCTTTTGGCTGTCCATCCAGCGGGGGACAGTTAATGAACCTTGGTTCAAGTAACGCGATATCGGAATTGCAATATGTATATCTAATTTATGCGATTTTTTATGTCATTTAACACACTCGAATGCCATATAAAAAAACCCACTCAATATTTTTAGAGAACACGAAAAACGAACGAACAAAAAATGTGTATACAAAAAAATTAGAAAACAAGTAAGAGTTGTATAGAAGGAAGTGTTTGACTATCACATACCCCGTACAAGCGAACTCACGTATGCTACAAGTTGACTCAGTCTCTAGTATGGAATACTATAAATATTCGCTGCCACATATTGATTATATATGTATAGAGTTAGCTATACTTCCTTCTGCCTGTTACATGCATTTCCATAACTATATGATACCCATGTTAGACAATTTGAATGGGTAGAGGGTATAGAAAACAGAAAATAAAACTAAAAACTGGCACCGATCAAATACGCTCAGTAGCTGTTCAGTTGGACAGCTGGCGACGCTGGACGCTGGCGTCGACTGATTAATCACAATCACAGATTAAGCGCCAGCGCAAAACAGCGACGGCAACGTGGAGGGAGCGCCAAAGCGGCACGTGTGGCCAATTGGCTAGGACCAGGGAGGGAAGGGAATGAGCATCGGAATGGGAATGGGAATGAGAATGGAAAAGCGATAGGTAGACTAACGCCCGACTTTATAGCAAGAGCTACTCGCAATACTCAGCTCTCAGTTAAGGTGAAGGTTAACAAGTTGCAGGGTGAATCTGTCGAAACTAATCGTTGTTGGAATCTGTTGGTGCGTCAGGTGACTTGTCTAACAATTTTTTCAAATCCATGGAAATAATCTCAGCAAATAAGATCAACAGCAATTTGACTACAGTTGCTGTGATCTGAACAACTGAACAAATGAACTTGTGCTTTTTATGATAAAACAAATATTTTAAATATTAGTTTTGTATATTTAGCAAGCTTTAAAACTTAGCTAGTCTGATATCAAGTGATCTACTAATTAGTTTAGCTTAATTACAATTATTATCTTTTGTTATGCCGAAGAAATATCCACTCACCTGAGAGGCCCTCATTCAATCCAGCTGCCACAGATTCCAGTTGAATCAAGGCAATGATGACAAAAACTACGATCGTAAAAATTGGGCCAAAAATATGTCGTTGTCTCCCGTTGTTTCTGTGCCTCTGTTTTTGGCCGTGACATTGAGTGTTGTGGGCTGTCCTCACTGGTGGTTGTTCTTGTTGTTTTTGTTCCTGCTGGCCACTTGAAGACGTACAACATATCCACATGGTGTTAGATTTGCAGCACATTTTTGCAATTTATTGGCGCTAGTTCACAGAAATTTGCATCAGCTTTTTATTAGTAGAATTAAATTTTTTGTTGTATTCCTGGTATCAGTTTTATTTGTTGTTGTTGTGGCTGGTCTTGAAATATTGCTGAAAATATAGTGTTAAAAAAAGATCAGATCGGTCAGTTTAAAAATACACAGCGAAGGCGCAAAAATAGAACTGAAAATAGGAACATTTGATTTTGTTTAGAAATATTTGGTGTGCAGGTGTTTCATACTACTTTATTGATATTGTTGCTGTTATTCTTTTTTCATAAATTGTGAGATAAATTTGTTCGGGATAAACTAATGCAAGCTGGTCGTCAGGCAGTCAGTAAGACGGTTCTGAATAAGCCAAATGATTTGCACTTGCCGCCTAAGGTCTAAACGTAAAACATTTGCTGCTAACTGATTTGTTGTTATATTTTTTCGAGGTTTTCAGTATTGAGTTTTCGGATTTTATGATGCCTATCAAGAGGAGGCCATTTGCAGGCCAGGTCAGTCGGCACATATTTTACTATTTTGGCTTTTACCACACCACGAAATTCTGCGAATCATCTTGGCCTGGTCAACATCCATCGATTTTGCACGTACGCCCAAATTGTAAACTCCGTTGGCTATTGGCCAATTGTTCGATATCTGTCTCTGTCTCTCTCGATTTGTCTTTATGGCGGCTCTTAGGTGTTAGACAACTTGGACATTATTTGCTGCGATTTATGATGCGTATGTGTGTGTGTCTCTGTGGGTTTTACTGTTAGTGCGTGTGTGTGGTACAGGTAACGCCAGCTGATAAATCTCTATGGTGTTCTTTGTTGTGCGCCGGGTCATAAAAATGTTAATGATTTTTGCGTCTGGCGCCAGGCAATATTGTAATGCTTGTTTGACTTATAATTAATTTCATTTTTCTTTCCCTCCGCATAATTTTTATTATTTGTTTTTATTTGTTGTCTTGAGCAACACCGAAACAAAATAATAATAATAAAAAAGCAAAAATTCAAACAAAAACCACATCAAATTCTGCCCAAGTTTATTGACTATTTAGCTTTAAAGTGGCGCCAACATTTGGCCGCTTTTTCACATGAAAGCGGATGCTAAAACTCGATCTCAATAAATCGATGAATCACAAATCAGAAATCTCCAAGTATAGTATATCGTAATATTTATTAAGGTGCATATTAGGAACTGGAATACAGACTCTCTCTATATCTCTCATATATATTTATCTCTATCGTAGTGAAAATCAATGTCCCTTTCTGTGGGAGATCTCTCCTGAGGCACCCTATTGATGGCTGCATTAGCATGCACCGAACTGTGAGATTGTCATGCCAAAAGCGGTGTTTGACCTAACAGTGTTATAACAGACAGCCATTTAAAAAATTGTCACACAAAACAGATAACGTTCTATACTATATAGAATGAGCATATAGACAGTATGTATATATATATATATATATATATACATATATGTATACATGTTAATTTCTGCAATTGATAAGATTCAGAGCGACAACGCACCTCGCAGAACAAAACGGAACCTCATTTAAGCTGGAAACAACGTTGTTGGGGTCTCTGTTGATGTTCCCATTACTGATTAGCTGCAATTTGTCACTGCATTGCTGTTGACAAGGACATGTACGCATGTAATTTATATATAGAACTATATATGCTATACATACGTATGCGATTCATCTGTTTTCATAAAACTCTTTGTATACTGTACAAATCTGCAGATGCAGTGTGGTATATCAATTAAAGCCAATGCATGTAGTGAGAAAAGTCTAACTATTATTACAATCAGACAAGGTTTACTACTTCACTCTACAATGCCAAACCTTAAAATACTTATGTTTTATGGTTTATGGTTTATACAACATTACAGAATGTGTCTATCAAATTAAAGAAATCTTGGGAAACCAAAGTAAATAACTGTCTAATAAATTATTTCATAATTCTTAAGTGCTGCGTAGCATGTGAAATATATAATGCCATTGCTAAGTAAACAAATCATTGTTACAAATGAACAGATGAACCCCAGAAATCAAAAGTCAAGCCAAAATTCAAACAAAGCATTTACTACGCAATTTTGCTGTTGTTCTTTGGTTTTTGTACTTTGTGAGAACTTAACAGCACACGAGTTGGCATTGAAGTGGCAAAACCCCAACAATAGCGATAGTTTTGTCGAGTATCTTAACCAGAACTCCAATGAGAACCTTGTACTTATCGTTTGCCTCCAACAAAATAAAAACCAAAACAAACAAAAAAAGAAAAACAAAAAAAACAAATGGGAAATATTTGAATCTGAGGTTGATGTGCGCTTGAGAGCACTTGTCATGGCTTGTTCTCGTTTATAAATAGAATTAGAGCTGGCAGCTGGGTAAAAATTAGCAAAGTTTTTTTTTTAATTTAAGACAAGTTACTATAAACGCTTTGATTTAATTGATCGCCCAGCGGCCAATTGCATGACGACGCGTCGCGAGAATCGTGCCAATTAAATGCTGGGGCATGCAAGGTGGTGCGGCGAGTTCGAAGGGTCACTGATTATGGGGTTTCGGTTACAGTTTGCCACTGGCAGAAGGGTGGGAGGAATTCTAATGCCGTCCAACTGGCGTCAAGCTGGCGTCAAGCTGGCAATTAAGATAAGCGGCCTCAGGGCCTGTCCCTTTTATGGCCCAAAAGGGGCGCAACAAATTGCTCGAAAGCCTTAAAAAAAAGGGTTCACACAGGCCACGCAGACAGCCAGCCAGCTGTCTAGACAAGGTCTAATGATGTGCGGTAGGTACATTCAACAGCAGCAGCAGCACGTAGTCAGGTAGCCCAACTGTATTCCTGGTAGTGTAGTGTAGTGTGTGCAACACCGGGCTTATCGCCTCAGCCGAACAGAATTCCACTTAAGAACTTGGTCATTAGGCGTACTGCAACTTTTTTTGTTGCCAATTACGCGTTTGTTGTGGCTGCCTTTTAGAGCCTGATTCTTTGGTCTGCTTGTCGCCGCCTTTAATTCAATTAAGTGTGGAATTTTTTCGGGTCTTTGCAATAAAGCCAAGATCAGTTAGTATGCCAGAGGGACAGGGCTAAAGATAATAAACAAATGGCGCCAACAACAACAACTTTGGCAAATCATGCAAATTGCACAACAATAACAACAGCTAATAATACAAAAACTAAAAAAAAAAACTACAAGACACGATTTGTATCTGGCTAACAGCGCTGTGGCCAGCCGATGAACAAGTTGGCTCTGCTTGGCAACTTGGCAAACTAATTTCAATAGATTTGCATATTGAAGTCAGTTTGCCACAACAATGAGACGGCTGAAACGCACATTTGTCAACGTAGCGGGCTCAGGGAATGGCCAAAAACAGCTCCAAGACGGTGTCTAAGCCAGTGTCGGCCAGAAACAGGCAAACGTTATTGGTACAATTTAATGCGACAAGCGGCGATTACAACTACAGCAAATGAAGACAACAACGATGACGTTGACGTTGACGATTACCAAACAAAAGACAACAACAACAACAACAAGCCAAGCAACAACAATGACAAAAGACGCAGCAGCAACAGTTAACAAAATTTATGCCAGCAGACCCTATAAAAGGGTCCTCCGACTTGCCCCACACGACTGCATTTTGAGATTGAAAATGAATGCAGGCAAACGACATAATAAAGACACAACAGCAATAAAGACAACAACGACAACAACCACACATTGAACGCTATGAAAACAACGATACTCAGCTCTGATTGCTATAAACCTGTCTTTGGTTTTATTGCAGTCACTGTAGACCAAAACCTTAGCCCAAGTCCCAAAACATATACATACCTCTTAACAATTGCGTTGGCAATCTGTGCCACACAGCCCGTGAGGCATACACTCGATCAATAAACTCAAATAGAAGGCAACATGCCAAAACTTATTTTTGAAATTGTTGGCCAAAATGTGTCAAAATATATCACTTCATAATGTGAGTACTTGGAAAGCAGTAAGCTGTTGTTTATTATGCAATTGGTAAACACTCAATCATGGCACGTTTTAAAATCAACCAACAGTTATTGGAATTTCAATTATTCTTCAAATAAACTTATAATTATCTAATATGTGTGGTCTACAAACCATTGATTTAGTTTGTATTGGTGCGAAGCCGATTGTTCACTGCTGAATCAGAGTGATTTAAAGATAATTTTGATCTGTGCTTCCTGTTTTGGTCACACTGGCAATTGGCAATACATGAACTTTTACTTAGTCATGGCTATACGAGCTGCACAATTGCCGCAATCTGGCCCAGCCTTGCCTTATTTGTATTCTAAATTTGAATACTGCAAATAGCCCACACACACAGAACAACTGTCACACAGATTATATATATATATATATATATATTTATATATATGAATATATCCATTTGTATCTAGCATGCAGATAAATATTTGAGTTACTCATGTGGTTCATTTGAAATGCTCAACATATGAAGAGCCATTGCTGAAATTTGAGTAATATTAGCAATTTTACCGCAAATTCTATAAATAGAACAGAACAATTAATTGATACACAGACAGTGGAATAAAGTCGTGTGTAATTTTCATATTCATAGAGCATTGCGTTGCGGGGCGGGGCGAGACAGATCAGCCAGCTGACAATATTCATTTATGCGGAAGCCCACCAAATGCATAGCCAATGTTAAAGCTATAGAGTTTTTAGAGAGGGGACAGCCACAGCTGGCACAACATTCCACGCGCACACACACATACACACAATGGCCGGGCAGTTGACAAAAATATCTTCGAATCGCTTAAGCGATAACAAAAAGCGATTTTCCAACAATTTTTGTGTTCATTGTGCAATTATTTTTTTGGGCGAAAGTTAATCAAAAATTACATATAAAAATGTGCTTTTTTCAAAACCGGATTTATTGATTGGAAGATGAGCACCGTTCACAATCTGGCAGCAGCAGCAGCAGCAATCGGCGATTGTAGCTGTAAACAATTTTAGAAATACAGCGAGAGAAAAAGAAGAAGACAACAACAAATTAGACGATATATGGGAATTCCAGCGTGTGACGCGACAAACCCGAAATTTCGCCGTTGTTTTTGTTTCGTTGTATTTGTTGTATACAAAAAATATATATGTGTAGATTTGGCCAGCCGCTTCTGGCACATTTTTTAATGACAATGCACAAAAGCAGCAGCTCTTTAAATAATGCACAAATACTATGCCAACACATCGAATTGAAAAATTGTTCAAAAACCATTTACTATCGAAATTTATATGAGATTTATCCAAATATCGTATGCTCATATTGTTAATAGAAAAAAAAACATGCTTCCCTATACCCTTCACATCAAAGAGTGATTGCGACAGGGTATTATAAAGATGTGCAAATACTTGTAAAATATAGGAGAGAAGACAACTCTGACTTTAAGAGATAATCGTTTGGGTAATTTGATAATTGCATATTTGCCAATAGCTTGAAAAATGCGTTTTCATACAGGGTATCTTTAAGTCAAGCAGCGCTGAGTAGGCCATATTTAGTTCTTAGTGTGTGTGTTTGGGCCTTATGACGTCGACATATATAGTATGTAGATATTATTCAACAATCAAAATGGTTTTCACAGTCAAATTTATTGATTAACACGCAAATGCGAATTGTTTGCATATTTTCGTTTTGTGTTCCAAAAGACAAACAACATCAAGACACACAAATCAACAGATACATAGACAGAAACATAGCTACACAGATACTAGATAATGGATCGAATAGCTCAAGGAACGGGCGTGTTCTATGTTTTGTTTTCTTTGATATTTTTTTCTTTCACGCTCGATCTCTCTCTCTCTCTCTCTCTCTCTCGCTATCTCTTTTTGTCTCTTGCTGAAATTGGATATGCCATAAAGTGATACTTATAAGTATGTTAAGCGTGGAGCTTAGGAATTCCAGTGATATGATTCAGTTGTTTGTTCACTTCCGTTTTCAAAAGAAACGATCGGGTTCACAGTGCAGCAGTCACAGGTGCTCCATAGCCCACAGTCCAAGAAATCCAGCCCCCTTTCAAAGCATGCAGAATATGAGACCACGTTTATAGTGCGGTTCGTTGCCAGAGTCTTTCGTTTGCTATTCGAGTTTTTTTTTTAATTGTTGTTGTTGTTGTTCTTATTGTTGTTGTTTTGTCTCTGGGTGCTCGTCTCGTGGTCTCGTGTTTAGCTTGGTGGACGGACTGCACACACAGATCCGTATCGGTTAATGTGTCTGTTAATTCACGTTGATGTGCTCATATATCTTTTGTGCTACGATTTCATGTTCGGACTTCGACATGCGAGCAGCTGGCAGCGGATAGTGGCGACGGGGGCATGAAGCATTGGCATCCGAGACCAGCAGATAGCCAGCAAACCTAGACCCAGACCCAGACCCAGACTCAGACAAGTGGACCGTCTGTGTGACAACAAGCAAGCAACAACAACAACAACAAAGACAACAACAACATGATCAGTGCCCACTTTGCGGTTCCATGTGAAAACGTGTTGCAGTTGTTATACCAATTGTTGTTATTGCTGCTGAGAAACTGCAGCTGCAACTGCTACATTCAATCTGCTACTACACAGTTTGTCTAATTTTTATTTTTTTTTTGGATCATCATCATTATCCTCATCGTCATGGAGGTGTTAATTAAATGTGTTCCAGCTATTCGTACAATGACTGGTATCTGTTAAATCGTGTGTGTGCTCAAAATGTATAAAATATTAAATGCAATTGTGTATAATTTTAATAGTTATGTGAGTTCAAAACTTAATAGCGATATTTTTAGATGTTTAGAATGGATTGCGAGTGTAAATAAGATAATACTGGGAATACTACACGCAAATACAGTATTTAACTTCTGTACTCTAAACCTCAGCTTATTCCATGCAGCTCTCCTATTTGGCTAAGTTTGTTGCCAACTCGTCTGTAATTTATTTCAGGTCAAGCAAAGTTCCACTTGCCACGAGTATTTTAAGTTTCTTGTAAGAATGTACATTTATCTTGGCTCGTTACTTTAATAGCAATTGCTGTTAGTCAAGCTTGATTAAGATTACTAATACGCCGCGTGGTGCCTTGTACTATGTGCATGCTGTCTGTTATTTACTGACTTCCATTGCAGCAGCTTGCCAGACAAAATGGCGGCAACCGACACACACACATGCACACACACAAACTGCGTGTTGTGTGTGCCATTTAACTTGACAAGCTCATTTGTTGTTGCATCAACAACAACAACAAATAGCAAATTCATGTGCGTTGCAAACAAGCACATTTGTTTACAATATTTATTCATTTATTTATTTACTAACGCATTCTTATTGCCCCGATCCTACAATGTCAGCTACATTTGGCATTCAACACAAAAACGCTTGAACAAAACAAGTAAGAGTGCTCTAGTCGAGAGTGAGGTATAACAAGATACTCTGTGAAGATACTTTCGTGTGTTTATTGTCTGATTATATTACTTTTAACTCATTATTGTTTTTCTTACAAAAGATTATTGTAATATTAAGAGAAGAAAGGCACTGTCATTATATTTTTATTTATATTCCTTATTGTCATAAACAGTTTCTGTTTTCTCGGCTATATGAACTCATCCATCTATTTCGAAGAGTTAGAGATGCCCAATATAGTATATGGGTACTCATCGCATTGCGCAAATAAACTTTATCATATTATTACATATTTTGACATCTATTTCAACTGAAAGTTTCATAATAAGCCCCAATGTTATTCAAAAATATTGTGACGTCTGTAAAACAGTTTTAGGCGTAAGCTCGAAGAATCAATTGTTGTTGCTGTTGTTGTCGAGGTTTCTGGTTGGTTTCATTGGCAACAGTAACGTTATTTATATGTATATGTATTAATAGGCGATTATGGATTTCTTATGCAAAATTTATGAAACTTATAAAACTAAAACATCAAAATGGAAGCAAATTTTGTGATAATCATATGTTAATAGCAAGACTGCTGTCTTTGCTGCTGCTTCTGCCATAAACCACCAAAGTTATGTATTGATTTGCGTATGACGATGTCGTTTTGAAGCATACCATATACAAACAAATTTACAGTACCAAAAATCTGAAAATTTTTAAGCTGAATATATGTAAATATATATGGATTGGTCAAACACGTGACAAAATAAAATGTCATTGGAAAAATTAATGATATGAAAGAAAAAGTCGGCATCTTCTATTGAAGAAAGCTAGTCATAATTTATAGTAATGGAACTTATTAATATAAATGGAAATTATTTAACAAAACTACACTCAGAAAAAAAAAACAGAAACAATTAAGTAGCTCAGCGAGATGTCAGCAAAATCCGGAGCGAAATATTTGATAAATTATAAATAACAAATAAAATAATATGATTTCAATATTATCTAAAATGCATGTTTATGCAAATTCTTAAACTACTAATGTTTATTAATAATATAAGCAACCAAACAGGTAATGTTGGAGTTCTTCGTTGTGAACATATGAAAAAAACTCCCCGGAAATTATAACTATTTTGTAAATTAGATATAAGAACGTGAGAAAACCAATACATCAGTTTTCATAAATATGTTTTCTGAATAATAAGGTGTGTTAAATTTGAGTATAGCGAAACTCTAGAATTCATGTCGATTTTTTTTGTAAGTGTATAAAATATTCTAAACAAAACAATTACAAGTAAATTTCTTAAATTTCTTAAATTTCCTCAGTTTTAATTACTTAATTAAATGAGCCAGAAACATGTTATTGCTTAAGGAATTAGTGCCATAAAACTAATTCACTAAAGATCAATAAAAAAATATATTTTTTTCTTTCTCTATCGCGCACTCAGCTAGACCTCCCATACGCTGCCCACGTTTGTGGCATATACTTTAAGCACCTCGTATAGCACTACTCGTAAAGTTTTTAGATAAAAGTGCACCAATACATGTATGCTTACACTCACACACACACACACACGCACACAGAGGCATTTATGTATATTGCGTTAAATGCAGCACGCCGCACAGTCTGCCGCAATTTGAAGTGGGCCATTTATAGGCTTATCTGAGCGACGGCAGTATTTTCATTGGCCCTGTTATTGTTTTTGTAATTATTAATTAGTTTGTGTTTGGCTGCAACAAGCAGCCAAATAGGAAAAAAAAGAAAGAAAAGCAAATTGGTTCAGTTTTGCGTGTCATGGCGAAATTATCACCGTGTGTGTCTTTTGTGTGTGTGTGTGTGTGGGAGTGATAGCGTGTGAGTATTTGAGTATGTATGCTGTGCATGACGCAGACATCGTTTTAGTTGAGGGAGCATGCTGAAATTGCAACGCAGACGCCGTCGTCTACAACCTGCCTGATGACGCATAGCCCTTCTGTGTTTTTGTGTTTATCTGAGGCATAGAAATGAGGCATATGGCGACAAGGCTGACGTCATTAGGCTGCTGGCAGAGAACTACCCCCGAAAATGCTTGCCTTAGTTTCGTATCAGTTAAGACAACCGACTGACAACTGTCACTTGGCTCAGTGGCTTTAACACTTGGGTTAAGCTACAGAAAAAAACATAATACAAAACAAAAAAACAAAAAAAACAGCAAACTAACAACTACAAGTTGGCCATTGCAGTTAACAGCTTGGAGCCCAACAGCTACCAGCTACCAGCTGTGCAGCCATCCACATCCACGTCCACATCCCACGCAGTCAATTAAGAGCGCGCTTTTGGCTATTGGGTTACACACTTCAACTTGCGCCTGGTCTGGTCATTGCCAGTCCCTCAGTTCGTCAGTCAGTCATTTAGCCATTCATTTTGTGCTTTTTCTTTTTTTTTGTTGTAGTCAGCATTTAAGTTTATTTATTAGAAGCAACAGTCGAAGTGGCAGGCTCAAAGAGCTGCAACTCATTGCCTGGAACACAATCGTTGAGCCGGCGCGTATTAAATGTTTTTTTTTGGTTTGCTTTGCACTGTTTTTTTGTATTTTTTTTTTTGTTTTTTACTCGCAGTTGTTTTTGTTGACTGGGGAACTCTGTTTGACTCTGGCTCTGGCTGTTGTCTTTGGGTTTTGCCAGTCAAACGAGCCAAGCCGGCCCAGGCGAACGCGTTTAGATCGGCGAACGGCAAAACGGCAAAATCGTCTAAAGCGACGACGGCGTATGGCGCTTGCCGCTTGGCGACAGCAATTTACCTTTAAGCAAATGCAAAAGTATGCGTACAAAAAAGTAGTCAACAACCAACAGCCCAAACAACAATAACAGCAACAACAACAAGAACTACACACTCAAACAGAGAGGAGTCTATAAATAAGCCAAAAGCCAAAAGCAGCGCCATAAATCATAGGAAGACACACGAGTGTCGAGTTATTATGCGATCATATTTTAATTGCCGGATTATTATTATGCTGAGGACCCTGCCAGAAACAGAAACCGACACAGAGACAAGGACAGAGACAGAGACAGATATACTGGCAAAGGCAGAAGCGCTCCAGACCCAATGGCAGTCACCTGTCCCAGTCTCAGTCCAAGTCCATGTCCGATTGCGAGTCCGAGTCCGAGTTGGAGTCGCAGCGCCAGTTCGTGAGAGCAGCTACTCCAAACTAGACCAAAGCAAAGAAAACACCTGCAGACCGCCTGTCTCTGGTCATGTCTATGCTCGGACAGGTGCGTGCACCAAAAAATGAGACAACAACAAAAACAAGAAAGCACATTTCACTTTGCCTGACCGAAGCTTAAATACCCTTGACTATTATTGAGTCTTAGCCAGCATCTGCTCTAAAACTAAAATGTTGAATAGTTAGTTTTGATTAAATATGACTCTACTTTGGATATAAGAGAAGAGAATCGACCTATAAGTTTGCTTAGCTGATCAGGAAATGCCTTTGCAAATAGTAGATTACACATGTCTTAAAAGAACAATCAAACCCCCTCTCTGAAAGGGTGTAACAAAACTGAAATGCAGTTGCAGTTGCACTGTTGAGCCTGCAACTGAGCAAACGAGTTGAGTTGTTGTTGGTTGTGTGTGCGTGTGTGTTGGCAAAACAGGTATGGTTGCATTTTTACCATAAGGCGAACAGCAAATGCAACAAAAAAAGCAAAAAAGCAACACCTAGGCCCAGAGAGCCTGTCCAATTGTCGTCGTCGTCTAAGCTGACTGTCATCCAACCAACTGCCTACTGTCCAACCAGCAAATGCGGTCTTTATAGCATGTCTGTACTGTCCAGACAGTCTGCTTTGGCCAGATATGCCAGCAAATGTGTCTGCATTCATATTTACTCCGTAAGCCATGTAAAAAGAAACCCCCTCACGCCACAATCCTCAGTTCCAGTCCCAGTTCCCCATGCCGAGTCCCATCCCAGACTGTGCCCAGTTTCAGATATTACAGGTAACTGCGTACGCAGTTATTACCAACATTTCATACAGTTCTTTTTTTATTAATGCATATTTTTGTTCGTCTCTGCTTGATGTCATTTTTTTTCCTGTCATTCTCGGATACTTTGTTGCGTTTAATGAAAGCATTGTAATTCTTCAAGTTTTTGGAGTAACATTTTCGTAATACTTATGAGCGACAGGAAACTGTTGTCTTTTTATTGAATACAAAAATATATTTATATATATATAAGTACAGATATTGTGGACTGAACTGTCTGTCTCAATTCTAAGTAATTGTATTTAAAACGTGATTTTTAGTCACTTATGACAACTAATTGTTGATAGATATGTGCATATGGGACATGCGAAATTTGACACATTGTTATTAATGAGCCAAACAATATGATTCATCCCCGTAAACTATTCATACACAGCTAACAACCGAACAATACTATTCAACTGAGATTGAGCCACAGCCATGAATACCGTGTAATTGTGAAATTCAAGTGATAGTCACCATTGGGTATTATGCTATTTGTTCTACTTGCGAAATAGTAATCTGCGTACTATATTAATATGTGACGCTATCAAATAGCAATCAAGATAAACTACCAATTCGATTATACTTCAAACGAACTTGCACCACGAACAAACCATTGTTTAGTATATGTAGCGCAGAATTGAAAACTATAAGTATACAGACGATTTAATTTTAATATATGGTATACAAATATATGCAAATAAATCATTTTAAGTTCTGTGATTTCATAAATAATATTCGGTTTATTTATGCTGAATCAGCATGAAAAAGCGGAAGCTACTTTGAATTTATTCTAATGTCTCAAAGGAATCACATAAACATTACGAAATTCAAAATTTAGTTTCCCAATTTTTGAGAACAAAAAGAACCATCCAAAAATCTTCAAAACTGAGAATAGGATTTAAATTTGGCACAATAAAGTATATGTTTTGTCATATGAGTCAAATCGATTTAATTTAATCACATTACAACATAAGTTGTGAAGTTATTCATGCAGTATACAAAAATTTATATTTATTACTGAGCATACGGAATAATACATGTTACCATAAACTCAACTGGGCAACTCTGCAGAGAAAAATGCTTTAAGTTCAGCATTGCATTTAATTGGCTAAAATGTCTGAAGACCTCAACGCTAACTGACTGTTTGGCCGGCTAAAAAGGCAAGAAATATCTGCCAACCCTTTAAGACAAAGTCAACAGTAAATTTGTGCCTTATAAATTGTGTGTGCAAAATACTATGCAGATTTCTTAATTGCTTAACTTATTAGGTAAAATGCTAACATATGCTTTGAATGTTTGAATAATAATTTCTAGCTATTTTGATTCCAACTTGATTCATTTCACAATTAAATACACGTCGTGAATATATACATCGATGGGAAGAAAGGGAGGAATAGAAGGGGAATACACCGAGAGATAGGCTGTACGAGACAAGAGAAGCCTACATAAACACTCACAAATCGGTTGTACTCTCTATCTCTCTCTATCTCGCTCTCTCACTCTCATAAAATGTGATAATAGTATTCAAACAATTAAACAATTTTCGCAAAATGTTGAAACAACCAAAGAGACAGCGCCGGCGGGCGGCTGGGCAGGGCAGTGCACGTCGGGCAGATAGCAAAATGTTTATATGTTCTCATTATAATAAAACAAAATCGCGCTCTACACGTACTTATTGTCAGGCAACAACAGAAACAACAACAGCAACAATAACAGCAACAACAGAAACAACATAACAACAAAGGCAACAAAAAAAAATTAATTACAAAAGAAAAGTAAAGAGGCAAAGTTTACCCGTAGAATCGACTTCCAGCTGACGGCGCGACGTTGGCGACGGGGTGGTTGTGGTGTGAGAGGGGGTGGTGCTGGGCAATCGACTTGACTTTCAGCACAATCGCAGGAACGTAGACGAGGCGGCGACGGTGACGGTGGCGTTGGCAATGGAGACGGCGACGGGTTGAAATTGGCGGCAGCACAGGCTGAATCGAAAATTAATTATGCTTGACATGTTGCCGGACCGAGGAGCAACAGCAGCAACAGCAGCGGCAGCGTGGGGTGCAGGGGGATGATGTTCTGTAGGATGTGGTGCTGCTGGAGGCGGAATCGTTGTCTAGTAGTTGTTGCTCTTTTTTTGATATCGTTATTGTTGTTGTTGTTGTTGTCGGTATGAATCGCATTTTCAATTGCTTTGTGCGGCTGCGGCTGTCCAGTGTCTTCTTGGCTTTTATCTCAATTTGTTTGTTGTTTCTTAAGATACAGTAACAACAACATCAGCATCAGGAACAACAACAGCGACAGCAACACATAAAACACTCGCACCGCGCAGCACGCTTTTCATTTCAATTGTTTTCCTTATTTTCTCTCTCTCTCTCTCTCTTAGCAAATAATTAATAGTCTCCCGCGCCACGTGCCACACACGCGTAACAACAACACAAAAGTCACTGTTCTGTTTCCGCAGGATGTGTAAAATTACAGATTACGCATACGCCACGTTGTGCCACAACGTAACTCGGTTGAACTTTAGCTCAACTGTGCTTAGCAGCGAGCCAGCTAATTTATTGTCTATCGTTTTTATTGTGACTGTTTGTTGTTGTCTGCCTCAATTCAAATGCAAGTTCAAATACAAATGCAATTTATGCATGTAAATCACAACGCTAGGCAAAGCGCTTGCAATTGCCAATTGCGCGCCAATTTGTTATTAGATGTTCATTTTCCTATTCTGTTGCAGTACTTAAAAACTTATTTTTGCCAACCTTGTGGAAACGCTGCACATTTTAAAATATATACCATTTCTTGTTCATTTAAATCAATTTTGTTTTAAATATTATTAATTGGAAGCACACACACAGAAAAGATGCGCGATAACAAGGCTTAGATCAAGCTGTTGTGGCAGCCAGCACGGCGGATAATGTTTTTTATTTGTGTTGGATTTATGGACTTGTAATTATTGCGGTTTTGTTTCTATATATTATTTAATTTTTTTTGTATTACTATTATGTATTTGTTCAATTTTATTAAGCGATCTTTTTGAGATGTTGACGCGCGCGCAAAATTTTCTAACAGCTTGAAAATTGTTCCTAGCTGCGCAAGCAGTTTTTCTTCGCCCGATTTTGCAATCTGAGCTCAGCGCTTTTCCACAATTCTCTGACCGTTCGCCGGCGCTGTTAAACGAGAACTGAACGGGGGAACAGCGCACGAATCGCAGGCGACGAATGTAGCGAGAGCAGCGGCCGTTAAACACGAACCGAAAGCAACGCGACACGAGCAAAAACAAACGACTCATTTACGAAGTGCTCTGCTCCGTTATTGTTGTTGTTGGCAGCCACAGACGCTGCGGATTGGCTTTTCTTAGTTTTGAGGGGCTCGCACCGTTAAATAGTGCCAGCAATTGGTTTGGGGTCAAGTTGAACTGAAGAAGTTATAGAAACGACGAGTAGCCGTAATATGTTGGTATTATATTACTTCATGTTACGCTTGATACTTTATTCAAATGCAAACAATAGCTCTCCTATATAATCTTATATGGGCCCATATAGTATGTTTATTATCTTTACAATTAAAGCAGCTTAAGCTTGGTAAAACATACTGCTTCTACTAAAGTTAATTTCGTTTGTATTTGAAACTCAGTTCCTTGGATACGAAGAACAAATTTATCTAGTTTTATCCGGTTTTGCTAGCAGCTCAAAGTCCGTTTGGTGCTAGATATTTCGCAGCTCCGAAATCAGCAATCGAAATATAATTTCAAAAATTGTCCGCATTCCACAGAGGAGCACAATGTGCAATTAACACCTTGTTAACATGTGCTGGGGCGGTACATGTGACTGGCTCATTTACCCCCTTCAAACAATACCGGCTAATAATGTTATCTCAATTCTCGGTTTCAATCGATTCTTAGAACTGCGTGTGCTGCAAATTACAATTTTGTCAACTGGCATTTTAATATAGCTCGAACACTGTTTTCGCTGCCATTATTATAGTGGAATGTGAAATACCGGCACTCGAAACACTCATGAATGGAACGTTAAATATGCAATTGAAGTCTCGTTATTTTTACCTACAGCTATACAAATTTATGATAAGCCATAAAATAGATAAGTCTCATTTCTGTGGAATGTTGTGAATAGTACTTGAGATACAAGTGTCTAAGAAAGGCATTCTATCTCAAGAGCTATTAAAGTTTAGTACATTGTTAGTGAATCACACTGGAAAAATCAAGTGTGTATCAAAAATCGCATTTAGAGTGGGGTCTTAACTTTGTCATAATTTTGTCAAAACTGAAACGATTTTCGCAAGCATTAGCATCTTGAATATGGTTTGATCTCCAGATGAATACTATACTAAAAGTTGGAAAACCAACTTTATGCCCATAAAATTTCAAAGCTTGGCTACTTAATGGAAATAATTACAGTTTTATCAGTTATAAAAAACGCTGAAGAATAGATTTCCTCAAACATTTTCGTCAATCGAAATAAATTTCAAATTGCAAATGCCATTTACAAGCCACACAACATTTGGAAAGATGCATTAGCCAAATGCAAAAGCAAATGCATTACATTAACAACAGTAACAACAACAACAACAACAACAACAATAATAATAATAATAACAGCAGCAACAGCATTCACAGTTAAAGTACAGCAACTAGCACTTAGCCGCACTTGTTCAAAAGCCACAAATCTTTTATGACATTTGTTTCAAATGCGATAATAACACTTAAGTTGCTAAATTGTTGGCTTAAACGCAAATTAAAGACAACTTTTCACTAGATAGTCGCTATAGAATGGGGGGAGCGGTCGGAGAGGTGCAGTGGGCAGGGTAGGTGCAGTGGGGGGCAGTAGGCAGGTGTTTTACCTGCTATAATTTATACTTAGCCAAACGCCAAATCAAATTGGTAAGCATTTGACATTTATACGGCGAGCTGAGGAAAATGCCATGAAAAATTCAGTGGGTTCACGGAGAGTGAAGGGGGGCAGGCAGCCAGAGATGATTTATGCACTCATTGTATAGCATGGCATAGGATTGGATAGGTAGACTAGGCAAACTCGCATTTGGCGGCTGCTCATGGAAAATTGTTGCCAGTTATCACGAATGTTGTGAATTGCAGTTGAAGTTGCCTTTTCAGATTTCGTTTAGGCTTTCGGTTTTCCCAGGCGCATATTTTGTCACAATACGCTGGCATTATTTATGCGACTAGCAAAGGAACTCGCAGCTAGCTAACAATTTGCAAATGCCGCTGCCGCAACATGCAACCACAACAGCAACCACTGCTTGGCCTCATGTGGCAAGCCATGAGGCAGTCAAATGATTTACTTTGAAAATTCAATAATTGCGCTTCATTAAATTACGGGCAGTCGTATTTGTTTAGAGTGCTCTTGCTATCAGCGTTAACGGTGAATTGTAAACAACTTTAAAAGCAATTTGGCATAAACGTCACTGGGCCAGCATGAGGGGCGTAACACAGGCGTCTGGCCCACAATTTTCCACGCCACTTGAGCGTAATTAGCCGTTGAGCTCTTAAGCGCCATGTAAATAGCACAAGTATCACTCCCTCTACATCCCCCATTCCCTTGGGTTTTGTCTATATGACGCTCCGATCTCGAGTCGCTGCAAGTGTCTTCGGTCTATATATATAACAGTTTACGCAAAGCATCGATGCTATTTTGATAACTGTAAATATTTGCAATTTGCCATTATTTGCTAAACTTAGCTTTGTATCTTCTGCTTTATGTGTGCTTAGTAATTTGTGTTTTGTATTTTTTGTTTAAAAAAAATAAATAAAAAAATACACAAAACCGCTGTGCTCATTGGATTTCAGGTGATGCTCTCTAGCTAACTACAAAGACAAATAGTCACGAAACACCCCTAAAAAAACAATATAGCGCATAATGCTCGGCGTAAATAATTTCATCGGCAGTTTCCATGCGCACAATAAGAAAAAAAGAAAAGGAGAGATTTATAAAAGCCACAGACAAACAAGTTGATCGAATTTCTAATGGCCATTGATAAAGTTCATTTGCCTGCAAGAGTTGGCTATAAAAAAGAGTAAACGATACCATTATTCGATTGAAGGACTCCATTCACTTGAACCAACAAAAGGCAACCACAATTGACTCCTATTCAGCTGCAGCTACTGGTCAAGTTATTAAGCTTATTTACAGCATGTGCCTGTCAGACAGAGATCAGACTCGCATGCTGTAATTACATACATAGATGTGTGTTTACTATCCATATACATCAATATCAACAACAACAAGTAATAACAGCGACATATAACAACTGGCTGTCAACTTGGCTAATTGAAACAAGACACATGCTGAGCGACGGACAGAAAGTGCTCGACAGAAAGTGAGGGGCATTAAGAGTGTTAAGAGCCAAGCATTTGTTTGGAGGCGTGGCAACCATTTTACTATTGTTCCAACCACACAAAACGTCGCTCGCTAATTATAATTGATGTATATTTTTTAATTATCTCCTGCTTGTAAGCACATTTGCGTATAATTACATATATTGATGATTTATTAAAATTAAAACAAAATTGCTTTCGTTTTATTTTTGAATGGAAAAAATAGCAGTTCAAGAAATTATAAATAGACTTCAAAGTTGACAAACCGTTTTAATTAGCGAGCGATAACTTTAACAAGTCACCCACAGAGCGTATACGATATATATCTGCTGCAGTTTGGGGGTCACTGACTCTCGAACTGTTTGTTTTGCATGCGTTGCTTTATATTTTGTTGTTTGGGGCGCTTGATTTTTTTACTTTCGCTGAACTCATATAAATTTTGCTTTTGCTTTCTGAAGCTGCGAATCTGCCTTAATTGATCGCCTAATTAAAAGGCATTGAATTACACTCGACCCCAACATTGGCCATGGCAATTAAATCGAACAAGCGACGCATTTTCTGGCTTGTCGTGTTGTTTCTTCCTCTTCGGTTCGTGCCATTGTCGATGCAATGTCGCTGATTATTTCGGAAATGCCAATCAGATGAAAGGCCCACAGAACCTCATACACACAGCATGCTGAATCGCAATCGCAATTCGCACCGTTCACCCCTCCCCTGCCCCATACCCGTATCTCCCATATCCTCTGTTCCAATTGCCGTCATCTGCGTTGATTACAGTTTGCAGCAGTGAGTGAGTCAGCAATTCCAGCAAATCTCGATCAACTTCTGAGCTTCGCTGCAAATGCTAAATCTGAATACGATCAGAGTACAAGTTTGGCCAATTACTTTTGTTGTTGCCCGCTTAGGCAACAGGGTATAGTTTTGGCAACAATTGGTTTATTTACATGGTTGTTACAAAAGTGTTTAATTCTAGTAAATTTAAAACAATTATCTTCACTTAGTAACTAAAACTATAAAATACACTGAGATATAATATATAATATTAATATTTATAGTCCACTTTTATCAGTTGTTGTTTGATGTAAGCTGATCTTTCAGATGGTAGCATCTACGTCCTTTATCATTGTTGCATGCAGTAGAGCTGATTGCAATAACGGTATGTGGTATTATCACTTCGCACAATAGTAATGCCAGCTCCATAGTAAGCTAGAAAATATTATAAAATAATATTGCAGAGGCTAAACACTTTTGCATAATTCTCATATCTTAAAATCTTATTTTTTAAGATCATTGTCATATTGATGCTGATAAGGTATACTATATACATCTCATATAATAATGGGATTGTTATAGATAGTTAAAGTATATAATATATACATACGTATAATGTAGGCCGATCCATCCGCTGGTCCCACAACCTGCATTGCAATCAGCACAATGTCAACTAGTTGGCCCAGAAACATTCCACCCAACGTGCAGAACTTTAGTAAGCCAATGCCCGGATAGCCCAAGTAAAAGCGATCCGCACCAAACATGCCAAGGAATACAGATAGCAGTAGCGTGGTGTCCAAATGATATCCATTGCTGCAAATGAATATAAAGTCAAAATCAATCAACAGTCATTAAATCTTTTTGCAACGTTTAAATCCCACTTGTTACTTACGTCCATTTGCAGGTGGTTTGCCGCGTGAACGTTGAGTTGCCCGTCTCTGTGCAGTTGATATCGTGGGCAGCTATGCACCAGACAGGCGCTCGATTCTCCTTGGTGCAGCCGCGCAGCTGCTGGGTTTCCGGATCAATGTGATGCTTTGCGGGATCGGGGCACATATATTGACCCATCAGCAGTTCGTTGCAATCCACAGTGACGGGCTGCGTCTTGGCCGTGCAGAAGAGCAGCATCACAGACACAATGTACCAGTACATTATGCAATTGTTTAATTGTCTATGTTTTAATTACGCGTTTGCATTTAAACTTTAATTTTCGCAATAAAATGCACTTTTGTTTTGTTTGTGTCCGGCATTCTTCTTCTTCTTGATGCTGCTTTTTGTGGTGGCATGTCGATAAATGAAGTGCTGTAAAATGGCAGTTCTGGACAACAACTGCCTACAGATGGCGCTAGCAGAGACAGCAAATAAATATATTTTAAACGTTAGACTTGAATTATTAACAATTAATAATGAAAATGTATTATTGAAAGAGTCCGGCTTGTTTATTGAAAATATACTTCTTGCAATTCAGCAGCACTCGCACCTCCTTCGCCCGCTCCGACTTGAGCTGCTCGAGCGTCTCCTGCCTCAATCCATCCCTGAACACGATGCACACCTTGGAAGATTGCCCGAAAGTGCGTTCGATGTGACCCGTTTCTCCAGTGGAGAGCTGCACCCGTTTGCCCACGTAGATATCACGATTCGCCTCCTTCTTGAAGAGATTCTGGACAATGATCTCGTTGGGATTAACCACACGCTGCACATTGCTCTCCTTCTGTTTGTGCTTAAAGATCCGCAACTGTGGCAACAGCTCACGCTTGTAGTTGATGCTGTGCGTCTGCCACAGTATGCGACCCCAGAAGGCCAAGCGGCAACTGTTGCTGTGCACATCCATATCCAGCTTGGAGGCAATCAGTGTGCTGCCCAAAGTGCTCAGCACAGGCGACTCAAATTGCAGCAGTGCAAAAATGCAATCCGCACTGGAATCCGTTGCCTGCTGAGGTAGCAACTCTTCCACGTGCTCATAGTCCCTGCTCAAATCAAAGCTGGGCAGTTGAGTTGCCTCATCTCGAAACAGGTGGAGATTCGCCATGACTGTGTCGTGTCCAACGCTGATGTGCAGCTTACTTCTCGAGCGGATTGGGTGCTTAAAATAGCGAATCGGCTGCAGCTGGACACACACAGCATGCACGGGTTTCAAGTAATCCGGCTGGGCTATAATGCCGCGTTCCATCAGCTTCGCATTGAACTGCGTCACACACAACCCAATGCGATCGCCAGCGCTGGCTCCATCCACCGGCTGCCTGAATCTCTGTATGGATTTCACTTTGCGTCGTTCACCCAGCATGGGCAGTTCCACGGTGTCATTGATGGCCACAGTGCCCTGGAGCACAGTGCCAGTGCAGACAGTGCCCTGACCCTTGATGGCAAAACAGTGATCCACATAGATGAGCAGTGGTGCTGCTCCTGCTGCTGCTGGGCTTAATTGCCGCTGTGATACTTCGCAAGCTGCGCCCAACGCCAGACGCAGTTGCTCAATATTGGTGCCCACCAATGCGGACACAGTGTAAATGGGCACCTCCTTGCCAAACTTGGTGCTCGCCAGTGTTTTTCTCAATCTGGCGCGTAGCTTCTCCAGCTGCGATTCCCGCTGCTCCGCGGGCAGCGCATCCAACTTGTTGATCACCACCAGGAGCTGCTTGTCGAGCAGCTCGCCAATCAGTAAACATTCCCCTGTCTGAGTCTGAATGCCTTTCTGGGCATCCACAACGAGCAGCATCAAATCAATTATTTGCGCACCTGTTGTAAAAAGTCTTTTTCAATTAATTAATTTATTTTTAAATGAGGACCCACCTCCGATGATGGTTCTTATGAGGCTGGCATGGCCAGGACAATCCACAAAAGTGATTTGCAGTTGTTGTTGTTCCTTTTGTGGTTTCTCCCACAGAAATGCACTGAAACCCAGGTCGAGTGTTATTCCTCTTTCTACGGATTGCGGATTCTTGTCGAAGGCCGCCGTGCTCGAAATGGAGCTGAGGGCGCGCGCCAATGTTGTTTTGCCGCAATCAACGTGCCCCAGTAAGCCGACATTGAAATTTGTTGTTTTCATGGCGCTGTTAACATATTTTTGTATTTTATTTATTTATGAAACAGACCCACACACGTTGCGACTGCTGGACTGTTGCCGGCAGTTACAGTTACAGTTGAATTTGCACTGCTTTGTCGATCGTGTGTGGGCCAGCCAGCAAGTATCGATGCTTGCGAGAAATGACAGCCAGATGGCGCGCTCAAGTATGACGCCAAGCTTAAATGTTCATTCTATTATAATAACTTACACATTAGATGGTGTCAACTAGAAAATACACCAAATTGTCGTTGCGCTGTTTGCATATTTTCAAAATTAAATACACATATAACCACGTTACGACTGTTTCACAGTTGTCGGCATACAACTGACTTAGCACTGCTTTGTTGCCATGCAGTCGAGGCGTGTGTTTGCCGGCTGGCAAGTATCGATGCTTGCACTCACGACCGGTTCAAGAAATATACGCCAGATGGCGTGTGCAATAACAGCATGGCGCCAATGTTAAGTGAAAAATTTAATTTATTTTATTATTGTTTTTATTATGATTTAGTAATGTTTGTAAAAATTTATATTTATTAATTAAATAGAACAAAATTTGTCTGGCTTAAATTAATAGGAATAATAAAATAAATGCTTTAGTCATTAAATACAGATATGCAATGAAAAGCATACTTTTAGGCTGTTACACCAAATACCACATTTTGTAAAGCATACTTTTAGGTTGATCAAAAAGACAAGGACAGTTACTTCTTCCAAAACTAGCTCTAACTCGGCCAAATCTTTACAGAAAATGACACCTTAGAATCGCAAGGATCAACTCTATCAAGTACTATGGTCTCATCTAAAAACCCAAACAAAAGAATTTTAGGCTGATTTTTGAAATAAACATTTTAACAAATCGTATAAATTATAGCAAACAGTAACAATTGAATTGTTATAACAATTATACAGTCACGTTGACGATACACTCGATAAATTAATTAACAAATTCGTCTTGTCCAATTTAAACGCTATACGATTCCTTCAGGTTCTTGAAATATTCCAAATCACTTTGGCTAATTGAAGGCACAAATTTGTTGAAGGACGTCGCAAAGTCCTCGGACTCAACGATGATATGGGCAGCAGTCAGCTCATTTGCGGCCAGGCCGCAACTCAAATGCTTGTTAATGATGCGACGGACTGCAGATAGCCAGGCATTGGAGCAGATGGAGTACAGATCTGCACCACTCATCTCGCTCCGCAGGTGCTCAGCGATCTGCACAAGATCCACGTCACCGGACAGGATAAAGCGTTGCGTCTGCGCACGGAGCACAGCTGCCTTGTCATCGGCCGTCGAGCACGGACCCACATAGAAGAGCTTATCGAAGCGTCCGGGTCGCAGGAGTGCCGGATCAATTAGATCCGGACGATTTGTGGCAGCCAGTATAAAGATGGGCTTGCTCACATCCCCATTGCACATGCCGTCCATCTCGGCCAGCAGCTGGGAGACTACACGATCCATGACACCGCCTGAATCGCCAGCAACGCCTCGATTCGGTGCCAGCGAGTCCAACTCATCCAGGAAGAGCACACAGGGCGCCGCCGAGCGGGCACGGGTGAATACCTCCCGGACATTCTGCTCGCTTTGGCCAACATACATGTTCAGCAGCTCGGGTCCCTGCACGGAGAGGAAGCTCAGATTGCATTCGGTGGCAACTGCCTTGGCGACCAGTGTCTTTCCGGTGCCAGGTGGTCCATAGAGCAGAATGCCCGATCTCCGCAAGTTTTTGCCCATTAAATGGACATGCTTTAGCGGCAAACCAATGCTGCTCTGAATTTCATCCTTAAGCTTGTAGAGACCACCGATATCGGACCAGTACACCTTGGGCACCTTGGGTGCACCCAAACTGTCGGCAAAGGAGCTCTGCATCTCGTTCAGATTTGTGGCAAAGTGTTCCAGCGTGAGATGTGATTGTGCCCGGGTCGATTGGCGTCGCTTGAGTCGCACGCCATTGTCATAGAGCAGCTGCAGATCACCCAACATAAATCCCTGCGATTTGGCCGCGACTTCATGGAGCACACTCCTCGTCTCCTTCCACTTGGGACAGAGTCGATTAAGGCAACGGGATTGCATTTGCAGTGGAAACAGCGGCAACTGAGTCAATGTCTTTTGGTTGTAAATCGCATCGTTGAATGATTCCCGGACATGCATCCATTGTAGTAGCTCGAAGCGTTCCGCTTGATTGGGCGCCTCAATACTGATTATCTCCAGGAAGAGACTCTGAATCATGGGCTTCAAGTGCTTGTCACTAGTGAGCGCAACAACAACGACGGGAAACTTGCGATCGCGTGTGAACAGATCCTGAATCTGCACATGAAAGGCGGACAGCAAACGCAAATCCTCGTTGCCCTCGTTATCAATGCCGAATATCTGTCTCGAGAAGTGAGATAAATATTTATTATGTATTATATATTATATATTCCAGCTCACCTCAAAGTTGTGGAAACAGATTAGAAGCGGTTCGCTTATCTGACTCTTGGCAAACACCGCCTTCAATTTCATCTCCGTATGCGAGGGAACTTGCGACACAATTTCCGCACAATCAGCTCCATAGATATGCATGCCCAGCTCCTGGGCCATTGCACTGATCAGCTTTGTTTTGCCAGCGCCTCGTTCGCCCTGCAGCAGAAACACGGGAAAGATGTGCTTGGACGACAAGCAGGCCGATCTCTTTGGCAGAAATGCATCCACCGAGGAGCGCAACTTTTGATAGGGTTTACGCAGACCACTGGGATAATTATCAGCAATTGCGCAGCTATCGAGAATCTGGCGTGGCAGAAAGCTATGCACATGTGGCACCTGCACCAGATTGCTAAAGTTCTTGGCCACCACAGCCTGCAGCTCGAACTCGCTGCCCTTAGCCTCCAGCTGCACACAGCGGAAGTAGACCTCCCTCAAATACGCGAAGATTAGATAATAATGGGCATAGGCAGCGGTGCCCACCAGCTGAGCATTCACCTCAATGCGATAGATGTGGCCACGGTGCAGCATTCGCGGCGTATTGAAGTAATTGCTCAAGATCAGTTCCGACAACTCGGCGGGCAACTCATGCGGATTATTGAGCAGATAAACGTGCGCTTTTGTCGCTATTGTTGGTATCGTTTGCTCATCGCTGAAGTGCTCTAGCTGCACCCAAAAGTTGTTCGTCTTATTGCCACTATTGCCAAAACGTTCCATGAGATTGCCATACAGGTTTTCCTAAAGGAAGAAAAAATTTAATTAGATTTACATTTATAGATATATTTATATATGATACATACCATTATATAGAGGCAGTTGCTCTGGCACTGTGAGTTCTCCACCGGCAACAGTTGTGCCACAATCGTATACGGCGTATCCTGCAAGATTTGCTTGATGACCAATTCGGATGCATCCCAAGATCTATCGGGATTACTAGAAGTAGTTGAGCCGGCTTTACCACCGCCACGCACCACCAAATTGACAAAGTTCACATCGTCCGATTCGGCATAGGTGTTGTAGACATCCGTGCTGGCGAAGATTACGTGCTCGGATTTGATCAGTTCGTTGCTGGTCAGCAGTTCGTAGAGGCGATTCGGCATGGGCGTCAATAGAAACTTGCCCTTGTAGTATTTGGCATAGCGCCAATAGACTACGTGTATTAAATATCCGGGGTAGAAGAACCACGGCCACCTCGGCTGCAGCAATTGTACGGCAGAATTGTACGCCTCAACCAATTCCTGCATGCGTCCTGTGAAACTATATCTCGCCTCCCCATCATTGGCATCAATTGATTTGGCCGCCTTAATGGCAACTTTTTTCTGTGAAGGTCAAGAAGTATTAACATACATACAAATATATATATATACAAATATCGATGAGTATTTGAACCTACCACAACACTATTATCAACATTATCACTCATTTTGAGACGGAGACAGATAAAATACAAAGGTTACTTTTGGACAGGCAAAGTCTAATTACAAGGGATTGTTGGTGCACAGGTAAAACATATACGCAACTTATTCTGGAACAAAAGCACTATGTTAATATACGAAATTGAATTGTTATGTGCAAAACTTATTTATATTTTGATTTCAAATACAATTTGATTACGTACCTTTTTCACAATGACTCTTTTCTTCATGACTTGTTGGCTGATTGCTGTTTCAAATTATTTCAACAGCTAAAAAGAGCACGTTAAAATGATTAACCTGAAGTTTTAGCTATATGTTTTATGAACGAGTTAATTCCGTTTAAATTCGGATTATGTATGAGATATAAATATGCCTCGCTCGCTTCAACAATTTATGCAGTGTTGAGTAAAGACAATTTGTGAGCGAGTATTTTATGCTTTAAAAAAATACCAGATTAAAAATACTGTATTATGCTGCTAAAAAATTAATATAATGTGGAATCAAATTAAAACTACATTTCCGCATTTTATTAATGTGAAAAATATAACAATGCTTTTATAATAATATGTATACTTGTATATCAGTACGACGAGTTGCTTGTGATATGCCGGTTAAAAGTGCATCGATAATGTAATATCGTCCCTGCCCAAAAATATCGATGTCGATATTACCAAAACAAACACAAAGTACAAGAATAATATTTTTATTCGTTTAATTTTGATGATGGAAGTAACCAATTTAAATGGAGGCAATGACACTGAGACTCCATCACAGACGCCCGACAAGCGGGAACTGCTCTGCCTCCTCAAGCTGATAAAGAAATACCAGTTGAAGGGCACCGAGGAGCTGCTCTGCCAGGAGGCAAATGTGAGCAGCGCCGATCTCGCTGGCATCTGCGAGGAGGATGTAAAACTATTGCTAGGCGATGCATTGGCTCAGGCCAGTGAGTCGGATGAGCAGCAGAACAAGAAACCGTTAGTGGCGCAGTCAGCCAAGACGCTCGCTGTAACCGAAGCGAATGCAGCCGAGGCGCTGGCAAAGTTCATCGGAGACGACGCCTTCGATGCACAGCAGTATGAGCAGGCATACGATGAGTTGCGAACGTTTGTCGAAGAATCCCTGGACATTTACAAACACGAATTGTCCATGGTGCTGTATCCGATTCTGGTGCAGATCTATTTTAAGATCATAGCCAGTGGACAGATTGAAAAAGCGCGCGGCTTCATTGAGAAATATAAATCGAATCTGGATGGCTACTATATCGAGGGTCTGTTCAATCTGTTGTTGATTTCCAAGCCCGAGGAGCTGCTGGATAATGATCTGGTGACTGCGATGGAGACGGATAAGTTTGTCATACGCATGTCGCGGGATGCTCACTCCCTGTTCAAGCGCCACATACAGGATCGGAGGCAGGAGGTCGTCGCAGATATTGTGTCCAAGTATCTGCACTTTGACACCTACGAGGGCATGGCGCGCAACAAGTTGCAGTGCGTCGCAACGGCCGGGTCGCATATCGGTGATGCCAAGCGACAGGATAATAAGGTGCGGGTCTATTATGGCCTGCTCAAGGAGGTGGACTTTCAGACGCTGACGACGCCAGCGCCGGCGCCCGAAGAGGAGGACGATGATCCCGATGCACCCGATAGACCTAAGAAAAAAAACCGAAAAAAGATCCGTTGCTTTCGAAGAAATCGAAATCGGATCCCAATGCACCTGCAATAGATCGCATCCCGCTGCCCGAGCTGAAGGATGCGGACAAGCTGCTCAAGCTGAAGGCGCTGCGTGAGGCGAGCAAGCGACTGCCGCTCAACAAGGATCAGCTGCCGTCTGCCGTCTTCTACACCGTGCTCAATTCGATGCAGGGCGTCACCTGTGCAGAGATCTCTGACGATTCCACGATGCTCGCCTGCGGCTTTAGTGACTCGACGGTGCGCATCTGGTCGCTGACGCCGACCAAGTTGCGTGCGTTAAAAGAGGCGGATGCACTGCGTGAACTGGACAAGGAGTCGGCGGACATCAACGCTCGCATGCTAGACGAGCGTAGTGGCGAGATGACGCGCACCTTTATGGGTCACACCGGACCCGTCTATCGTTGCGCCTTTGCGCCCGAAATGAATTTGTTGCTCTCGTGCTCCGAGGATAGCACCATCCGCCTATGGTCACTGCTCACCTGGTCCTGTGTGGTCACCTATCGTGGCCATGTCTTTCCCGTCTGGGATGTGAGATTTGCTCCGCATGGCTACTATTTTGTCTCCTGTTCGTATGACAAGACGGCCCGTCTGTGGTCCACGGACTCGAATCAGTCGATTCGCGTCTTTGTGGGTCATCTGTCGGATGTGGATTGTGTGCAGTTCCATCCCAATTCCAATTACATTGCCACCGGCTCCAGCGATCGCACTGTGCGTCTCTGGGATGCACTCAATGGTCAATCCGTGCGTCTCATGACAGGACACAAGGGCACCGTAAATACTCTGGCGTTCTCCACCTGTGGTCGTTACTTGGCCTCCGGTTCCGTAGATCACAACATCATTGTGTGGGATCTGTCGAATGGATCGCTAGTCACAACGCTGCTGCGGCACACGAGCACTGTTACCACGATTACGTTCAGCCGGGATGGAACTCTGCTCGCCGCCGCTGGGCTGGACAACAATCTGACGCTGTGGGACTTCCATCGGCTCACCGAAGATTATCTGAGCAATCACATCACGGTGTCGCATCACCAGGACGAGAACGATGAGGACGTATACCTGCTGCGCACATTCCCCAGCAAGAACTCACCTTTTGTGGCGCTTCATTTCACCCGGCGCAATCTTCTCATGTGCGTCGGACTCTTCAAGAGCTAAGCCAGATCATTTGAAATCTAAACATATATATACATATAACTTTGTTAAGCTAAGCGGGACACAATTTGGGAATCATTTTGTAGTTACTTTTTTGGTCTAAGTGTGTTATTGTGTCGTCTTTAATTGTTTCTGAAACTATAATTTATCATTCAGCATTCGTTTCAAGATTTCTGGCATCCGATTTACGATCTAAGTTAATATTAGTCATAAGCTCTAAAATGCAAATATATTTTGGGTAAAAGCACCAAGCAGATAATATATATAAATAAATAAATATAAATACAGTTATATATATTGTCAGCTTGGCGGTAAAAGTAACTTTCATCTACAAATTTAATTTAAGCCAACAAATACATGAAACATTTTTGTGGATTAGAATAAAGAACAAAAAAAGAGTTTAGATTATATTTATAACTTTAAAGTGAACTCATACTGAATTCTACGTTGCAAATGATTTAATTTCCTGCAGTGATCTATTTTCATTCCCAAAAATTGAAACCCTTTTGATTTCCGAAAGTTTTCGAATATTCACAATTGGAACTTTTTAAGTTTCCCTTGCTGAGCCGATTCAACAACAGATTAATCTAATAAATCTTAATTTAAATATATGCACATACATTTAATATGTATATACACAAGTGTATATTTTAGATCGTTTATCAAAGTTAAATACAAAATTCTCTAACAAATATAGATAATCCGGGATCCCTTCCCTACTCGTCATCGGGAATGCCAAAGGTGCGACGAACTGCCTCAAAATTCTTAATGTTGAAGACGGCGCAGCGTGGCGGTTTCTCGCCGCCAAAAGCCAGCGTGTAGGGATCCTCGGGACACTGACGCATGCACTGAAGCCGGCCCATGTTGAAGTCGTGCTCGTAGACATGCTTTGGTTCCGTGCTGTTAAAGTTCCAGATCTTGAGGGAGCCCTCGGTGGAGGTGGATGTGAGCAGATTGGGCATTTGACTGTTGAAACAGACGCCGGAGATCTCCTCGTTGTGCGCCTTGACGGACCACAGCAGCTCGTTGGGACGACGCTTGTCCGCATAGTGCAGACTGCCATCGTTGGTGCCAATGATGAAGTAGTTCGTTTGCGTGGGATGCCACAGAACCTTCTCCACCTCGTTGCCGCTCAGCTGCCATTTGAGTTCGTTGCCCGAGTTTACATTGTCTGCGTCGCGGCAGTCGAATAGACGCACATAGCCATCGGCACAGCCGGCGAGGATGCTTTGCGCCTCCTCCGGATGGAATTCGACGGATTGCACTTTCTCCTCAAAGGAGGTGATACTCGTATGCGGCTGTCCCTCGTCCAAGTCCCAAAGGATGAGTGTTTGATCCACCGAACCACTCGCTAGAATATGCTCGAATTGTGGATTCCATGACAAGTCGAGGACGGCATCCTTGTGGCCATACTGTTCCTTGTTTTTCTTGCGATTGCCCTTGGAGCCCAGCTTGAACGTTGGTTCCATGGAGTCTTGTATGTCCAGATCCCAAATGGTAATGATCGGATCCATGCAGCCAATGGCGCACATATTCCCAGCCTTATCGCTACCCGCATCATGATTCATCCACTCGATGCACAGCGGAAAACTGGGCAACAAGAAGTCGTGGTGTGTGTAAAGTGCCTGCTCCTCCTGATTGAAAACCCAGACTTCCATGCTGGCCGCATCGTCCTGCACATGACCGACCAACACTAGGTTATCTGTGGGCTTGATAATCTCATCCTCCGCCTCGGAATCCTCATCCTCATCGGGCACTTGTTCGTCGGCATCGACAACATTTGCCAGATTTGTCACCGTCGAATTTGCTTCGTTTTCGTAATTCTGAAAATTGAACTCATCATCGGGATTCGCGTTCTCATTCACAGCAGCACCACCAGCAGCAGCAGCCATGGCTTCGTCCCGATCCACATCCATGTCCTCATCCTCATCATCGTCATCCTCGTCATCATCGTCATTTGCATTCAACTCGTTTTGTGTCTCGCCAATAATCCGAGCAAGTTCTCCTTGTGTCAGAACTATTTTCTCGGGTCGCTCCTTGGTGACACCGCGTGGCACAAAGCACAGCGCTGGCACAAAGTCTATGCTTGGCTCTGGTGGACCGTCTCCCACTTCCGTCATTGTTTTATTATTCAAATTACTAATTAAAACGAGTGCTCAATTGAAACAGTTAGTCAACACGTGCACGATTTGTTGAATCCTCAAATGGTCCTAAATGACACCAAAGTCACCCAGATGGTCACACTCATTACTCAAAGAGAGTGTGGCCAAATAACAGCAAAAAATCGTTAGTTATCAATATTTAAAAGAGAAGCGCAATTATGATTAACATTTACAGCAGGTTAAATAAAGGCTAATAGCAGTTGAGCTCACCAAAATGATAAGAATAAAGATGCCATCATATAGACTCCATTATCTTTATTATAACTTGGCATTGCAGAAATTGATAGGAAAAGCAATATATATATATATATATTTAATTTTTTTTATATTTTTGTTAGTAACTTTATTACCATTTCATGATTATAAGCGTAAATTAAGTGCCGCGATAAGTGGTGTATCCATAGGGACTGAGTAAAAGTGGAACATGATAATTTTGATTTTCACTGCAATCGACAATAAGTTCAACGGCCGGATAAAAGGTTTTTATATTTTGCGCTGCAAAATAGGCGCCAACATGAAATGTCAGCTTATAGATTCCACTGGAAAATTCCGCTGGATCCAGTAATTGACAGCGACCATCTGAGTCCGTCTGTGTTGGTCGAATAGCCTTCCATTCCTGGACTTCATCCAGGCGAGATGTGGTCACTTTTATGTTGGCTGCTGCTTTTCCCGTAGAGGTGTTTAGCACATGACTGGAAAATTTACGTGTACTCATTGTGATGGCGGGCGAATCACAAATAATCTGATGATCTTCCCACCAGATAGCTTAACTACAATCATGTCTTGTTTACATATTATAATGCTTTCTTGATAAAAGCTGATAAACTTATGTTAACTAACAGAACAAATAATGTATGCGCAAATTGCAATCGCTAAATGATCGCTTATCGATAGCCAGCAACCTTAACAGCTGCTGTAACCCAACAGCTCAAGCTACAGCACTTTGCTCTGTTAATTGCCTTACTGTTGCAGTATTTTCAGTTTGTTGTTATTGTAAAATTTGATTTTGAAGCGGTCGGTTCGGTTGTGCTGCGTCGGAACAAGTCCGTATGTCGCGTCTTTGAAATTCAAAGTCCGAGAACGTTGCAGCTCAAAAGTTTAAAGTATATATTGCAATAATAGTATTGTTCGTTGAATTGAAATTTGTAATTGAGAAATTCGGTTTATTGTTGTTGTTTAAGTCGTCATTTGTGCATGCCGGTAATAAAAAGTAATTAAAAATTGCTGAAATTGATATACGATACGTTTATCGTACACTATACACGAGCAAACTGATCAATTTGTTTATTTGATCATTTGTTTTTACATCATGTTTGTGATTTGATTTTTTGCTCCCCAGTGTTTCCAGTGTACCCAGAAGCAACAGTTGTTTCTTGTCTGCGGAAACAGTGTGAAAAAAGAATGCAAATGCAAATATAAATCGCGCTTCGTTAAATATGTAATAGATATATATTGATATATATAGATATATGCAATAGGAGAGAGAATAGAATTGCAACTTATTGGAAAGCACAAACTTCACTGTTTGTGCCATGTAAACTCGATTGTTTGTACATAGATACATGTGTACGTGTGTGTGCTATGTGTGTGTGTTATGTATGTGTGTGTGTGTGTGTGCGTGTGTGTGCGCCTGAGCTGCCTGTGAGCAGAAGAAGCATCGAAGTTACCAACTTCAATCCCCAACAAATCTTAAACCAGTTTTAAGATACATATTCTTGTTGTGAGTTTGGTTGTTGTTTGTTGTTGTTGTTGCTTTTCGCATTATTTTCGTTTTGTGTGTTTGGACGGTTTTGCTGCCTCTGCAACTTTAGCTGTAGATACATATGTATCTATGTATGTATGCATGTATCTATGTATTTGTACAAACATAAGACGAATACCCTTTGCTTGTATTTCTCTCTCTCTCTCTCTGTCTTACTCGGCTTTAACTAATCGCGTGTTGATTTTTTTTTTAAACTCCCATTGTTGTTTTTGTAATCGGCAACAAGTACTGCACGCAGCTCGGCAACTCGGCAGCTTTTTGTCTTTCATCGCCACCTACGCGAAACGTGAGAGATTAGGCCAACAATAATAAACAAGCCCAATTGCTAACCAGATCAGTAAGAAACAAGAATATACACACAGGTTATGTTACAATTGGACCAATTTTGAGATTTGTTTTCCAACAATTTAAACGGGAATTACAAATACGCTTAAGGTGAGTAAAAGTCAAAAATTTCAAATAGATATTTAACAAATCGTTTGAGACAGAAAAATATTTGAAAAAAGTTAAATATTAATTTAATCGTTAAAACAACAAAGAATTTTCATTAAACGATAAAAGAAAGACTAATGAACACTAAAAATTAATTAAATTCACCTCTTCTTGAAATTTTGTCAACCATTTTAATAATTCAATTTCAATAAACTTTTGCTTTCATATTTGAATATGCAAGCGTTTGTAATTTATTTATTTGTCTAAATCGAAAAATAACAAATTTAAAAAGAACCGTTGTCTCTGGCGATGATTTCTTTGTCTCCATTAAAATATGTGCATACTTAATTGCTTTTTCTTTTTTGAAGTTGCTTGCCCTTTGCGAAGCATAAAACTAACTCGTAACAAAATAATGCCGCCAATAGAAAATGATTTCCCTAATTGAAAACCAATTTAAGAGGAGAGAGTGTTTTTCTTTCGTATTTCGATACGGAGAGCTACGTAATGACTCCATCGATTACAACATCAACGAAATTTTGCTCAATTTTGTTTGGTTAATCTGTGATAAACGCAAAAAATAACGATAAACGCAATCAGAAAGTGCTAACGGTCGATCACTCGATACGTTTAATTGATTGATACGAATCGAACGACAAGCCAAACACATTTCTGCCCCGCAGCCTAAAAAACAAAAAACAAAAATACAACGCGACACATTAACTGTATATATCTAAACATAGATATATATAAATATTGGGGAATTTCATCGTCCATTAATTTGCATGCGAATATTATTGGGGAATATTATTGGCAGCAGCGAAGACTTTGGCTACGCTTCACTTGAGCGATCATTAAAGGCTGCCTGGTAAATTAGAAACTAGTCGACTGTTATTGACAGCAACAATCTTACACACACTCGCACAGGGACAGCAGAAGAAGATGAAAAACTTTACAGACGTCGCCGACAGCAAATCGAACCAAGAGAGAGAAGCGAGTAAAAAGTCAAATTCCAAGCTGGCATAGACTGGAGGCCAGCCAGTCGAACAGAAACAGAAACAGAAACAGTAACACAAGCTGAAGGCAGACACAGAAACAGGAAATGAGACCCCATACGAGTCAAGTTTTTAAGTACCTTTCGTTCGCCTTGGTCAATGCAACGGCCGCGTACTTTTTGTCATTATTTCTATATGGGCTTTTTATACTCTAACCCTCCCAAGCGTAGTTGACTTTGGGACAATCACTGCAGAGGGAAATGCATCTTTTCTGCTCCGTAGTGCAATTTATATTCCAATGCATATGGATATCATGGTGGCAAAGATTGTAATCTTTATTTTTATTTAGCATATATATTTTTCTTTGAGTTTAATGTCTACTTTTGTGATATTATTTATATTTGTTACTACAATATTAGCTTTGTTTTATAAATTAATAAATCTGACTTTTAACAATTCTGTTGGCGGCCTATATTTATTTTTTTATTTGATTTAAGTCAAATAGTCGGACATACATATGCATTAATCTATATATACATACTTATAAGGGTTGCCATCTTTTCTAATAAAGAAGAAAAAGCTTTGATATAAAATTGCTTAGCTCTTATAGTGCCTATGACTCACAGACTTAATGCATTTTGATTTATCAGCAAAACTTTTAGATTGTTATTGTCTTGAGGCACTCTCTGCTTGAACTTTTGGCCCAAAATTTAAATCTTTATCGCTTAATATAGGAAGCAGAATTGGCAACATGGGCACTAATACACATATACACACTTAACCACACCGTGTACTGAAAAAAAGCGTATGTTTTATTGTTTCTGCTGTTGCTTATGTATATTTATATTCCAGAACACTGACAGTTTTGCCCATCAAGTTTTTTCTGTTGCCGGTTGTTGTCTGTTGTCTGGTATGTTTGCACAGATGACCCGCATTCTGAGCAAAACCGAACAGATTCCAGCTGTTATCCATGAGATATAGTTGAATGGCACTAAAGAGAGCCCGACGTGCCACAGTGTTGTTTACATAAGGACATCCTGCTCGAATGCAAAAAAAAATAATACACAAAATAAAACACTTGATCACAATATGTCCTCGAGTCGGAGAATTTGCTTTGTTCCATGCCTCCTCGTATTAAATGTCTCTACACATAGAGAAATTTGGTCTACCAGATTTATGTGCGAGTAAAACCAGGTTTTAGTGCTGATCTAGTTTTGTTTCAAGCTAAAAATGAGCCGATATATCTGTTAGTTAGATAAGTCCTCAAAGTTTTTGCTTCAAACAGCATAATTGAAGTTGATTACGATCAAGATTAGAAAATCATAGATTAATAAATTAAAAAAACTACTAAAAAGGTAAATGAATTGGTTTTGTTAGACAATCAAGTTGTGCATTGTGAGTTTTAAGTTGAAAATAAAAGTCAGCTTACAGTGTAATTAAAATTGATTATGATCAAGATTTTAATAAAACAAGGAGTTCAAATTGTTCGACTTTAGTCATTTTGTGCTTTTTAAATCTATCAAGTGCTGTTTTGAGTACAAAATACTTTTCTGTGTGTATTACACCATGCATTAGGGTTGTAATTCTTGTTTGACAGCGTTTCGTGTCCGCATCAAGCGCATTTCCATATGGACCAGTCACACCCATGTACATATAAATATATGCATATGAGCAGTGCACATGCCGATACATACACTATATATATATACATATATATATAGATAGATACTTATGATTAAGTGTATCAACTAGATAGTTTTGCAATTTCCTAACACGTTGCTGATGTAAAATATATACAAACATATATACTCAGGCTAGTGGCAAGAAAAAATACCATAGACATTGTGTAAAGTGCTATATGCCAAGTTTGGTGTAGATATTTATAAAAATTCTTCGACTGCATACAAATATAAATACCTACGTGTGTGTGTTTATGTTTGGCTGATGTTGCGGCAGGTAGCGTGACTAAGACATTCGCCATGCTGAACTGAGTTTTCAAATTTGATACAAATTTCAGTTTTTCTTTCACACAGTTGCTTTTCATTGCGCTTTTCTGCCAAATTACTGCTGCTGCTGCTGTTGCTAACAAGTCAACCATCCAGTCCAATACTCTACTCCTAATATATATATGTATATATATATATATATGTGCTTGTGGCGCAAAATTCAAACATTGAATATAATTGGAAAGGCATTCGAGATGCATATATGTGCTCATTTAAGAGCTGTTGCTCTTGCTCAGCCTCAGGGTGGTAATGGAGCGATTGATGTACAACCACAAGCCCCAAATCGGAACCACTTAAATACATAAAGCCCACTTTAGTCGCGCACTAAATCGCATTGGTAACGCAACCGTTAATCATAACTCATACAAATAAATGCATTTTTTTATGTATGACGA
Organism: Drosophila silvestris; assembly: GCA_035043445.1. Taxonomy (NCBI): domain Eukaryota; kingdom Metazoa; phylum Arthropoda; class Insecta; order Diptera; family Drosophilidae; genus Drosophila; species Drosophila silvestris. The sequence continues at coordinate 9,221,215 of JAWNMZ010000170.1, read as the reverse complement.
TGTTTTTTCCAAGTCTACACCGAATACTTGATAATGTTGATATTCACTCATTCATTTTCATCTTATTAGTTGTCTCTTAACTGCTTAATTTAAAGAAGAAAATAACTTCGTGTGTTAATAATGGATATTTAGCAAAAATTGTGCTTCCAAAGTTAAACCTATAAATAAACCATAATCGAAAGCTGGTTTGATTTGAAAATCGGTTAGGTTTTCTCAAAGGTTTAATTTTTGCTGAAAGTTTTGCATTTTTTGTATATAATTTTAACATGAATTTTTAACTAGATTTGCTTTTCCAAGTTTTTATGTAGCATTAATCTAGAAACCAAACCATGATCAAAAATGTATTGCTTTAGAAAATCGATACATTTTTGATAAAGTAATGACTGAAAAAAATGAAACTGTAGATATTTAAGGTGGAATTCGAAACATTTGTGTATTTTATTGAATAAGCATTTAAGAAACAGTTATAATTAAAAATTGACATTAATATTTTTGATACTGATGATCATGTTGACTTTAAACAAGTAACTGAAGTAGTAAATAAATAGGAGAATAGGAGAGCATATTGATTGATATGTATAGCAATCTCACAATGTGATGGAGTTGCATGCAAGTAATTCAATTCAAATCAATTGCCACATTGACACACATACAAATTGTTTATACCCAAAGTAAGTATGTGTGTGAGTGTGTGTAAACATACTTGTAGACCAATTGTCAGTATGTAGCCAAGTGCATAGAGCGATGACGAGAGCTATAAAAGACCTTCACGGTAGAAAACAAACACTAAGCCAGGCAGCCAGCCAGCCAGCAGAAGACAAACGTCAGACGAGGCTGATGACGAGACGACAATAAAAGCGCAATAAAAGCGTGGTCGGCGCAGAGTTAAGAGGTAGAGAGTGCTGTTGGTGGGGGAGGGGCGGGGAGAGTGTAAATTGGTCGTGCTGTGCATGTTAAATAATAAAACAAAATAAAAAAAAATAACGAGAACGGTCGGCTTACACTATATGTAGGTAAAGACGTAAGTTGTAATTTAATTTGCAATTGACAGCCATACTCTAGAGACGAGCAAATGAAGAGCTGACAGGTGGGGCATTCACTCTCTCCCCTCCCACCCCTCCCCCATCGAGCCTAGCATACGAAATGAGCAGCGTACTCACTGTCTTTCTCTGTCCTCCTTAACGGAATAATGCTTGTAGGTACACTTAAAAAGTCGAAAGTCCAATTACATTTATTCTTGATTATATCTTACATTCAGTTAATTGTTCACTCAATAAACAATATGTGATATAAAACTAAACTGTGTATATCAAGTCCCAAGCACAAATTGTTTTTTTTTCACTTTTTCTGCCTAAAACCACTCAAATTTAGCTTGAAATATTCAAATAAGCTTCCTAAGATGTAATTAATTCACGTAAATTCGAGCATGCCCAATTTCTAGTATCACAAGGCTGTACCCTATTTTACATGTTGCTTTTCGTGCTTGAAACAAGTTGACTTAAGTTTACTCAATTTGAATAATAATTCTAAGATTGTAGTTCACGTTTTTTTCACTTTCTTCAAGAGAATTCGAATTTAGTTTCTAATATTACAAGGGCGTACCGTTCTTCTGCTTATGACTTCTAAGATTGTAGCCTACGTTTTGCGTACTTTCTTCTTTCTAATATCTTTTTTTGTTGAGTGTACATGAATGTATGCACTTGTGCCTTCAATTTCGTGTGCTTTCCTCTCCAGGTCTACCCGTAACTGTTCTTTTTGTACGTTTTGCTTTTAGCTGTATAATTAAGAGATTTTTAACTAACGTTTGGCCCACAACTGACAAATGTAAACAAAATATCAGCATTGTTTTTGTTTTCAATTTGACCCACATTTGTGTTTAAATATTTGGCTTTTGTTTCTTCCCCCTCCCGGTTTCAATTCAATTCGTTTTGAGCTAATACACCAAATTGCTGGCCTTTGGCCAAGTGACGCTGATAATTGGGTTAAGACTTTTGTGGCGTTCCTCTGCCCAATGCCCAAACATTAGCCCGATAATCTTTGCCTCACCGCCTTAGAGACCCAGACCAAGACCAAGACCCAGCCCCAGACCCACACCCAACCTAGACTCAAACTCAGACCCTAAACCCAGACCCGGGCTCATCAGTGTTGGACTCTTGTGTCCGGCTCTTTGTCTGCTTAACACTCATTTTCATTGCGGATAATTTCACCTTTTATAGTTTGTACAAGATTTTAAAACGATGTAGCGCTAATGTTGCCCATGTTTTTATTTTCGTGCTGTTTTACGCCCTGTCTTTATGACTTTCTTTTAGATATTTTTGCTTTATTAGCGCATACTTTTTGGGACACTGCAATTATGCGCAGTTTTTTTTTTTTGCTTATTATTTTCTTTTTTTGCGCCAGCACTTTGATTATTCTGCAAGAAAATAAAGTCTGAAATATGAAAATGGGTTGTTAATACAGTTCCCCTTAAGTGTAAGAGTTGTACAGTTAAGAATATGTAATACCCATTCTAGTTATAGACAATGACAGCATCCGACCACACCCCATTGGGAAAATTGAGCTCGAATGTCAAAAGTCATTTGGCGGCTTTAACGCTTGGCTAACTTTTGAGAATTAATTGCGATCAGTGATTAAGCTGCCTTTTGTTTGCTGATTGATTATTGGCCGGCAACTGCTACGTAATTGTATAATTAAATAAATATATGTATATTTGCGCATAAAGTGTATACGATGTCGGGCATTCGGTATTTGATTATCAGCATTCAATTCAGCGTCACTCGAGCGTTTAGCTATTTGTGCAATGTGTTCGCTTTTTCAATTTCTGCTTGTTTTATTTTATTTTATTTTATTTTAGCGCTTTTTATAGTGTTCCATTTGCTTGAGCAAGTGCTGCGAATAAATTTGTGATCTTTTGTTAAGGGCCGCGCACATTATTATTATTTTTCTTAGTTGCTTGTTGTTGCTGGTATTGTCGTCCTTGGTGTGCTTTGAATTACGCTGACGCACTAATCAACTGAGCTGTGATATCGAAAAACTATGAGTCATTAAAAAACTGAAATTTTTAACAATGTTTCATACAATTTTGACCATGACGACTGTGGATAATATATGTGCTAAACTATTAACTACAAATTATTCTCATAGCTAGTCACATCAGTTGCATGACTATGTTTAAATTATAGGCCTAAATATTATTAATAAAAAATGCTACATATTTCCACACACGCATTTAAACGATCACTTTATCTAAGAGTGAAGAGTTTTTCAGATCAAAGGCATGGAAATTAACATAGCAATTAAAGCAAACAAGTTTCAAGAATCACAAGTGGAAGCAGTGGAATCGATTCCAGAGTCAGACAGAATATTATTCTGTGGAATCTGTACGACTCGGTGATCTTTGGCATTGGAATTGCTGGAATCACTGCTTCACTATGTTTCATCGAACAGTCGAACATGTTCTATTTATGCCGAACTCTCGGGACCCCCGCCGAAGAATCAACTGTGCGGAGGTTCGTTAAAGAAGAAGAAGAATAAGCATCGGCGCCGTTGAGGTTGTGGTTGGTTGATTGGTAGCGGGGGAAAGCAGCATTAACAACAGCGACAACAATCGGTTTGTGTTCGACTTATTTTTACTTATGAAAATCAAAAGGCAAAGAAACACAGAAACGCACACACAGACACACACACAAACACACGCACGCACACAGACGCACATACACACATACAGGAAAATGTAAATTTTATGCCTCTGGCAATGCTCACGTTTAAGTCGGTGTCATAAACGGATTGGAATTCGACAAGCATCACAAATAAAGCGTCACACTTCTAAAGTACTCGACAGACTCTGTCTCTTGGCTTGAACTAGTTTTTCAAAAACATTTTCTTTTTCAATCTGACTGCGTAGAGTTTGTAATTTCTAAAGTACTTGACAGAGTCTGTACCTGACTTCAACTGGTTTTTCATTCATTTCTTTTTCAATCGACTTTGAATGGTTGTTTAAATTAAAATTACTTCTTCGATTTAAAATGCAGTTCACAACATTTTTAAACCAGTCAGAAACACAGTCTGATATATAATCAGACTATATTCTTTTTCAATATGACTGTGAATAGTTTTAACTAATTGCAGCTCTGCTTTTGATAAATCTTAAAAATTATTTTTGTGATTAAAAATGCATTTCACAACATTTTGAAATGCATCAAAAAACAAAGAAAGATTTCAGCCGCAAGAGTTTGCTGTCTTATGTTGATGATGTGTTGCTTGAATGTTGCAATTTCAATTAGGATAAGCACTTGTCTGCACATAAGCCCAAATAAAATTATAATTTGCATATTACAGAAACTCTTTGGACGACGAGGCTGGGTGCATGTGCCAAGAGGTTTACTCATGTATTAAATAACCACATGTAAAATAAGTTGAAATGCCTTTTTGTGCGAGTAAGCAACAAGTTTTAAAGTACAATGTAAAGTTTGTGCTCAAATAAGATGTGGTTGTTGTAATTATTGTTGTTGTTGTTGGTCTCTTGTCTAGTTTTACCCAAGGGGGTGACACATTTTGCTGCCACTATGTGTGTATGTGTGTGTGTGTGTGTGTGTGTGTGTGTGTGTGTGTTTGCTCGTTGTGGTCTCGTGGTTTTCGGTTTTACTTTTCCACATCTGTATACATATGTGTCTGCTCATAGCTAGAGCGGTGCCTTGTACTGCGGGCTATGGCATTGGAGTTTCATATTACGAGCCCTCCATATATATATGCACATATATATATATATATATATCTTTTCGTTTGCTGACCCAACGAAACGGGGCCGAAATAATAGAATTAACCAACAGCTTTGCTAATAAAAAATACTCAGACTTAAAGAATTGTAGCTTATTTCTAAGAAAGAAAATAAATTTTCAACTTGTTGGCTTATTCAAATTTCGTTTTAATTACTTACTCACAATATTAGTTCTTATTAACAATTGACATCTAGAGAAAACGTATCAGAAGCGAGAAATTTAATTTATTTTTAATTATAAAAACAAGTTTGTCCATAAGTAAAAACAATAACAAAAAACAATACTTGTGTCCAACCACAAAATTAATAACAAAAACAGATAAAAGCAACAGCAAAAAAGGAACAAAAACACATACAATTTAAAGCCAAACTTGTTTAGAACTCAAAACAAGCTTTGAGCTTCGACCGCCACTCTCGGCAATTTATTCATGAATTTATTTAGACGCATTGTTGGGTGTTTTTTTTTGGCTAAAACAAACTTTACTTTTCATCATTTGTTGTGCGGCATTGTTGCTGCTGCTGCTGCCGCTTTTATTTGTATCTGCTTATGTCTGTAAGTTTGCTTCAAAGAAATCGTTCGTATTGCAATTAATCTTCAGCTGGCAAACCAATTAAGTAACCATATATATACTAAATCCCCCTAAAGATCTATCTCCCCCAACTCTCAACACATTGTCGATTGTGTGTGTGGGCAGTGAAAGTTGGTCGGTTTGTCGGCTCGTTCTATTCCATTGGGTCAACCCAGCTGATGATCACAATTTGCATATCTAAAAAAAGTTAGAAGAAAAAATCAACATTTCCAGCTGCAGTCAGTTGCACTCTTGAGTGGTCTTGAAATGTGTAGAAATCGGGTCAACTAACATTTTTAAAGGCACTGTTCATAAGTCTTCGTAGACCTACTGAAATTGATGTATCTGTTGCCGCATTAGAAAACTGTAAAGAGCAAAGCAATATATATCAGCTTTTATAAATATGCAGTAAAATATTCAAATTAAATTACTTTTTTTTTTAGAAAAAATATGTACTTAATTTTTGGATATTCATTTAAGGCTTAAAGGTGGCACTTTCTACACCCGCTGCGGCTGACAGTCGAGTGCCAAAAGGATTAGCTCAGTGGGTGACCGTACACGAGCAGTTATTGACATTTTTTTCACTTTTTGCTGGCCATTTCTATGCAAATCAGTTAGAAACACGCACGCCAAATAATGGCCCTGGCTTTCAATAGAGCTCATTATATGGGATATGAATGTATATGGATATGCAAATGCGAAATGCGAAAGGACTGCGTTCTATGTCTAAGTGTGGGTATTTCTGAGTGTGTTTTCGAGTATTCGGATTCCGCCTAACCCAAGGCAAAAGAATTTGAATGCGGGCTTGGCTCGCTTTGCAACTGAGAATGTGGCAGAGCGACAGACAGCCAGACAGAACTTTCTCTTACGTAATACAATCGACTTGTAAATTACTTTGATTATAATGGAATATCCATGAAGTCAGGCTCTATAAAATAAATAAAGAAGTATATATAGAAGCATATAATAATGTATAATAATATCTGAATCCAAGAAATATATAATACTTATAATTAATAAGTTCTTAACGATAAGCAGTATGAAAGTATAAATACTCTAATACATTAATCATACTTTGCATAAATAAGTTTTATTCCGTATAATATAAAAACCTTTATTCCTTTCTTCTTTTTAGCACACACAAATTATAACAATGTAACTGGAACACAGACGAGCTGCTTATAAAACGAAAGTTCTTTGAGGCTAGTTCGATTCGCCCTATCTGCGAAAAAAAAGTTTAATCAGGTTAGTCACAAAACGGTTCTCTTCTCCCGAAGTAAACAAATTTGATTTGGATAAACATAACGGATGTATATATCACATATATGTATATATGAAAGATATAAGCTTGACAGCCAAACATAAAACAAATCCGCTTCAGAGGCTTTTTCTTGTTCTTCGTATCAGCAACTGTCGACAAAAGTCGCAAACAAAAAAAGCCTTCGCCTTCAAACGTTAGATTCATTGTAATATACATTTAAAACAGATAAGCAAACAAGCCAAGAGTACACACAAAGAAAATAGATGATTGCCAGTAGTTATTGTTAGTAATGTGAGCACATGCGTAAATGTATAAAATATACTTAACAACAATAGCCTTATTGTTGTTGATTTAACTCAATGCTGATAAGGAAGAAAATTATCAAGAAGAAATTATATTTCCTTTGCAAATGTTATCATTGAATAACAAGCCCCAAGTTAAGCTGTTGACTCTGTTTGCCTGTCAACTGTTAACTACACACACACACACACACACACACATATATATATATATATATATATATATATATATATATATATATGTATATATATACACATACACAGACTTGGATTCTTCAACAATTTCTTCCTTTGCCTTATATGGTTATTTTCAAAGTAGGGTCACCGCTGGCATAGTATTTTGTTTTTTTTCAGATTATTCGTTGACTAGGTCAGTATGTGTATGTCTTAACTTTTAGTTTTAGCCGAGGACTCGAAACGACGACTGCGCACTGCTAGGCAACAGAGATAGAGCGAGAGCGAGAGTGTGGGAGCGAGTGAAGCTTTAAACCTTTAGCAACACAGCAGGAAATCAACATTGTGGGCATATATTACTACAACTATTACTATTCAAAATATTTCTGCATATATGAGAATGCAACGAAAGAGTTGTACAATTTCTGCTCTGAAATTGGGATTTTAATTCTGTTCTGCTTCACTTTTTAAGTTACTTTTGTTTGGCAACATGTGTCTAAGGCAAAATGTTGCTAAGAGTCATTGTGCTCTGATGCTGCAGTTGTTTTTTGCTCTCACGCCCACGCGAGAGCGGCTTTCGGGCTGCGCTCCTTGACCTTGGCGCACACATAAAATGTTGCTACAGCATTTTGCTTTGCGCTTCGCTTGTGTCATCCCATTTGTATGTGTGTGCGTGTGTGTGTGCCCCGATGCCGAAGCTGCGAATTCGTTCAGACTCCGTCTCAGCGACGAGAAAAAAACGCATTTTAGTCACATATTTTTCGTTGGCAGCCACAAGTTGTAGCCTCGCCGCGTTCTACTTCTTCTTCTTCTGTTTCTCTTTCTCTGTGTTAAAAAAAAAGTGAGTGTGTTGCAAATGAAATCATAAGAATTTAATGTACTCGCATATGGTAATTTATATATATATGTATATGTATATATGCTTGAAACGACGCACACGCGACAACGATCCCCCACAAAGTTGGCTCTCTATATAGATACATGAGATATATGGGATACATATGAGGATACACTGCCAAAATGGCACGCTCCCATCGCATCGGTCACAGTGACGCAGTCATTCGAAAATAAACAACCAAATCATCAGCATCAACATTGGCATCAGCACCACTTTAGGGGCCGTCCGGCAGAATTTCTGAATCAGCAAAATCAGCAGCAGCCTCCATCGGTGACTGAGTCTCCATCACTGCGTCATCGGCGCCGCTTTATGCGCCGAAGTTGCCCTTTTTTTTGCTAACCCTTGGGAAATTTGTTGTTTGTTTATTGATTATGTTTGTTGCTCGCTCAAAATCGCGAATAATAATAAGCTGCACAGCAATATTCTCAAGTATTTCAAGGGTGTGTACATTTAATTATACATGTGTGTGTGTTTGTTTGTATATAAATATATGCTCTACACAATAGCTGTTCAAAGTTCAAGTACTGCACAGAATATCTATTGTTTTGATTTTGAACAATTTTAATTATAATGCGATATAGATTATTTTATGTACATATACAAACATAAATCGTTTTCGATGCCAAAATTTATCGCTTATATAAGAACAAAAGTGCTTGAATCAGTTTAACTAGAACAACTAAGGGCTAAGGACTTTTTTTTATTTTCTCTGCATCTTATGTCAAGAATTATGAGTTCTGATTTTTTGATTTCAAAAATTGTATGTATATTATTCGTAAATGAATCTACAAACATAATTTTAAATACCAAAATTGATAGCTTATGTTAAATAAATAAGAACAGAAGTGCTTTTTTTCTCTGTTTCCCTTTTTGTCATGATAAGAATTTTTAATTATTATGTTCTCAAGTTCTTAGAAATATAATTAATTGTAACTTCGTTAAGCCTGAACTGATTTTCAAACACGCTTTGGCTTCTGGTTAAATTCTCCAGCTAAGATTCATGTAGTAAAATGTATTTTCGGATTTTCTGCCCAATTTCAATGCAACAATTATAACATGTAAATTATCCAAGTCACTCCTAACACTTTTTTATGTAATTTGGTAAGCATTTAGAATCTAAAATGTATATACATTTGCTTAATCATTAATTTAATGTGCGTGCCTAATTTTCTATTCAAATTAAAGTTCGCTTATGATTCACACCTTGGCACAATTTGTTGTCGTATTATTTGAAATATATTTCGCACTGACGAACAAATAAAAAAAGAAGAAGAAGATAAAAAAAAGAAGGCGACGAAGCTGTGAAGTCACTATAATTAATGGTCGCATTATAAGTAAGTAAGTTGAACACAGTTTACTGCCTTACCTAGGGCACTGTAAACTGTTTTTTGACTGAATTACTGAATGATTGTGTAAACGTGCAATGAGCATGCAGTTTGTGTTGTCTTTCGTCTCTCGTCTCTCGGTTTGTCAGTTTCGCTTAACTATCTTTTGCATCTTTTCCGGTCAGGGGCACTTTCCTTTTCAATTTTTGAGCGGCGTTTTCTGCGCATTATGCCATTTTTTTTTGCAATGACGCTAGCTGCTGCGACTGCTGCTCTTTGTCATTGAGTTTGCAGCCAAAGTCAAAAGCGTTGGCAACAAGTGTGCTTTACTGCCTTGAGAACTTTTTTTTTCTGGCTTTTTCATTTTGGTTTTCTTTGTTGCCACTTGTTTTACTGCATTTTCATTCAAGGCGACATTGTGTAAGGCTGGCGGCTAAAACTCTTAGCCAAAAACTTCCTCGGCAGCGCATTGTGTGTACTTTTAGTTTTGTTGCCAATCTGTTGTCAGTCTGTTGTTGTGTGTTTTGTTTGTTTTTTGTTTGCCCCATTGTCTGGCCCGGCACATCATAATTATGTTGGCAAATTTGAGTAATGAGCAACTGCAATTACCCGCGTGTAAGCAACAACAACAGCAACAACAACAACAACAGCTACAGATACTGCTAAGTATCTGTGCTCATAGCCAAAACATAGTATTCAGTATGCAAATATACTTACGTACATATTTGTAAGTAGTATAATTATTAAAGTTTGCGTTGTGTTTCACAGGAGTCTTAACTTGTCTGTCTATATATACATATATATTTATACATGTGTATATATAGATATGTAAATATATTTGCTTGTGCATCTGTAAAATGTATGCAAATAAAGCCAAAGTTAATTTGTTAGATTTTCACGTTGCGATATGCGCTGCACACACGCATTACAGATTGCGGCTATGAGAGTGCAACACACGGTGGCAACAACACCAAGGGGGTTACTTTTGCGGTCAGTTATCGCCTCACTCAACTCTACAACGATGTCTAAGATTCAGGTGCTAATTTACCATACGCAGTTAGCAAATTATAAATTTAGTTCGAGCTTTGTCTAATATAATCAGAAGCAGCTCATGAAAGTATGCAGTATTAAGTTCTTAGAAGATTTCCTATCCAGTTTCAACTAATTTAATTATAGTATATTGTCGATATACCAATAGAACTTATCAACCTCCCACGTCTAAATTAGTATCTACAAATATGCAGCATACTTTGAGGCTGTTGCTGAAAATCATTTGTGGATCGTATAGATTGCATACCCTTCTTGACCCGAGTTAACCTGTTGACATCAATTTGAGTTTGAAATATTATAATATTTTTTACGTTCTAATAGTTAGCAGGAGAAATCACCCTTCCAAATAAGGTATTCTAATAAGACTCTTTACATATGTATCTCTATCCTAGCGACTGTTCACAAATGCAACGCTCTTCTAAAAATCGGGAAAGCCTGCATTCACCTAAAAGTGTTAATTACAGTCTATTATGCATATACGGCATACATAGATAGAAAGTATCTTCCCCACTGCTAAATTTAAGCAATTAAAATTGGTGAAGTCGTTAGAAAGTATCTTCCTCACTGCTAAATTTAAGCAATTAAAATCTTTATAGACGAAGCAAACTCTTATCGTTTGTTTCAAGTCAGTAGCTTTTAATTTATTTATTCAATATAATCCCCTATATCTGAATTGCTATTCTTGTGCTTTGCACTGCATATCGTACCTAGGCTACACACTTTTCTTAAAATTTATTTTCACTGATTTAACAAAATTGTTTTCTCTTTTGCAGCATGTCTTCCGGCCTGATGTCGTGTGTGCGAGAAAACTCGCCGCCGCTGGAATTGGAGTTAAGTGCGGGTGCGGGTCCATTATCATTGCCCGAGGGCAAGAGCAGATCGCATGGCTATCAGGGAGCAGGAGCAACATCCACACCCATTGCTAGTCCGGAGCAGGGAGCTACAACTGATGGCAACAGTAGCTCAGCGATTGTGGGTAAGTCACAATGTTTTAAGTATATTTTCAAGCGCAAATGTAATTATGTAAGATTATGTTTGCACAGACAACTACACACACACACACACACACACATAAATACATTTGTACATGCTTTGCAAAAACAGTCCGCGACTTTCCCGCACTGACAGCCGAACAATTGCAACAATGCGCAGCAATTGTTTATGCCCTACACCAAAAAAGGGTAGCTGCAAATTGAGGTGACCTGTGCTGCGGCTTATAGCCAAAACTATGCATTAAGCGTGAGAGTGCTGCACTTAGTCACATATTAACAACATGTGTGTGTGTGTATGTGTTTATGTATGTGCATAATTAGCTGGAGCTGTGAATTTTGCAACCGCAATAGTTAGTCAGTTTGTCATAGGAATAGTCAAAGTATTCAGTGGTGTACATCGTACATCAGTTTGTATGTAGGTACATCTTTAATTATACATACATACAATATGAGTGACCTTTTAGTGTTGTGAATTGGGTTGCTTTAACGAAAGAAGTTTTAATTTGAATTTTGAGATTGAGATCCTTATGAAAAAACCTACATCCAAGAAAGTATTTAAAGTAATTTACCTTAAAGTTGAGATTGGAGTTGCATAAGTACTTTATGTCAAGATTTAATTGAATTTTAAAAAGAAGCTTTTAAATGTACTTTAAGGTTATGAATAAGGACCTTAACATAGATTTCTAGTGAGATTTTAAAATGATCTTTAAAGTATATTGATGATCTGATCTGATCTATGAATCTCTCACTTAAACAGGTGTTTGTAGACAGAAAGAATTGTGTAATACAAGCTAATCTCCTTGGCTTTTATTAACCTTATTATATAATTCCAGTAATAACAATTTATTACCAATTGCAGTAGCACAAGCTAAACAGATGCGTTGTTATGTTAACCCAAATTGGATAGCCGTAAAATATATACGTACATATTAGGCCTTCTTCCATGGCATCGAAACAATGGATATTTTGAATTTAGTAGTCGCACATCGTCACTCTGACAACGAATAATGTTTATGTAATTGCGGATGGTAAACACAATAACTTTCTATAACGTGTTCTAGGCATTGAGGCATATGTGAAACTGTTGGCTTTTGTTGTTGCTAACCTACGCAAAACTAACTATAACAATAATCGTCAAGCAAGCGAAACTCCACAAAGCCAACGACGAATAAGTAACTACTTACATATATATTAAATTTATGTACGTGTGCACAATAACAGTGTGCTGTTAACCATTAACAGTGTGATGTTACCGCATGTACAATGTGTAAGAGCTAATCAGTTAGCCGTCAATAATATAAGCCATAAGGCAAAACATTTGCCGATCCGTTGTCGATGTCGATTTCGTAGCCGAGTTTGTGTGCTCGGGTTATTTATTTTTCGCTTCGTTCCGTTTCGATTTCAATTTGTTCGGATTCGTACTCTCTTGTTTTTTCCACCTATACATTTAATCATTCGCTGCTCTTCGCTTCACCTGTGCAGGTGGCACCCATTTCGCTGTTGTACCTGGCGCGTGTCGCACTAATTGCCTTTTGCTCATAAGTGACTAAATTAGAAGTGAAATATCGACGGTCAATTGTCTTATTACCAAATCAATATTTCTAAAAGTACTTAAAGTTAAGCCAAGTGCAAAATTTAATTATTAAATAAAGCCTATCGAAAAAGCTAACTTAAGTGCATAAGTGTGTTTTTATTGATTTGTGCATATCAAGTGAAACGAAACCGACATATACTTAAGCAAATACATATGTACAACTTCTGACGTTGACTGGCTGAATTTGATTGTTTACAACACACAGTAAACATTCGTGCATTCCTCCTAAACCGATACACAAAATAAAACAGCTGTATCTTTTTTTCGCCGAATTTTTATTTGAACAGGTAATAGCTTTTTATTTTTGTTTTTCTTCACTTTTTTCTATTTATTCAAGCACGAAATGCTTCACCGTGAAAACAGCGATGGAAAGCCATAAATTAAAATTGCGGGTAGACCGATTAAACACATATCGAATTGTGCTTGTCTAAATGCATATACATATATATATTTTTTATATATCTACGTATGTATGTAGAATTCTATTTGAGGTCTAATCACAGTTTATAACAGTCACGACTTGTGACCCTTTACTGTGCCAGCTGACCAACCATTAACAATCGACTGTAAATTATTTGGGTCACAATTAAACCGCTCAATGGGCAGCATTGCATTTAGTGGTTCACTGAAAAATGCTTCTTACATCATATGTGTGAGGCGACAAAAGAAAAACAAACAACGAATTGTATAAGGCATGTGTAAAGTTTATCCATCGATCGAAAATGCGCACAATTCCCATAATCAGAACTTTATTTTGAGTACACTCGTCGGGGAGTTGGGAGGAGGGTGGTAGTCTGACTTGGCTGGATGCCGCTAATTGAAGTGGCAGGGGCATTGTGTAATCAGTTTGAGTGTGAAACAACTACGACTTGCTCTCTTTTTGTTTCTTGTTAGTGCTGATAAGCTGACGATGGCATCGACGCCACGTTTGCCAGTTGATTGACGCCAATTTCTTTGAGATTATGGACTTTCCGTTAATAGAGATTGTCAACGCCACCCAGTTTGGACTGGGACTTATCAAGTCTAGCTGTCTCGCGAATTTCTAAATTTTGAAAATTTGGGTATATTTATGCAATCATATATCCCCAAACGTAAGCCAACACGAAGTTGAGTGACAAGTACGTTGAATAAAACATTAAATTAAATTGAATAAAACAAGCCAAACTTTTAGCTCCAATTATTTTGGAATATATATATATATATATAATTGTTTTTGGAAGTAGCTCTGACCACATAAAGTATATATATTCTTGATAATGATCAACAGTCGAGTTAATATAGCCATTTTAGTCTGTCCGTCTGTATGAACACGCGGATCTCAGAAACTAAAAGAGCTAGAGACTTTAAATTCAGAATATAAGTATAGCCCGGGCAGATCAAGTTTATTTCGATTCTCAAATATCGATATATATCGATGTCCGATAGGAATAAAAACCACAATTTAAACGGCAAAGCTTTCCAATTTATATAATATACGTTCATATATTCTTTATCAGCTGCACAAATATCAAATAAGATAGAATAATAGACACCAAAGGGAAATTTAACGGCTGACTTTAGACTTTTGATATTCATATGCAATATACATAATTTACTGCTAAAAATACAAACACAAATTTCTGCTCTTCAAGTCGATTTGCAATCGAGCTATAGAAAATGCAACCAATTGGACTGCAAATCGGCCAAAACCAAGGCCACAAATTGTACACAATCTTCGCCATTTGCATTTTGAAAGCTGTCTAGAATATGTTGTTGAATGTTGAATGAGTTTTAGTGGCAGCCAACGCAGCTCGCATTGCGCAACTCTAAGTTGTTTTCTGTGTTGTTCTCTTGCCTCGCTCTTGGTCTCTATTCTCTATTCACTGTTTTGCTATATTTAGTGTTTCAGCGTAAGTGAATTAAGCACTTGCAAAGCGGATAAGCTGCCCACACGCCAATGCCAGCTGGGAGCAACGAGGTGATGACGCCAATAATTTGGAGGCGTGGCCAGCACCTAACGCCTAGCTGGGGGGCTAGGCTCACTTGACCTTACGACGGCCAAACAAGAGCTAAGCCAAAGCCCAAAGTATGAACAAAATAAAAGAGTAAATCATTCACACAACACACACTGACACACACACATGTGTCAATTATCCGCTCACACAACAACTGAAATGACTGAAACAACAACAAGAGTCTCAAATTACTGCAACATGCTGCTGGCTAAAATAGTGGCAATCAATTTGGTTTTGTCATATCTCAGTCTTTTAGACATTTTGCCAGTTTGCCAGTTTGAAAGCTTGCCAATTTGCATTTCTGTGCGCGCCAACAGTTTGCAAAATGATTAATTAATAAAATGCGCCTACTTGCGCAAAAGACTTGGCCAAAATCGTTAGCCAGACAGCTCAACCATTTCAACGTCTCAACGCCTCTTTGCTTTAGCTAGAATTCATGTCATCGCCACAACAATTACAATAACAATAACAATAATAATAATAAAGAAAAACAACAACAACCCACATGCATCATATAAATCAGCCAGATATATACATAAATATAAATATATAACTGGAAATACACAGCACTCAAACATTTGCATCAACAATTGCCTCATGCTATTTAACTTACAATGTTTTGATAAATTACTTAAGCCTCAGCAAGAGACAAACAATAATATATAAAAACACATGTGAAATGATGACGACGCCAAAGCCAAAACAGAATTAATATTATTTTTGGCATATATATTATAAAGAAAGCAGTGTAAACTTGCGCTCCTATTGTAAACAGTATTGTTAATATGAACTCAACGTGATTCATGTCATTTATACATTTCAAAATTAGTAAGAAACTACAAGCAAATGTTTAAAACTAGTAAGACTGTTAAATCGAGTGTAAAGATATTTGATTTTTATACCTTGAACCCCTTAAGAGTGGGTAAAAAGATTACAATGGTTAATCTCACAATGATGAGATAGTGGAAGTGGACTCTTATCGAGAAGAGATGTGGTGACGTGGTAGAGACATGTAGGCGGCACCCTTCGTGACCGTAATAAAACTCTAAATGATAAGAGTTCTCCGAAGCAAATATATATTGATAGAATAATGAGTCTAGACGCATTTGCAGCACCTAGATTTGTACCTAGATAGGGTCTAACGTAGGATAAGCATAACTATGGACAGTTTAAGATAAGTTAAGGGTTTTCAAAAAACCTGCCGAAGCATTTCGGCAACAGTCTATGCTCAAACTTATAAATACGACAATAGCTATTGTAAGTTTGTATATTATTGTACAAAATCGGATAGGAAATGCATAAGTTTGGAAACAAAGCATATTCATGGGTTCAGGTCATGCTCTCTTTTCGAGAGTTTTAGAAGTTGTTTGTTTATGTTTCGTTTTTTGATTTGAATTGCTATGAATTTATATAAGTTATTATTTTATTTACATAATGTCCTATGAACATGGAAAAGTAGAGAGGGATCATATAGTGATAGACTTACAAGATTTTTCAATATAAAAAATTACATATTTTACTATGCACTACTGGCATAATGTATGCCAAAGTCGGTAATGTAGGCAGACAACATGTTTGGCCTTGAGCCATACTAAAATTAGTCCACAATTCAACTTACAAACAATAAGATCAATAAGCAATTATGAATCTATGAACTTTGACAAAGAAAACCCAATGCCTTTAATCGCGTGACCGCAAATATATACATATATATATATTTATATATTTATATATGCATGCATAAAAGATATGGATTGGCCCCAAAACGTGACTGGCATATTTCGTCGATATTTGATATGCACGCCAGCCTGCCAGCTTGCCAGCCAGCGGTAGCGGTATCGGTAGCCGCTGTGACGTTTAAGGGAGCAAAGTCGCATTTCTTTGGTTTTTGCAATTGGCAAGTCTTGTACTTCCGCTAAAATTGAATAAAAAGAAAGTGCTGAAGTCTCTCAATAATTTCCTTCAGTTCTATATAGATATTATTGTTTTTTGGGATATCTGTTATGTTAACAAGTTTGAATATTTGGAGAACAAGAACTCATATAGTGTGTAATGATTTATCATCTAGTGGCTGCTTGTGCCAAGCAATAATCATTTGGTACAAATGACACATGCTATTTTTGAATTGAGTCACGTTTTTGGAGGCAATGACATCATATCATATTTGTTTTAACCCTTTACTGTTTTTGGGGGGAGACAAACCAGCGTCTAGCTAGTATTCTAATATATATCTCATAAGCATTTGCTAAATATCGCATACTTAATGCATTAGCGGATTTAAAACATTGTATTATCTACGTGGTTTTCGTATTTTTTTATGACATGTCCGCTAATTGAGCTGTGTAAACAGCACGAAAGGCGTAAAAGCCTTATCACAGCCATAGAACATATATGTATGTTATGAGAAGTACCCTAAAATTCTATAATGGCAAAATAAGCGGGGCAACACGAATGTCAATATCAACAACAGCCATTAAATTGATTATAATTTACAATTAAACTGACGCGCAAAAAAAGTCACAAAACGGCAGACACGTCTTTAAAAAGTGCAAAAATTGTTTAAATAATTTTGAAAAGTTTTGACAAACCTACTAAGTCAATTGGAAATTGGGATTGTATATATCGCACTATCAAGAACGTATGCCAATATATTCATAGATTAATTGCGACCTTGCCAAACGGCCCCAACTCTCTATCTCTGTCTCTCACATTCTCTAGGCTTGTCGCACTTTCATTTAGCAATTGGGTGTTCCCAAAGAGCAACAGCGCATTGGCTTTGCTTTTGCCTATTTATGGGCATGTTTTTTGTCGATCGTTGGCCAATTTGATTGCTTTTGGCTTCGTTGCTTATCAGTCAGTTGTGACGATAAATTGTGTGAGCAATTTAATTGCTCAACTCTCAATAAATTGTGAAAGATATTCAGAATAAATAATGATAGCAATTTGATTCACAGTGCAATATATATATATATATATATGTGTGCGTATTCTTGTTATAAAAATAAAAATAAATAAACAAGCTGCAAAAAGACTTTTTAAATGTGCACTTGAAGAATTAATTTCTTGTTATCAGCTACGATCATTTGTGAAAATTACTATAAATTGGTATATAAAGTTATGGACAGATTATGATGCAACTTGCTTGAGGAAGAACTCTGGCAAGGCAAAAAGCAAGCTATACATTTAGTGTTTATTTATTTGTATCTAATTTTTCGGCAGCTGAAATTTTTCTTTCAGTTTCAATTTTGAACTAAATTAAAGTAATTACTTACTCAATTGTTTGTAACGATTTCTCTTGTAGAGCAACAGCAGCAGAAGCGACGTCGCTTCCATCCACTGCGGAATCTCCGGCGAATCTTTCGCCGTCGCACAATCAATAGTGCAGATAGCGCTGCTGCTGCCACTGGTGGCGAGGTGCAAGGTGTGGGCTCGTGCAACACATTGCCACCACCGACGAGCAGTGCCAGTGAGAAGAATCTGCGCAGTGTTGCCATTGCTGGAGGCACATCCTCTGCAGCCGCCGAGGCAGTCTCAGCATCCTCGCCAGCATCGCCGCTCACCCATCAGCAGCTGCACGAGAGCTACCAGACGCAATCGCTACCAAAATCCAAATCCTACGGCGCCCATCGCGATGAGCTGCTGAGTGTGCTGCTTGGCAAGAAGAGAGCTAACAAGCAGACGCATTGCTTGGAGCAGCCGGTCACTCTACTCCACGCCCAGCCACAATCCCAAACTGACGTCATGTATCAAACGCAGCGACAGCATATGGGCGTGGCCGTCTTCCCGGACACCATTGGCATGAGCCGGAATTCATATTTCGTCGAGAAGCGACATCATCAACGCCAGATGCGCAGCGTCGGCGACTCCTCGCAGGAGCTGGATGCCGAGGACAGCGTTGCCGTTGGCGGTGGCGCCACGGACATGTCCGACAGCCAGCGCAGTCTTAGTGAGGCACGCCTGCTGGACGCTGATGCGGATGGGTAAGCATCGATCCATTCGCGCTGACGGCCCAATGCTTATCATCTTCCTTTCTAGCAGCGGTTACACACGTGAAACTCTCTCCCAGTCACATGACAGCGTCTTCTCCGAGTCCGCAACTGCCAGCAGCCTTTCAATCGTACTCAAGGTGAGTCATTTAGTCTTAGCAAAAAAAAAAACTGGTTGGAAATACTCTCAGATGGGTTCCCAATGCTGTCCCTCAAAATAGCTTTCCTTTCATGTCAACCCATTTTAGTACATGCTTGTATCAAACTCTTGGACTAACAGGGCCTCTTAACGGATAGATTAATACTCCATGCTATTTTTGGTTGACTTTTATCGATCCGAAATTGCCGAATCCCAGCTCACAATTAGCCATGACTCACACAAAGCAACCCCAAAATGCATGTTTGTAATTGAAGCGGTCTTAAATAACAGTTAACAGCCTCGAAGGGTTGTTATTGTGCAGCAACAGCAACAGCAACAACAACAGCAACAGCCACAGCAACAAATACCCATTCATATATATGTTTGTGCCCCACATGTATTGTTGTGCTGTTGAGTCACTGCTAAATTGATTTTAATCAAATTCAATTTACTCTCATTTTTGTATGCGTTGCCTTTGGGGAAAGTGGTCATTGACTCAGCCTCCATTAATTGCTGCCTCTTGTGGCCATTTCCCAAATCTGTGACTTGGGTCTGTTTATGTTCTGGGGCTGCATTGATTGCCTTTGTCCAGATACGCCAGTCAATTGAGCCAATTTCGCAATCGCATAAGCCAATGACATTAGTATTTGTTGCTCAAGTAATTTGTTAAGATTTTAATAGCATATCGGGTGAGGTAAGAAATTGAATTTTGTGTTTATATATTTTTTGTTCAATATCAGTAAAGAATAATTCTATAAAAGTGTAAAGAAATGAATAAAGTTTTCTATCAGTTTTCTATGAGCGATCAACACAATTTTCTTTCGATTCTTTTGAATTACATTCCCATTTTCATATGTACATTTTCTGCAGTCAAATCAATTTTTTTTTGAGTGTATAATTATTACCTAACTTGATTAACAGCAGCAGCAGAAGCAGAAGCAGAAGCAACTGTGGTGTCGACGTCCGCGCCAGTTTTGACTGCATAATCGGTAAAGTTGAGTGTGAAAGAAGAAGAGCAAATAAGTAAGAAACAGAGCCCGCCACCGCACACGTCTCCGTGCAACTGTAACTGCAAGCTGCAAGCCCCAAGCCCGAAGCCTGTTGTTGCAACAGTCTAATAGTGCTTTGGACTGGAGCTTGCTCCCCCAAAACAAGTTGCATTTGCGGCATGGCGCGTGGCAATGTGTGGCTTCTTCTACTGCCTCTGTTCCTTCTTCTTCTACCTCGTCCCCTTGTTGTGTTTCTAATGCTTCTTCAGTGATTGCTGCTGCGGCCAAACGAGTTACTTGCTGCCTGCCTGAGACTATCTGTATTGGTATTGGTTGCACTGTACTCGTCCGTCGGTTACTGCTTCTCGTTATTCCACTTTTTCCACTTGACTGTCAGTTAGCCGCTGCGCTTCTACCCTCCCCCTCCCCTCCCCCACCGCCCCTCACCGCTGCTGATGGCTTATTTGCCAACCTGGTTCGCAAATAAATCGCATTTCTTTCTGTTTCTATGCTATTGAACTCCTGCAACGTTTTCCGCTAAATCAGTTTGCTTCGAGTCACTTGGACGTCAACAACGCTTCTTTTCGCAGTCGGCAAAAATCATCAGAATAGAAAATTCAAAATACCAATAAATTGGAAAAGTGAAAAAGTTTCAAAGCTGTGCAACTTTTGTGTAAACAATTTTGCCTCGTTACCAACCAACTAAATTCATAATTATTATTTTTTGTGGTGTAAGAAAGCTAGATTTGAATATTCTCGTTTCTAGAAGTTATCTAAAGGAGTGGTGTTATATAAGCTATGATTCTATATAGATATATTCTTATACGCCAGCTCAGTAATAAATTGATGAGATATTCATCACAGTAAAAAGGAATTTCCAATAAAAAATCTTGGGATTATCGAAGCTTTCGCTTCCTGTGTGAGTTAAGCCTTTGCCAACGTAGTTTTTATCCCAGGCCATCGTGACTCGCATTTAACCGGTTCGAAAGACGCTCTACAGATTGTATATATAAATAATGAAAAAAATAAAATAAAAATAACAAATAGAAAGAGAAAAAAATCTAGTTGACAGTCCATAATGGGGTAATTGAGCGACAGCGCAGACATTCAATTTTCACTGTACTGCCGACGACGATAACTTGGCTATGGTGAATATGGTAACACGGTAACACGCATTGGTTGGCAGCAAACCAGGTTGCTCAGGAGCGGTCACACACATCAACAGCCACTCAAATGCCATCAGATGGGGCAAAGATGAGGAGTTGGCGAGAGTGATGGAGGGGAAATGGGAATGGGAATGAGAATGATGGGGACAACATGCAATGTCATTTCACACGCTCGACTTTAATTGCCTGTGCCTGGGTGTGCGAGAGAGAATGGACAGAGGAACTTGGTCCAAACCTGTTGGCCAGCTTTGGGCCTATCGGACTGACTGAATGTGGCCGAAAAGAAAATGTCCAAATCAAATGTTGAAGAAATTAGACAACCAACATCAAAAAAAAATGCATACAAACAATATCAGCTTGTATGCTTTTAGTAAGTGGAGTATTTAGACTTCCTGCTTGGTGGGCTCGCAAATTGCATAAGCAATTTATTTGCATACCTTATGGATTTCCGTGTCCATTAAACGGTTGTTATTTTACCAAAAACATACTGATGGATTGTATAATATGAATAACCTTAATTGGGTTAAAAAATAAAACAAAAAACAGTTTGACAAGCCTTGAAAATCATTTGGATGCCCTAATGTGCCCGACTTAAGTTGCCAGAGAAATAGAAAAAAAGCGTTAACAGGCTGTCTGCAGTTTAAGCCAAAAGCGTAGAACTCTTCAAATTATTATTAGTTTTACTCTAAAAACATTACTTTTGCTAGAAATTATTAAGTTTTGTGTTCGCTTTTATTTTCGTAATTGGATTTGCATAACTGCACAGTGATGCAGTCGACTGCAACAGGAAGCCAATTTTCCGCATCCATATGTTTGACATCTAAAGTGCAAAGTACAGCCCGAAATGATTTAATTCAAACGTTTTGCATTTCATTGCTGCCAACTGTTGCGCCGCAATGCGAAAGCGAAAAAATACAAAAAAAAAACACAACTCATAGCCAAACTAATGGCAAACTCGTCGCACTCCCCAACAGATGTCGACGTGCTGTTGTAATAAACACACTGTCAGACAGTCACTCAGTCAGTTAGTCAGTTAGTCAGCGTCTGTCGGATGACTGCTGGCCACAAGTTGCATGTTAGGCCAATGGCCACAAGTTGGCCCACTCACCAAGTGTGCCAATAAATCAACGAATGTGACGAGTGGGTGATTCGCAACACATTTGCGCTACTCCATACGAGTGCAAATGAGTGCATATTAGTGCGGGTGCTCTTTTATGCTATTGAAGGAATAGTTGTATGGAAAAATGTGTGCACATCAGCTACCTGGGGAATGGGTTCTGGAATACTTCGTATTTATTACCTGTACCTGTCTAATCTAGTTTGTCAAAGAGAAACTGAAAATTCTTTTACTAAACTGGAGTATTATTAAGTTATTAACTTGAAAATATAGACAATCTAAAAAAAAAAATGGTTTTGACTGAATCTCTTCAGTTTCAAAAACTCTGAAAAGTGCTACTTTATCAGTGTAAATAAATCAAATTATATTCAATTCTTCAGCAATGTTTATCATATGGAATATATAATTTTGATTAAAAATATTTGAGAATATTATAACTGTCACAATGAACATATGCATATAATTATAAAAGTTTAGGTTGTGGCTTAATTATTTATTTTATTTTTAAATGCATTCGAATTCAATATAAATAAATCATATATATTCAAATATAGAATATTTTAACTAAGGCTCAATGAACATATGCTTATTTTCTAGTAGCAGTTTCAAGTACAGTCTTTAATTACATATTTGCTAGCAGTCGACACATGGCTTTGAGTACAACCTGGCTAACCGGGGACATTGAACTCTCCTCGTCACTAATCAATAATAGTGCTACAAATATATTTTGTATATGCGAGAATGTAATTTATGAATGAGGTCTTTAACCTTGCAGCATTTTGGCATTAAATCCTTGGGATACTTCCCAAAAATAGACTTTAAAAGCAGGAATGGACATGCTTAAGTACGCCGACTTCACGCGTCATGCTCCACAGACGCTGATTAATGAAATGGAAAAAGAAACGAAAACGAAACTGGGAGCATATCCATAAGGAAGCGTTTGCCCCGATCTTTATAAATAGAGAGAGATAGAGAGCAGGGCAAGGGTGGGAGAAGTGGGAGGAGAAGAGTGGCAATGCAGTTCCATTTGTTTACTTTGCTCAGCTTGAAGTTTATGTTGTTTCCAAACTAGATTCGGGTCTTTTCGTTTACCCTTGAAATGCACTCTGCCTCTCCCTCCTTGCCTCTCTCTTTATCTCTCTCTCTCTCTCTCTCCTGCTCTCTGCAAGTGATGACAATAAACAGATTCACATTGTGCCTGCCTGGCACCCAATTATGTCTTGACTAGGTAAAAAGTCGGAGATACCATTTCACAATTGTTGCATTGTTGTTGTGGCTGTTGCCGCATCTGTCGAGGGTGCTGCCTGTCCCTCCGTCTGCCTGGCTGCCTGCCTCGCCCTACACCACATCGCCATTTCGTGATATGTCGGCTCTACTTATTTCTTCAGTTGCACATTGCACTTGGATGCGTGCACAACGTTGCTTTGTTGCCACTGCCACAACCACTGCTGCCGCTGCTACTACGGCTGCTGCTGTCTGAGGAAAGAAAGTGAAATCTAACGGATCGCGTGCCTGCCACAACGCAACAACAATAGCCCTTATTAGTTAATTATCGCAAGTGTGGTGGAAAAAGCTTCGGTGGCACTTTTAGTTGCTGTTTTGCTACATCAGCAAATTAATAGAAAATGGTAGCCGGAAGCGCGGGTACCCGCAACATGCAAACCAATCCGTTCCAGCTTTCGTTTTCGGTAAGAGATTATGCGAGTGGTCAACAGCTTCTCCTCTGTGGTTAGCTGGTTACATATCAATTTCAGACACTGCGACTATCTGAAAAATCAATTAAATTCACACAGAAGACACTAATCGGCTTTGCCCGGGGCAAGTGTTTATTTTTACACTCACTCACCCATTTGCTGTTTTTTTTTGCCGTTCTGTGAAAATAACTATAAAACAGGCAACCCTTTGAAAGTAAGTTTGTGTGCAATTAAAGAAAATTATATCCTTTCTTCTAATAACCAACCTTGAGGAGGATTTTCTGATAAATGTGGAAAAGATCTTTAGAAAATATCAAGCAAGGGCAGATACTCATACAGCAGTTAGTTGGGATTCAGATTGAAGCTCTTACATCACAAAACTATGCTCAATATGTAAACTTTTCAAATTCGCTAACAAATTCAACAAACAGTTAAATTCATTTGAGGCCTTGTCCTTGAGTCGAGGCATTCGAAATGATTGACTTTAAGCAGAATCCGTTTAAAATGAAATTAACCGGATCATCTAGTGGTGAAAGTCGACTCAGCCGCAGTTGCCTACGCGCCCGTTTAGTGTTTCGCTGGAAGAGCTGGGCAAACCCATGACTTACCCTTCGAAAAAACGATTACAAATACAATTCCAACAAATCTTCAACAACATCTAATTTCTCTTATCATCGATTGCAGGCGGAGCTGACAGATGTGTTGCGAAAACGTCGAAATCGTCCCGATGCCTCCGATGAGGATCTGGGTCTGCCTCGCAGTCCCGTTTCGCCGCAGCGCATGACGGGTGGCGGCCAGAGCCGTAAGACTGCCGGCGGCCAGATTCGTAGTGTGGCTCAGGGCCACGAGTCGTCCTCCCTTAGCCTGTTGAGCGTGAACAGCACCGATGGCGAGGACACCAGCCAAAGCCATAGACAGCATACGAGCAGCAAATCGATTAGCTCCGCGGAGCACAGCAGCTCGGTTCTGTTGCGGGAACACCCCAATCACCACAATGAGGACGATGTGGATGCTGTGGGTTCGGAACGGCAACGCCTCTCGCATGCCGCTGCCAAGCACAAGATGGCCATCAGGCCGGTCAAGAAGAATGGACCCACGCGGCATCACCGAAGAACTCTAGAGGTGTGTGATTATATATAACCTATGATCTATATAACTCTAAATCATATTTTTGACTGCTCCGCAGACTTCCATACCCGAGGCCAAGGAGGAGGAGCTTGCCAAGATGAAACAGGCTCAAAATCCCAGCTTGAGAGCTGTCAAGAGTAAGTTGGGAAACACTCACGTTACTTAGAAATTCAGCTAACATTTGCTTCTCGTAGTTGCTGATCTTAAGACCAAGACACTCTCTTTGCCACCGGGCAGTGCATTGACTGCCACAACCACCGCAACTGCCACGAACACCACCAACTCTAATATGCGCACCAAGACAATCGAGCAGAAGAACTCAACGATAACAAATATTAATAGCATCAGTAGCAGCAGCAGCAGCGAGAGAACAACAACCACTTCGCATACCACAACACACACCACATCTTCAACGTCGTCATCTGCGCAATCATTTGGATTGCGTGCACTTAACTTCAAGGCGGCCAACACGCTCCTTGATGCACGCTGCGAATCCTCAACAGATGGCGACGATGTGCCCAGTGGCATATCGGATGCCGGCGAACATGGATTCCTGCGCCGACTGATGCAACGCAATTCGAAGCGCAGCATTGCTAGAGCCAACGATGGCTTTGAGGATGTGGATAACAGTCAGAACTCAGCCAAGAAGCTGCAGATCTCTACCTCCTGCCTGGAAGCAGCCACACGTGAGCCGATGCAGCTGTCAAGCAAATCGCGTAGCGCCACCTCGCATGAGCAGAACATTCAGGAGACGCGTCAGATCATTAAGCGTGAGATTCATAACGAAGGCAAGCACGGCCTCAATGCCATGGTCAGCAATTATGGCGTCCATCCACAACCACCCACCGCGGTCAAACCGAAGTCTGGTCCAGCAGCCCGTCAGCGATATCTGCCGCAGGAGCTAGGAGCTACCTCACCCAATGCCACCCTAACCAACAGTGACACCGATGTAACCAATTTGCTCTCGAGGAGTTCACGTGGCAATGACACCTTCCAGTCCACATCGCTGGTCCGTGAGCAGGCACAACTCAAAACGGAGACTGCCACCACGACAAGTCACTTCGAGCGGAAGCCGCGCATTGTGGGCTTGAGTGCCTTCCAGCAGAAACTCTCGCGCTCCAGCGATTCGATGGGTCAGCATTCGAGCTCCTCCAACTCGCTGGAGACGAGCACGGATGAACCATCACCGCTGTACTACGAGGAAAAGCAGCGCAAGACGGTTGAGAAAGCGCGCAGCTTTCGCAATTATCAGGAGGAGCGCGATGTAATCGTCGAGTCCGCTTCCATGCACAACAATATGCCCAGTCTACCGGATTTGTCGCTTAGTTTCCGTGTGCCCACCTCCTACTACAAGCAGCCGCAATCACCACAGTCACCGCTGACCATGCCTCCCATGTCACCCATGTCACCCGGCGCCAAGTGCGTCTCACTGGGCTTTGAGATCAATGACAACAAGTTGCTTCAAGCACGCGCCGAATCAACTGGCAAACTGCAGCAGACAAAACTGTCTCCGCAACGCAACTCGGCTCTGTTGGTGACCAGTCCAGGTCCTGCCAACATTTCCCAGATCGAGCAGAATATTGACCTGATTGTCAAGTCGCCAATGGTTAGTCTACTCAGGAAATCGTGCACAGTGGGTGAGCAACTCTCGTCGGAACAACAGCCATCGTCAGTCCCTCAGCGCCCCAAGGTGCTTGAACTCAAGCAGACAACGACCATTGCAATCGGTTCTCCCGGCAAGGAGACAGCTAGTCCACTGACCAAAAACGCCAAGTTATCGGCCAGCCCGCCAACAACTCCCGGCAAATGCAATCGTCGCGACTCCAACAATGTGGAGATGCAACCCGAATTCATGAAGATACAGCTGAATCGAGTGGATCAGGCACGCCTGCATAGCAAAACGAATCATCTGGTGCTGGCCAAGAATGTGAAATCCCCTTCAACGCCGACGGAGCGCAGTCAAAGCAGCGATGATCTGAGCATGCGACGTCTCAGCAACGAGAGCACGGGCAGCATACAGATTGTCGAGCGATCCCAGAAGCCAGTCAGTGCCACACGTACTCCGCCACAGCCATTGTCACCTCAGAGTATTAGCCAGACTACGGGAGCAGCCTTGGTCAAGCAGCAGCGTGCCGTTAGCGCCACCAGTTTGCGTTCCAGCTACGTGAGCAGCGGGAGCAGCAGCAATGGCAGCAACGAGGTGCTCGTCGCCACAGTCACAACTGTAATCTCACCCAGCACACCACCAAAGATGAAGCGCGTGGATGCCGTGGAGCAGGAGAAGGCTAATGCGAATCGCTTATCGCTGGAGGAGCGCAAACGTCTATTTCTCAGCGAGGAGAAGACGCAGGCGGAACGCAAGCTGACCGAGATGCGCTACGAGCGCAAGAAGTCCATTAGTGAGGAGATCCAGAGAAAGTCCGAGACAATCACGGCCAGCTCGCCCAGCCCGCCCAGTTCACCGGAAACTGGCAATGGGAATGCCGTTGTGCTGCGCAAGAAATCCTTTGCCAGCGCAAATGGCACTAGTAACAGCAACAGTATTGCTAATGGGAGCGCAATCCCCACGAGCCATGATGATCCCACGCCAGAGCTGATGAAAGTGTTCGCGCGACGCTCGCTGAAGGTGAAGGATGACGATGTGGTTGCAATAGCTCAGATAGCGGTGGCCAATCACAAGAAGATTACGAACGGCAGCCAGAGCATCGATAGCGACAAGGAGAATCACTCCAACAGCGAGGAGAAGCTGGACAAGCTGCCGACCACCCAAGACCCACCCAAAATCACACAATCCCACGGGCACAGCAACACACAGTCCCACACACAGTCCGGCGCCAATCATCGCAGCACTGTGGCTGACTTCCGTAATCTCAACAATAACTTGCAGCCTGCCCAGCAGAAGCTGACCAATCTGCCGCCCATCAAGGTCAGCAATGTGCGCAACAACAACAGCAATAAGAACAATAACAATAACAGCAACAACAACAACAGCCCCAATAACAGTGTTAAACCAGCAAGCGAAAGGTACTCGCTGCAGCTGAAGTCGGCAACGGCAACGGCTACAATTGCCGCTGCAGCAGCAACAGTTGCCGATGCCACAGAGGCACCTGGCTTGCCCATTGAGCGATCCGCAACGGTGGGCGAATTTAAGGGCATCCATCAGCGTCGCGCCGAGTGGGAGCAGCGAGTGAAAGAGGCCCTCAAATAATGCCCTCGATTTAGCTGGCAGAATAGATGGAGTGCTCTAGGCTGCTGTTAGCCAACAGCAATTGAGGTAGTGATATAGCGTCTGTTAATGCCCCCTGTTAACTAGAAGAATTGAGGTAGTGCTCTTGTAGTGCCTGCCGCCTGTCTGCAATCCAAGTGCTTTTTGTCTAGTGATGCTCTCTAACATATAACAAAATAAACCCTAAAATAATTGAAAAAAAGATTTATATATATATATATATATCTATATATAATAATATTAAAATATTTATAACGAATAGCAGTGGGAGAAACTCGTGGGCCCTGTTTTGAGCCCATTCCAAAGAAACGAGTTAGCGTCTTCGATCGATCTTCAAAATGTTTAGTTTACATACTTGTAGTTTGAGTATAATTTGTGTTTGTGCAAGTCCAAATCGTAACTAATAAAAGAAAAGTAAACAACAACAACACAAAAAACACAACTTTAAGGACTGTGAGTAAAATTTACAAAATAATATAGAATGGCTTATGATATTCGAAACATCTGATTTGTTGTAAAGTTGATATTCATATTTTATATAAGCAAATTAATATATGTATAGACATACTTATTGCTAGATAAATGCGAGCTTTTAAACATGGAACAGTTTAAACAAACTCTTAATTCTGTAATAGCATTTAATCTATTATTTTCATAGCAACTATATACTATATATATGCGAATATATATATGTATATGTATATTGAAAATGTTGTTGGAATGTAAACTGTTCAAGTTTGGGAAAATAACATACATATATTAATAAAATATTCAATCGCGTGTATATGTATACCTATACACGAATATATATTACTTACAAGCATGAGATATATGTATATATATATTTATATAAATATATATATATATATATACAATAAAATTAACAATCTGTATTCCAACATATACAAATAAAACAAGAAAAACAGTTAAAACAAATCAAATCATTAAATATGCTTTATCAAATGCGCACCTCGAAGTAAGTATATATCTTAATTTAAAATAGTAAAAAATGTGGGATGTAGCTTTTGTTAAGATTTGGACACAAAACATATGTGGAAATGTCGCTAGTGGTCGAAAATTAATATTAACGTCTGTTTCTTTCATTCCAATTAATTTAGTATGTCTGTTTAGGTATTTAATTGGTTTGGTGAATAGAAAAATACTGCCTGTGAGAAATTTTCAGATATTCATTTGAAATTATAACAATATTCAATGTATTCTTAAAATATGAATATCATCCACAATAAACGACATCCTACGATTTTAATTTATTGGCCAACTAGTAATCTTGACAAATAGGACCTGTTTGAACTGATATTATGCCTGAGTAGAGCGCAGTCGGAAACCTAACTTCTGGGAACTTGTTGCATTCGGAATGTTTTTCATTCAAATTTGAATTTTGCTTATGCCATAATTCCTTGAATGTCTGATCGGGTTGCAAATATGTTTTCCATTCGCCAATTGCAGTGCGTTCAATGATTTTGGCAAGCGAATAGCTTGATTTTGATTCGGTGGGTAAGAATATGTATTTATTTTTATTTTCTTATTTTTTTAAAGAAATAACGCAAAATATTCAGCGAAGAATTGGAATTCATTAGTGTCAAGCGATGAATAAATGTGAAAACATTTGTATAAATAACGATTTGTATTTGCCTTATATACATATTATCTACATGTATATAAATGTATACTACATAGTATATATATATATATATGTGTATAGGCAGCTTTTGCGCCTTACCTACTGGGAGTAATTTAAATAATTTGAGTGTGACTCATTGAAACGTGGCTTTACAAAAAACCCACCATTCTACCTAATTATTAGATAATTGTCTAGGAACGAGTCAGTTCTTTTTATTTTCGTATTGTGTTTGTAGTTTGGCTTAATCCGTCTTGCTGTGGACAACAGCTGACGATTGGCAGCAGACTCATTAGGCGATCGGTCGACGGGCATTACCTGCTCAACTCGACGAGCGGCAGACACAAGACGTCAAAAGGCCCCAAAGTGGTGACCTCATGGATGCCAATTTCTCCCATGGTGGCGGTGGAGGTGTCGTCATTGTGCTCTCTCACTCGCTCATCCGCTCATCCGTTCACCCGCTCGCTCGCTCGTTTCACGGCGGACACACAGCGACATTAATGCTGTCTGTTGTGAATATACAAATGCTTGCGTTTAGTTTCAGTTTAAATCAGGAACGCGACGGACGGAAGCAAGATCCGCAGCAAAGAACGCAACGGGCGCCAAAAAGATCGCAAAGTGGAGAAGCAACATTTGTACTTATAGAATTATAAATAATACACACTAAATGCGTTCCACATACTAGATGGAATAGCGACTGACAGAAAATATATAACCCAAATTCTATAGGAAAAGTGACCAGAATACGCTTTTCAAACAGGTGCCATGCCTAAATTGTGGCCTAATAACAATAAAGAAGCATAAATTATAACCGTATATATATACAATATTAAGGATGCAATCCCCAACTCCTACGCTGAGTACTCCGCCACCGTCGCGTCGCTCGAATCGTCCGCCGCGTATCAATATCCACAATATACACAACAACAACTATGGTGGATCGGCGATGGGCGGCACCTCGATGCCGCCCAGTGCACAGCCACAGGCGCCATATACCTCACAGACAAACTACACCGGCACCGGCACAGGCGGTCCTTATTGGCCACCCGTGGCGAATCCCTTTGGTGCTGGCAACTTCATGACGAAGGGTTACGAGGGCTTCCTTGATCTCACCAAGTCTGGTATGAGTTTCGGCGAGAAGTTCACCTACGGCTTGTACAATAAGTTTAGCAAGTGGTCGAGACGATGGTTCACCCACTTCTTCCTATTGGTGGTCCTCGCGCTCTACAGCCTCGGAGGAGCTCTCCTCTTCCGCACTGTCGAGAGTAAGTAATTGTAAATGGTGTAGATATGCTCAATCTGATCTGATTATTGATCGATGAGGTGTAAACAAACTCGTTAAAATGATTTGTTTGCTTATCGAGCTCTTCGAGCAATGGTTTTGAAAACACTTGCTAAATCAAAATACACAAATAGTTATGTCTGTTCGGTGTCAGGGTAAATCGTAAAATCGAATTTGTTGTCTTCTGACAGTACACAAATATTTAATTGACTGAACGAACGGATGGGCAAATTGGCTAACATAATTAAATACACACACACACACACATACATGCATACAGCACAACCGATGACCCCCTCAGGGTCGTGGAACAACTTTAGTATAAACAATTAGAAAAAGATGATGATTAATTTTTGCCTAACAACAACACAAAAATTGCAGCTAGATTATTGGAAAACTGCAAAGAAAAAAATCGAGAATAACTTTTTGTATATACTCAGCATCCGAGTTTAGATACAAATCTTTTTGAGTGCCTTTAAAAAGTATCTCAATGTGTTTGTTTTCATCACAATAAGTGATTTTAAAATATTTATCCATTTATTTAAAAATAAACTTAGGCCGGAGTCGTGAAAATTTTAAAACAATAATCTATTTATAATTTTAAGAGTTTTTATTTGATTTCGAAAATCACTTGAAACACTAGATATGTTAAATGTAGAACACACCTGATATTTATGTATAAATTTGTACTAATGTCTTCCACAGTGCGACCAGCTGCCCGAGAAATAGAAAACCTGCAATACCAACAAAAGATGTTCTTCAAAGAACTGCGACAAATGGCCCAAAATCCACTTTTACATACGGTACGAGAAAAGCATTAAGTCAAAGAAAAGCATTATTAATTGTTGTAAATTATTGTGCAGTTATCAGAAACTGCATTTGACAGCGATGTGCTGCGTATAATGAACGATCACAACTCAATTGTGGAGACTCTTTTACGATCGGGACTAACCCAGGAGGAGGATGCCATCCAAAAGAATCCGTGGTCCTTCTGGAATGCGATGGTCTACAGCTGCACCATTTACACAACAATAGGTAAGTTCAGATTTGTCACACTTCTTAAATTGGTCCGAAACAAATACGTAAGCCAAATAAAATCATTATCAATTTGTCACTAGAGTTAAATTTAGATATTTATATATATATATATTTAAATATACTACTTTATCTTTTGTCGCAGACAGACATCATATTTGTTCTAAGGGAACTTGTCAACATTTTCTACTGAAACTCAACTCAAAATAAGTGTGTGACACAAAAACAGGCAAATGGAAATAGTTTTCCGTTGGTCTTTCTTTTGCTGGCGAAAGTACCCTCACATGTGTGTGTATGTGTGTATGGATGTGTGTGTGTGTGTGTCTATATGGTGTTTCTATAGAATAGGCACATTTGCATGCGTGATATAGTAATTTATGTACTATATATTGCGCATCTAAATTCTTGTCTGCGAGCTGACAAAAATAATATCTCTTCATTTTCACTTTGGAAAAATGTCACCATTTTTAATACAAGAATTTAGAAGCATATTTCTATTTAGACAGCAACGAAATTCGCAAAAATCATTTCTTCCACTTGATCAAGCTTAAGATTTTTGCCGTCCGAGAAATATTTGATGCGCCTCGAAACACTGCAAATTGCTCAATAATCATAATAATGAAATCAACAATTAAACCAAAATTTATTGAGCTATGAATTTAATGCTGAAAACACAAATTCACAATTCTTGAATAAAATCTCGGGCAATTAAAATAAACACAAAAATGAGCTTAATGCGAATTCGATCCGTCATCAAGTGAAAAGCATTGCGTATACGCCACGTGTGTTTGTAGGAGCATGTCTGTCAAGAGTGTGCTTAATTAAATAATACATACAAACCACAAATGTATGTGGTCAAATTGGCTGGGTATTAAATTCTTATGAAGAAGGAACACTTTTAAAATATGTATGTTATGGGTGCCAAAATATTTATATTTACGTCACGAATGCTGATGGTGAAAATCAACGGCAAATATTATTAATTGAATTTTCATTCGAATTCGCATGGTCAGTGGGATACTTTTATATGGAGTGTGATTTACCAAAGTTAAATACAATTTTTATGAGCAACAAGTCACGATTAGCGGCCAGCGGAAGGAAACAGCATTCGCTGCTCCAAGTGTTCTGACGCATAAACCTTGTCAGAATTCTCAAAAATGAAAAAATAAACTTAATTTATTTATTTACATATTATGATAAACGAGATGTATTCAGCTGTCTGTTTGCTTTTTAAAACAATATCAACAAACACTGCTTGGTCAAGCATGAATAAAGTTCATTCTCTTAAACTTGACCCTAATATTCCAGTACTCTAAGATTAAATAGTAGCAAACATTATTCTGTAATCTTTTCGGCTGATAAATGAGTCTGTTTTACAAAAAAAAAAAAAGATTCCCTCCTCAACATTTTCTGACTCATAAACCTTGTCAGAATTTTGAAAAATCGAAAACTTAATTTAGTTTTCTACAGAATTTGATAACCCAGAATATGAATATAGAGTAGATGCAATCGATTTTGTCATGTTCAGCTGTCTATTTGTTTTTGGAAACAAATTTTATTCAATATATAATAGTTCTAAAAATACTTCTTAGTCAACCATCCATGAAATTTCGCCATCGAAAACTTGACCCCAATATTAGCTCTGAATAAATATAATTAATAACAAATATTATTCATAATACTTGCCTGATTAATGAGTGTGTTTTACAGAAAAAAATCATTTTTGTACTCATGGCCATAAATACAAATTGATGACAGTTTTGAAAATACTAAAATTCCAAAATATCAATAAATAAACCAGCATAAATTGCGTGCTTTATTGTCTGTTAGGTAATTAAGACAAGTCTGCGACTTTTAAGCATGCGGTAAATAAAGCACTTTGGCGCCAAACATTTGGCAAAAGCTTTAAAAGCTTTTCCACAGTAGTGGTGCAAAAAGTATGCCAAGCATTAAGCGTGTCCCAGAAAGGTGAAAAGTGTTTCACTTAATTATTGTGAATTATGACAATTTTACGCTAATAAGCAATAAATTATGTGACATACATAAATATGGATATAAACAGATATAAAAACTGCTCGTAAATCTCAACAGTGGTGGACATGCTAATAGACACACAATCAGACAGATAAACAGCTGTTTAATTTTTTAAAAAATACAAAATATTTTCGAATATTTTCATGGCGAGAGCAGTTGGAAGCCAGACGACGTTGTAGGCGAAAGTGCGAGCAGTGAATACGTGAAAAGCGCGACGTGCTCGAGAATAGAATATATTCGAAAATATTTATATATATACTCGTATATATATATATACACAGTATATATACAAAATAAATATAAAGTTGTGCATATAGTAATTTTGGTGGTGGCAAAGGGAATTTCAGATTTCGAAGTGTCGATAAACCTGTACGTTTACAGCATTATCTTATTACACTACACCACAGAAGCCAAGTCAAGCGCTATAAAAAGAAATTTGCATGCATAAAAGTGATATAATTACAATTTCAGAAATAAGTTTTCCATTTGGAACAAAATATGAACGCCTAAAAATAGCGCCATGAGCTAGACAAGAACAGAAAGCGAGACAGAGAGAGCGAGAGCGAGAGGGAGAGGGAGAAAGACGAACAAAGAAAAATTAGCACAATTTAAGATACTTATTGGTGGCCATGGAGAATGCCGGCGAACTCGGAGCATCTTCGTCCAGGCAGCTGAGGCATCGCCGACGCATTGGACGCAGTCAGCGGGAGCAGACTCCCGATGCCAGCCGACCATCATCCCTGATCATTCAATCTGGGCTGGATGAGGATGACTATGGGGCGCAACATGTCTCCATGCAGATACGTGCGCCAGGAGCAATGTCCGCTCACGAGAGCAAGATACTTCGTAGACGCGATAAGGCCTTCGCTGGCGTTGCTGCTCGCAGTCAATCGCAGCCGCGGGAGGCGGAGAAACTGAGCAGTCCGGATGCAATCATCTGATTAAGCATCGGAGCTTGTCCTCGCCACGGCACAAGGATGAGTCCAGCGAGAGTGAACTGACGGGCAGCTCCCAATCCTACACAGCTCAACAGCAGCAGCGTGCCCAGGATTCGCTCAGTCGCCTGGAGCAGAATCTGCAGCGTTTCGAGGGTGAGCGTCGGCGATTCGAGACTGAGAAGCGGCTTTTTGAGCGGGAGAAGCGGGAGCACAAGTTGCGTCATCGCCAGCAATTGGATCACGAGGAGCGCAAGCGACTGCTGCAGAGCTACAGGAAGATCAGTGACAGTTTCCAGTTGCCCCAAGATGAGGATGAGCGCCGTCGACTGGTGCAGAGTCTGCGCCTGCAGCGCCACGAGGTGCCTGCGGTGCGCTTAAGGAATCGCAGCAGCGGCTATGAGGAATCCTCCACGCAGTTCAGCTCCTCCGATGCAGATACGGCCGAAGAGCAGCTGACCAGACAAAAGCCAGCTGTGCGCAAGGCAACAGTTTCGCTGCCCATCCGGGGTGCACCTCCTCCGCCCCCGAACGGAACACAGCAGGCACCACCAAAACCACCCGAGCGTGCCTCGGTCAGTCGCAACAATTCGCTGTCCCCAGTGCGACCCCAGCGACGCTCGAAGACGCCCGAGCAGCGAGAGAAACAGGAGATCAAGCGAAAAATGGAGTACGTTGAGGTAGGGAAACTTCTAGCGAGAAGGTGGTGAAGCCAAAGCAAACCGAGGAGGAGCAGCGCACAGAACTGCGTCGAGCCTATGTGGAGGCAGCTGAAAAGGCAGCCATTGCAGAGGCCGCCCTGGCCAAGAGTCTGGGCACCTTCTCCGTGGACAAAGTGAAACGCAGCCACAGCCTAAGGATGCCCGACAAGGATCAGGAGAGACCCAAACCGGACTCCAAGCGCAGCAGCAGTCTGGAGCGTCCACAGAGAGCAAAGCGCACGTCGAGCCTGGAGAGGCCAAAGAAAGTGGAGGAGGTACAGCCCATCCCAGCAAGCAACGAGGAGGAATCTCAGATAGTTGAAATCAAACCCGAAGTGGAAACAATACCGACTACAACTGAAGAGAAACCGTCGCTCCTTCGACGCCTTGGTAACCTATTTAGAAGCAAGCCAAAGCACATCGAGGAGCAAAGTTCTGTGATCACATTGGAGCAACCAGAGCCTGCGAAGCTCCTCTCCCGAGCATTTCTGCATCGCCTACGCCTGGAGGCGATTCACGAGTGGCGACGCCTCAAACTCGATTATCCTGTACGCATGGCAGAGACGAGAAGGCTGCGAAACGAATGTGTTTCCCACTCCATATTGTTAATACTCCTGCTCGGCTTTGGGGGACTGCTCTTCCGGTATACGGAGGGCATGTCCGAGAACATCTACAAGTGCGAGGTGCGCAAGGTGAAGAGGGATTTCATCGACAATCTCTGGGCAGTCAGTCACAACATGAGGTACCATTTCTCAGCTCAGCTCAGCTCATTGACAGTTTCTTGAACTCACTTTATTTATTGATTGCTAGAGAGGATGACTGGAAGTCCTTGGCGCGCCAGAAGCTGCGCAACTTTGAGGATGAGCTCAATACGTTGGCCGAGTTGGGTCTGCGCCGATTTCCGGGCCAGAAATCATTTAACTTTGTCAATTGCATTATATATTGCTGGACCGTTATCACAACTATAGGTAAAAGAAAAATGAGAAAGGTTATCCTTGAAGAACTTTTTGCGGACTAAAATCTCATTATTGAAATCTTGCCTATGCATAAGTCCCTCTTTTGTTTCTTTAGACTATAATACATGCTCCTTCAAGATCTGAATCTCATCCGGATTCCAATACCTATAATAATTTGAAAATAAAGTATATCCATGTATATAGAACAAATTATGAATTGAATACAATATATTTTAAATTAAAAAAATAAACAATATCCTTACACCAAAAGATAACATAATAACTAAATCTAATTATAAGAAATGAAAGCAACTCTATTTTTTAATCTAACAAATAATAAGTGTAATATGTGGAATTTCTAAACTATCTTTTAAATTATATTATCAACATAAACATAAATTCCGATTTAATAATGATTCGTCTTTCACTCTTTCTCATCCACTAGGTTACGGACACATAACTCCAAAGACAAACGTGGGACGCACGCTGACCATAGTCTATGCCATCATTGGTATTCCAATGTTTTTGATTGTGCTCGCGGATTTGGGCAAACTGTTCACGAGGAGTGTGAAGTTCCTGTGGGCGTATGTGAGACGGGTCTACTACACACGCTCCTGTCGTCAAATCCGGAAGCAGCAACAGATCCGGGATGCAATGACCGGCATAAATACGGTCTACGACATGGCTATACGTCGTCCGAGCATGTTCTTTGGGATGAGTGATGTGCCGGCGGATGAGGAATCTCAGGATGCTGAGGCGGGCAAATCGGGCACATCCCACCCGGAGACACCGACCTCACCGTACCCGGAAACCTATGAGGTTGACGATGAGTTCAATTTACCGGTTTCAGTGGCTTCCATGCTGCTCATTGCCTACATTGTACTGGGCAGTGTTGGATACACTTTCATCGAGACGAGCTGGTCCTACCTGGACGCCTTTTACTTTGTATTCATCTCGATGTCCACCATTGGCCTTGGCGATCTGGTGCCGGGTAATCCCTTCTACGTCATGGTCAGCATGATCTATCTGATTTTTGGCTTGGCGTTGACCTCCATGTTCATCAATGTGGTGCAGATTAAGCTCAGTGATCATTTCAAGCGTGCCAGTGCCAAAGTTGGAGCAACCATTGGCATGGGCGTCGCCAGTGAGTTTGGGGATGAGTTCGGATCGCAGGTGAAGATACCATCGGAGCTGGCATCGGTGCACGGATCGCGCTTGGGTCCCATCGAGGAGGATGGCCACGAGGCTCCCAGTCCCCAAGCACCTCTGACCTCTATTCTGCGAGCACCACGCCCCCAGTCGCCCACTTCTCTACCAGGTGTGCCCGCAGCTAACTCAGAGGATAGTCCGCCACCCTTGATGCCCAAGCGACAATTGGATCCTCAACAGCAGCCAACGCCAACTTCGAGCGAGAAAAAGAGGAAATATCGATTTTTTTAGAAATCATCTTGGACTTACAACTTAACAGAATTCGAGCTAATTCAAATTAAAGCTCTGCACGCATGAGAGTCCTTACAACCTGAATCATACTTACTAGCATAAGGAAAAATGACACGAATAACTTTAAGCGAATATATGCCCTGCAATAGGGGCACATTTATTTGTTTCTCTAATTAATAATGTAGTTTAATCGTATTTATAATAAAATCTATATGAGTTCTTATAAATGTTTTATGGGTAAACGTCTTGGTTTATTTGAAAGATATTCTTAGAATTAATCTAATCGGTTCAATGTTGAATAAGTTAAAAGAAGTGTTAAAGTTTAATAGGGATATTTATGGGGAAATTTACACAGTTAGATCGCAGTTTGAAAATATCCCAGTGGACAATTGCCTTCAGCTGCTAACTGCTTACATACTGCTTGTCACATATGTAATGGAATTTCATGCATGCATAATGTAACACACATATTTACTAATACAAATACCACACGTCGCCCATAGGAAGCAATGCACATCTGCCAGCCTGAAATTAAATGAATTTAGTGGTCGGAGCCAATCTGATGTGTGTGAGAGTAGCGTGCCTCGGTCTCCCTTTACTGTGGTGCGTTATGTGACGGGTAGATAGAAGTAACGGAAATACGAGGGGAACTGGAGTGCTGACTGAAGAGAGCACAATGCTTCACGTAACTCTCTTTGTGATGCTCCCTCTCCCTCGTCACTGCACGACACGTCGTCCTGTCGTTCGGCTCTGGTTCTTGTGTGTGTTTCAATGCCAGAACGTTCCATTAGCTGGCGCTGTTCGTAATGGGTCCGTCGTCAGTTGTTGTTTTGAAACGTTCGGGTGCGGTTTACTTAGCGGAGCAATTGTATCGCCTCGCCAAACCGAAAGACGCGCCAAAAATTAGCGCTTCGAAATTGTGCGCGTGTGCTTGTGTGTGTAAATGTGCAATACTGCAATGAATATAGCAAATAGCAAATAAATACTAATTAAACAGTTGCAACAAAAAAAAATGTTGTATGACTGGTGCCAAAGTCAAAATAAAATTCATCGGAAACACATCGGAAGACAACAAAGCAGAACAAAATTTCTGATCGAAACAACAACAACAACAACTGCCGGTTACAATTTACTATTGCGTAGCATTAACTATATGCATAGACTATAAATACATACGCATTTCCCTTTGTTGCCGCGTGTGCCATTTACTATGAAAGACAACTAGCTACTCAAAACTACAAATGTAAAACAAAAGCAACAACAAGAACAACAACATTGCCAGACAACCAGGTGTGCTTGGGTTTTTTTCTCTGTTTTGGTTGTTGTTCTTGCAGTCCTTCTATATTTTGCGGCGTTCATTCAGCCAGTTACGTTTTCTCTCTTTCTTTTTTTTTTTGGTTGTGTTTTGCTGCATTCATTTGCTTTCAAATAAATTTCCTTTTCAACAAATATTGCACAGCGGCAGCAGCTGTCAGCATTAAATTCAAGCAGAGAGCATACAAAACATACACTCATACACACACACACACACATGTGTGCATACATCCTCACATACAATACTTATACACATATGTAAATGCTTAAGTACATTGCACTTTTTGAGTCATTGAAAACTTAATAAATGCATCTTATTTTTTTTTAGTTAAATCTCATGGTTCAAGTGTTAAGAACAGTTATTTTTGCTTAAATAACAAATACGAAGCAAAAAAGGAACTCAGCTACTAAAAAATACTCGTCAATAAACTACAGTTAAAATGTCCGCAATTAGCAGTCGCAACCAGAAAATGGAACAACAGGTAAGTGTGGAATGAACAGTTATTTAAATTTCTGCAAGTATTTATTTACACATTGCTGTTCTTAAATCGGACGTTTGTTTTTACTTATTTAAGTACTAAGAGAAGTACAGTCAAACGTGTGTCTGTCAAACCAAAAAGAAACAAAAAATCATTCTTCAATATATATAATAACAAAACTTACCGAATTTCAATAGAATCAAAGTTAAACGATACACAAAGATATTTACTGACACAATAACTAGATTATAAGTTAACAAAAACTTACCCAGTATTCAAGTATTAGGGATATTCAATTTATGGAGACCAAAGAGACATTTAATTTGATTTGAGATACAGAAAGTTGAACTTGAACAAATTCGTTTTTATAAAAGTTCGCCTCTTTGGATTAAGAGCAATTTCGCCTTTAACATCTCATGTGTATTAGATATGCACATATAATATGCAAAGCTACAAGGTCAGATAGTATGTAATATCAAAGAAATTGCACACATGTGACAAATATTTCAAATTGTCAAAGATGTCGAAATCGGTGTGTTTGCGAATTTTACATGTTTAATTTGCTGTGTTATAACAGAGATATGGCTGTGTATCCCCTGATCAGCTGCCCCAGCTGCGACAGCTGCCTCACCTGGTGAATTGCGTGTCTTGCTGTTCCCCAGGTACCTTTATCAAATTAAATTGAACCTCAAACTCCGTAAACGAGTTCGTGAAGACGGGTTGCCTTCGACACGGTGTCGCCCCAATGGGCTTATCTCAACCCTCGACGGTTCTGTTGTTTGTGTTGCCAAATGCCGGTTGCCAGTTGCCCAGAAGTCAGCATTGATATTAGTTTGGGGTGGTAATCAGAGCCACACAAATTGAAACAGTTCTCCAATTTGTCCACTGATTGCTTGATGATTTTACCCTCTATAACTTGTATACTTTTCTAATGAAAATATTGATCGGATTTTGTTTTGATACAAAAAAAACACACACACACTACAAATTTAATGGAACCCAAATTTTTTATTAACAATCTTAGCTACAGCGTAATTTCGAAAGGTTTTCATTCTCCAAAAGGCTGAAAAAGGATTTATTAAAAATTGGCCCCACTCCAAAAGCTCTGACATTAAAATTCCCACAAGTCAATTACAGTCAAGTTTTCAAGCCTTTGAGTCATAGCTGGTCCTTCCGGCTGTACCAAGACATTAGTTAGATAAACATTGTCGAATCTGAGTCAATTTAAACCGTAGCGCAAATTAAAATCAACAAACAGAACAATCAACGACATAAAAAAATATGCAAATAAAATAGGAGCGTACAGCTCCCACTTAGCATAAATCAGCAAGAATATTTGGGACAGTCGTATAATTCAGCGTTAAAAAATACACAACGGATTAATAAAACCGAAAATAAAACTTTCAGAACTACACGCCGCAAGCAGGAAACTTTTATAGTTGTAGTTGTTGTTGTGCCCTGCGTAACTAGGGGCAACTATTGTAGACTAAACAAACACACACACATATGACAAGTATTTTGATTATTCTTATTTTTTCCAGTTGGGGCGTGGAAAATTCCAGAAAGGAGAGACAACACAAAGAGAGAGAGAGAAAGAGAGAGTATGAGTAATATCGATTGCATGTGTCATTTAAGCTCAAAAAAAAGGAAAGCAATAAGTTCGCAAATTATTTGGCAGGCGCAAACAGCTCGTGACTTATCGAGCCCATGTGCTCAGACAGAGAGAGTTGTGGGCAAGGGGAAAGGGAAAAATTGAGGACCTGTTAGTGAGACTGTATCATATTAAGTACTACCCAGTCCGTGTGGTTACTACTTAATAATTCAGCTGCCAAGAGTCAAACAGTCTGCCACCTCAGACCACACACCAAGCCAGGCAATGTCTTTAGGCCACACACCTGAGCATTCAACACGTTTTGCCAAACTTTACGTGTGTGTGTGGCCAATAGCGTTAGCCCTCCAAAAACCTCACAGGGCAGAAATGACGCATCGGGCTGACTTTTGTTTTTCGTCGCCTGCAGCCTTTGTGGAATTTCTCCAATTTGCGCCAGGGTTGTAATTTTCAGGGTGCTCCTTTGCGGTTCTTGACCTATGGCTGCTGTTGCTTGCGACTTAGCAACTAAATTTGCTGTTATATCCGAAAACTTTTCGCTAACAATACCTCAATGGTAATAAAGTTGAAAACTCAACTAAACACTTTCTCTAAACATACTCCACAATCCACAGTGCGACAAACCAAAGGCACACCACAGAATTCCAAACTTTACTTCATTGCACTAAACATAATAAAATCGTTTTGAGCTTGCAGCTATTCGCACGAGGGTTTATCAATAGCTAGCTGCCTCAGAAAAAGAGTCTGCTTATAATGTAATCTCAGCTAACTCTGATTCTGCAAGACTAACATTTGGGAAAATACAAATTTATCATTCTCTAACTATTTCTTATGTATAATCTGTAAAATGCTTTTTACTTCTGCTCTAAACTCTTCGTTTGGGCTAGAGTTCCTCTCCCTAATCATGTTGATGAGCTCCAAACTCGCCTTCCTTAGAAATTATGTTTGGTGTCGATTGACAGATGACACCAAAGCGACATTAATGATTATTTATGTCACCCAACGCCAGCTGTTCTGTAATCCTCTTATTTATTGAACGACCCTTGAGCAAGAATGCTATTATTGCCACATTGGCGACTGCAATTTGTGGCATGCACCAACAAAAGTAAACCTAGCAAATCCTTAGCAAAACCATTCGCAGGACTACAAGAATATTAGCAGAAGAAGCAAAAATAGGGACAGAGACGAAAGCATAAATGCAATAGAAATCTCGCTGGTAATGCGGCAACATTTGTCGCAATTTGCAGTTTATGCAATGCAAATCGTCTCCTCCGAAGGAAAATCTCATTTCCCTTGCAAATTTGCCACTGCCATGAATTGCAATTTGTAGGTTAGAACAGTGCCAAGTTCCCGGGCAGCATTTTTGCCAACTTGATTCAATTAAATATGGCCAATAAAGTTTCACAAGCTGCCACAAATTATGCACACATGCAGCAGCTTAACAAAACTTAAAATACAATTTGAAGCCAGATAGTCATCTCGAACTAATCAAAACTTAGATTTGTTATACGAAAATGATCATATTTTATAACTATGCACATTCCTCACTAACTGTAAATCATTCAAAAGATAATGCAAATTACAAGCTCTTTGCATGGAAAGAAAAAAAGCGTTTTCAATTTGATTTATAAGAGAGAAGCAAATCCTTTCGAATCTGTAATTGGTTTGTCATTAGACAGACAAAGACACAAATGCCTGATGGTAGCACTGATTAAATGTTTTGTGGATTGTGTTTTCTCCTGCAGCCGATGTATCCCAATCCAAAATCAATTTCCAGCCAGAATTCACAGTTGACGCTGTTG
Source organism: Drosophila silvestris (assembly GCA_035043445.1). Taxonomy (NCBI): domain Eukaryota; kingdom Metazoa; phylum Arthropoda; class Insecta; order Diptera; family Drosophilidae; genus Drosophila; species Drosophila silvestris. Next base: position 9,177,611 of record JAWNMZ010000170.1, on the reverse strand, counting down.
ATTAATCGAAATTTAGTGTCCCATATACATCAATTACCATTCACTTTAGCCTCTATATACATTCACAGACCACAGAACACTAACGTTTAGGAAAACCAATTATAAATGAGTTTGAAATGTTTATGCTGTCATGCAGAAAATAAAGGTGTCAATTTCCAATTTTTAACATTTAATTATCATTTATTAATAATGCATATCTATGGTGTCTGCAAAATTTAAGCGGCTGCATTAAACACGAGTGCAAATTAAAAAGCATTCATTAGTGCTTTATTGAATTTTGATAGCAAAATTATGCCATTTATAAAAGCATTCGATTAAAATGCAGGATACGGACTGAGAACCATTAGTGGCAATCGTTGAATTGCAATTGCTTGAATACTAATTGTGTATTATGCACAAATATAAAGCGCGTACATTTTATGCTGATGAAAAATGCGCTATCAAAGCAAAAGTTAAAGAAAAATGCTGCAGTTAATGCTGCCAATAACAAAACCAGCTATATTAAATCAGCATCGAAATCAACTGCAGATGAAAGCGCATAAGAGGTAGAAGAATTAAACTGGATTAAATGAAATAAGAGTCTTTTGGCTTAAGTGCACAGTGGCTGTGGCAGCAAAGTGGGTCATGGGAATTATGACCCTACTTGCAACCAAACCAGAAATGCGCCAAATCAACGAAATGTGCCACAAAAAATACCAACAGGGAGCACAGCCACTAAACTCCAAACGCTCAACGCGACTGCTTAAGGTTAGTCACAATTAGCTGGGAGAAAAGCAACAATCAGAACGAGGCCGCAAATTAGGAAAACAACAAGCAAACGAGGGGGTGGCAAGAGGGGTAGTAGAAGGCCCTCAAAGGGGCGGGCGAACCACAACTTGGTACGGGAAAGAGGGAAAGTTGAACGACTTTCGGGAATGGCATTTGTGCCATTTCACGCGAATTAATTGTTGCATACTCTGGCAATCAAAACAAGTACATCAAGCGAAGCAGAAAGCAATCAACTAACAGTTGTTATGTATGAATTATAATATACATTGTATTATATAACTTGAAAGAGCTTTAACTGCAAGTTTTAAAACTTGATGAGCACTTTCAGAGTTTAATGTTAAGAATAGCCTGACAGACACGCAGCGCCAAAAAGGCATAAGACAAAGCCAGACTACAACAGCTACAGCACGGCTATAATATATAATGGCCACGTTTGCTGCCGGGGCCAAAACCTAGCAGCGCTGCCTGCAGATATGTAGCAACATTATATTGTTAGCTTTGAATATATTCGATAATATAAGTATTTCTTTTTACAATTAAATTTGATATATGAATTATTTGAAATGGTATACAAAAATATAATCAATGCCTTAAAAATAGTTCCAAAGGATTCTTAAGGCAAGCTTCTAAATTTAATAATCAGATACACTATACTAAGCTATGGAAAGGATTTGAGCACGAACATCAGCTTCAATTTTCATTGTACTAAAAGTAAAATGAGCACTTCAGTTAAGGTGCTTGGGTGCAGCACTTTATCATACCTTTGGCAATATTCTAAAATTACTAATCAAATATATTATACTGAGCTTAGTGAGAGCATAGGAAAGGATTCAAGCACGCACTTCTACTTCATTTCCCATTGTATCAAATAAGCACTTCAGGTAAGGTGCTCATATAAAACTGGGTGAAGCAGTTTATCATGCTTGTTAAAACTGAATAATTTCGTTAAATATTTCATAAAGTAGCACATAAATCAACTGTGACTTATGGCATTCTACTCGATTAGAAGTGTGCACATGTTGTCTATTGCTGTGGGCATCTAGGCGTCATTCTCGAGCACATTCTCAACTATACACATAATTAAGGATTCGTGCTGGATGGGTGTGCTTTTGGTGACTTCAATAACTGTTTCATTTGAATGTCCTGTCGCTAGCGCCAGAGAGTCGCCAACTAATAAATAGTTTATTGCCATGCTTTCATTTTTATTTAGGTCACACGATATGAGAAAGGACATTTGAATATATGTATGAAAAATATATAAAAAAAATTAATATATAAATCTAGTGCAGCTCATCCAAATTGTACACATTAAGATTGATGATGCAGGTCTTGAGTTTATTTTGATGAATTCAAACCTTTTATCATAAATCAGACGCTGACACAGTTCGTTACGCTTAGTTTAAGATGTGCTCAAAAAACTAACCCACTATTTAACTCATACACTACACGTATTTTAGAGTCCGTTTACAAAAGTCTATCAAAGTGAAAAACAAGTGGGAAAGTGAAAAGAGAATAGAGATTGCGACATTAGCCGTGACAGATGCCGCAGCCCGATTTTGTTGCTTGCTTTTTCAGCTGCCACTCGTCGAGCGCTTATCCGTGCGTGCCACTTCAGCACCTGGCTGGACGAAGGCTCGAGAGTGCGCGCCAAAAAAAAAATGAGACAGTTTTGCCGGAGCAATGGAAAGTGATTTAGTAATAAAGCAAAGTGAGAGATAAGCGAGCCGTGGTGAGCAGGCGAGCCGAGGCGCGAACCGTAACGTTGACAGAATAAGCGCAACCGTTGGCCAGCATGACGTATGAGTGATATTAAATAAGCCGTAATATTAACGCTTGGCTTGCCTTCGCTTAATTTGAAATGCATTTGCCCTAACTGGTAGAGAAACTGAATTATGATAAGCTGAATTGAATGACTGCCAGCGCAAATTGAGGCCAAGGAAGTGGGTATTGTAATCGACAGAACGACAGAAGGGCGAACACACGCCTTCAAATGTCGTCGTGTGTATCCACAACACAACAAGTATAATCAATAAATGCCTTGAACAAATAGTTGGGTTGTATAGAGAAATAGTTGGGCCGAGCGTTCACCTCAACTTCCAGCCTAATTACAATTGAGTACATTGGGGGTGTACAAAACTAACCCCCCTTCTTACGTATCCTGACACGCGCAAACATGTTATTGACACAGTGTCACAGGGAGACCTTCATAGCTTCGCAGCTGGTCAAGTGCGACATTGTCTGTCCACAGAAAAATCGAACAACCCAACAATCTTTGGTCCCTTTGGAGTGATTTCTATGTGGATTTCATTTGTGGTGTCTGACGTGTGGGCGTGACAATGCATAAGCCCTCATTGCTGTAGGCCCTTGCCAATAAAATAATAAGTAGAAGTGTTCTAGTTGGGAGTGCTTGACTAAGAGATATCTTCAGCTATGTTGCTACCAAGTTGTTATAGTTCTGAAATAACTCATGTGTTCATTTTTGAAATGTTTTTCTCAATATTGAACTTGATATACATTTCAAATCATATCAAGGCGCAATGAAATTGTACTTCCAGTATTTAAATGCATATTTGATTTATAGTTAAATTGCGACTTATGGCCTTAACTCAAATAGTTTTTGGAGAATTATGAAACTTGGTTTCTTGAGAACAAAGCTGCGTGTTTATATAGGAAATAAATAAGTGGTTCAAGTGATTAAGGTATAAAATCGCGTGATCAAAAGTAGTCTGAATTTTGTTACATAAATCCATTCAAACACTCGCCATCAATCTCAGTCTAGCTAAATAAACAAAGATTTCCACGTCTCTCAAATATTAGTAAAATATTCACGGAATCTAAATCAAAAGCGTTGATTTTAAAAACTCTATTAACTTGAGGACGTGCCTTTCCAAGTTATCGGCGAAAGCTGTAACGAAGTCGTGACTTAAGCCAAACTGCTGCCTCGATGGTTAATAATAAGTTCGTTCGAAATTCATAGTCGGTCTTTTATCAAAACGACAACGAGAGGACTGAGCTGGTCCTTATACGAGACTTTATTTGTATAGGGTATAAAAAACAATGGCATCGCCGCAACATACTCGTTCACTTCAACGTCAGTCAATCATTTGTTCGGTTTGCCAATGGTCATCAATAATATGTACATGTGCGCGTTTCTAATCTGTGACCTGTAACTGAGCCACTGAGCCACTGAACCACTGAGCCACTGTCAGTGGCATAGATTAGGATTGTTATTAAGCGCCCACGCAAGAGTGGTGTCCTTGCACCTGCATTGCATTCCCATTGTATGTGGCCTGCCTTTTGTCAGCTGCCATTGTTGTTTTGCGTTATCGATTATGTATCGCGTATTTTCTATTATTTGGTTTGATGAAAAGAAAAAAACACAAGAGTAATAACAGTGTTGAAATATGTATGTTGAGGGATCCATTAATTTAAAGCCGCACACCCGGTCGTATACTTGATTGCAATTAATATGCTTTGCCCTCATGCTGAACCGCAGCAACGGCAACGTTAATCGACATTTGTGTGCCATTTGTATGCTTAACCTGAGCCATAAACACGAATCAAATATGCACGAATATTATTTTTATCTTATTTTTTTTTTCCTTTCCATAGGTAATCTAATAAATAACTTCCAACCATCGATTTTGTATCGCAATTAATAATATGTGATTTTTGTCATGCGACTTTGGCCTTGTCACAAGCAGCTTGGGACCATTAATTACGATTCGTAGTCTTGACTCTTGGCATTCCAAATACGTTTAACATTAGTGCGTATTGTTTTCGATTTTGATTGATCATTAAAGGTGGTATTTAGGCTAATGTAAGAATTATTTGCAAGAGCAAAATACCCATATTGCAAATATAAACATACTCTCTCTCGATTCAGTTTCTATTAATAGCTCGACTTTTGGCATAAGAGTACCCCAATTCAAATCATAATAATATGGAGAGAAGGAGACAAAATTGCTTTGAATTTTGTAATTTAGAAAAATTCGAGAATGAAGAACTTAGGCTTCAGCAGTAAGCACATTTTGTTATATTGAAATCCGATTATGATTTCGATAGCATCAATAATATGGTAATTTGAATAGCGTGCCTTCAGGCGCAAGCAGCTCAATCGAAGGAAACGCGTCCCTCTTATACAATTTGCATGTTTTAATCGAACTGCTCTGTTTGCTTTCAGCACACACACACTCGCACACACACACACACACGCGCACACACCAAAACACAGTCGTTCTCCTTTCGAGTGAATAATCAAAGAAAACTGGATACCTCTACTTCGTTCAAGGGCACCATTGTCGATTGGATACCATTCAAAATGTGATATTGGCGTGCCATTCACACACACACACACACACACACATACACACAAATACATCGTTCTGTACGCAGCTGTGTTGAATGCAACGGCATAACTATACTCCATCCCTCTGACCATCAAAGCATCCATTTCGCGATAACTTGCTGGCTAAATATTGCAAATGCAATCGCACGTTGAATGCAATTTAAATGCTGCCTTTGCCTGATGGCGAATCAAAAAAGTTCGCTAGCCATCAACAAATGCCATGACAACGTCATGGAAATCCTTCTAAGCAGTATGTATGTATCTGTGTGTGTATGTGTGTGTGTGTGTGTGGCGTGTGTGGGGGGGGGGACAATGCAGCAATGGAGCAGCCCTTAAGCGGAGGCAGGGCGTTACTTCAGCAACTGACAGCAATTGCAGCACAAGGGCTAAAAACAACAACGATTTCAGGTTGCTGCATACAAACAGACACACTCCAAGCACTTTTTATTGATAAAACTTTTCTACTGCGCCAAGACGACGAGGCGACAATGTGACGATGCGACGCTGCGACGTCAACTGGCGTCAGCAGCTCAAGCATACATAATAAAAGTATTTGCATACCATCTCAAACAGACTGCAGAGAATGATTAAGTGAGTTGCATGTGGCTTTTGGTTAGGGCTTGTTTAGACAAGTTTTTTGCTTACCATTTTTGTTTCAAAGGAAAGATAAATAAACAATGTCTTGGAGCTTGTTAATAATTACGTGTCCTTGCAACTTACACCACTACTGAACTATATGTTGTCCTCTTTATCCCAAAAGCCATTGAGTTGCACCAAAAAGTCATTTAACCTGAAAACTCAATCAGTTTTTGGCATTGTTAGCTAAAATTAAATGATCTAAAAAAACACTGGAAAAATGAGTTATGAGTTCCACTTTTTGGCGTGCTAGTTTTCGTTTTTCGCTTAGCTCATCTCAACTTCTTGCTTTCTTGTAGTCCAAATATATATTAATGTTCTATATTCTTCCATACAATATCTCAATGTCGTAACTAGAAGTTAGTCTTGCCACCATTAAGATTCCTAAGCTTAAGCTCAAATATATTATTTATAATGTATTCTTTGCCAACGTGTTTATTGATTTAAGAACTGTGGCGACAACATAAAATCGTTACAAACACTCCATTGGCCAAGGACCAACTAATTAAGGACTTTTGTTGGCTTCACTGCTTCAGCATCTGTAGTTCGTTAAATGGCTGCTCTTTAATCTCCTGCTCATAGAGTCAATCAGCGTAATTACAGAAATTGCCGCCGTGCAAGAGCACATTCCAAATTGTCGCCAGTTGCCATTTGGGAGCTTTCAAGCAACCTGGACAATGTTAGCGACGACGACAAGGACAAGCACATAAGCGGGATTATGATTGCAGGAAAAGTTTGCGACGCTCAAACTACGTAACTGTTGAGAGACCTGTTAAGCTGTAACTGGCTCAAACTGAAACGGTCTTAAATATTTACAGAGCAAAGACAACAGTGAAATACGTGTACATTTAATTAGTTTTTCTGTCAAAGTTAATCTCACATACAGATACAGATACAGATACAGATACAGATACAGATACAGTAGTGCAACTGCAACTGTCGCAATTTACGTAATTAAAAGACAATTCGGATAATCAAATTAATGGCAGTCCTTCTCCCTTTGGACTACTCAATTATGAAAATACTCCTGGGGCAAGCTTACCGAGTTGTTGCCGTATCCGAGCTTGCCATTCAACTTTGATAGACCGGTGGTCTCCAATGTCATGCAATTGTTGCCCAGGCATCCGACCGGAGGAGAGCGTAAATATAAAATCAGTTCATCTTACCGATGACAGATAGTACTTATTGGCTTAAGGTATTCGATCCATGAGGAAAGGCCACAGCCAAACCCAACTTCAATTCCCCCATAACCAATTCGAAACATTGTTGAAATAACTGCAGACAGAGAAAAACAGTTTACAGCTGCAGCGGAAGACGAACGTAAACAAAATGCACTGAGATACGTGTGGAAATTCGCATGGAATGCGAAAAATGAAGAAATTCAATAAGTACTTACTACGAAAAGCTTTAACTAAGCGGCTTAAGTGTAAATGTAAGACAAGGATATGAGTAATATTCAACAGGATATTCAAGCACGTTGTAATATCTGAATGTAATATGTGTTTAGTAGCAATAAATATTAAAATATGCAGATGCGAAAAAAAAATAAACACTTCAAATTCTCATTCAAGAAAAGAGCATGCAAAAGCATCCTGTCAGAACCACTTTAGAATATATATATCGAATACCAACAGAAGTATGAAATTTATATGCCAGTGAAAGACTTTTCACACACACACACAAGAGCAATAGTAACACACAGAAGCATATACACATTCCTTCTACATTCCTTCCTACATGCAACGAGCAATTTCGAGTAACTTTAAAGCTTTTAAAACAACACCGAAGAGGAAAACTCAGAAAATGCAGAAAACTGCACTCGCCACAGTTGCTTCACTTTGAAATATTGTGGAAACAACAAAAGCCAATAGCCTTCAAACAAATATTCAGGTTATTTGCCATGTGGCTTACAGCCAAACGGCCTTAAAGACCTTCTCAATTCATATCGCGTCGCTGCAGCTGCAAAGTTAAATAAAATACTTTTTAGTAATGTCTCAGAAAATGTTGAACCATTAATTAAAATCTCTCACCACTATCGTATGACCGCAAAACTTTTACCGCTTGCAAGTTTCTGCATGTTTTCCCAACTTATTTTTTTACACCTCAAACTTTGTCCGCTGACCGAAAAAAAGTTCTATGGAATCGGCCAAGCATCGCAAAACAATGCACCAAAGTTGTTTGAATGCCCTTTTCCGGTCATTTTAATTGTTAAAAATACGATGGCCATTTGTGTGTATATACAAAAAGGATAAAATAAACTTTTCAAACAATGATTTGTATTCATTATATATGAAGTGAAACCTTAGTTTTCTTAAAATCGGATATAAAAAATAAAGATTTCAGATCAAATAGTTGGTGAATGAGACTGAAATTGCTATAACTAATAAACCATATACTATATTTAATCAGATGGCTATCCGCATTGAGACACACTGAATCAGCAATGTATACTTGATTTGGACACAAAATTACAATAGCTTCTGCTAGGATATTAAAGGCACATTAATGTGCTAGAACTGAGAATCCTTTTGACTAGCACGTTTCGTCTTATGGCTATTATCGATTCTTGAGCCCACACTTCCATCTCAATTAAAGTGTAAATAAAATGAAAGCCAACATGCTCGTAGCGGGGTAAATATTGTCACGTGTGCCACTTTTTCTGAGAATTCAGAACATAAATATTTATGGTGCTCTGGCACCTTTTACTCCTGGCTGCTTGCCAATCCTTATTGGGTTGCAACCGCCAGCTACATTTCTGTTTGTTCTAGACAAATATTTTTGCACGATTTCTGAGCCGCGTTCCCCAATGTGGCACACACCAAGAAAAACAGAAAACGGAAGAGCAGCACATGCCACAGCAACCCTAGGTCCTTCTGCTGTTTGACTTTGGTTGGCCCTATTGAACTCCCGGTCACACAAACAGATGGAACAGTTTGACCCTTCTAATACGGGCAGCAATTTCAACTGGTTGCTGTGGTGCTAACGAGTGAGGATCATGGACTCTTTGTTATCCGGCTTAAACATAAGTCTGCACACACGCCTACACTATGCGTACAGACAAAGAAAAATCCTGCTAAAATTGAGTTTGAATGCACTGAAAACAACTACTCGTAGTCTTGTAAGCCATATTTAATCAAAATGAACAAGCATAATCTTATAATAGGTTGTAATTTCGTATTCAAACTCAAAATTGAATTATGAACTCATAAACTCATTTAAGGATCGCTTGAGCTTCACATGAGGTTTAAATCGTAGCTCAAATTAGCTGTTTTTATAGGCCATCAGATTGAGAATGCTGATTGATACTTGATTATTTTTCTTGGTGCATGTGTGCGCGTGTGTGATTCTGTCAACGCACAACAAAAGGCTGCCATTTGTCCGGGGGCTCAGTTAATTTGCGTCGACTTTGCGTCGTCTGTGTCCTTTCTGTCATTTGTTGTGTCGCGTGTGTGTTTTTGTCACTTGCCACTTGCCACTTGCCACAATTTCTACTGCATACTTTCAGGCGCACACAGCAGCCAATGTCGGCTTCGCCTTCATCGTCGTCTGTTGTTGTTAGTATTATTCGAAATTTGCATGGAAAGTGTAAAGGCAATTGTGGCACTTGGGCCACTACAAAACGCTGCTAATTTCGCCACAAGGGCAAACACCATCCTCCCCAACCCCCTTCCCATATATTGTGTGTGGCACTTTTCGAGAGCGAGTGGCGCAAAGTGGCATTCTTTTCAGTTATTTTCTAATCCGAGCAATGTCAGGTGGATTTTATAAGGCTTAAGACTTCACTCCTTGCCCCGGCAGCTTCAACAACTTTTCTTTCATGAAAGGAAGAAGAAAAAATACCAAGTGTCAAAGCCACAGCGATTGCTTGCCTCAAATTCACTGAATTTGTGCACACATGCTGTCGAATCGAGTTTATGGTCGTCTACTGTGCGAACATCTCTCGTTATCAGCAAACGCTTGGCTTAAGGCATTTGGCCGGATATTAAACACATTTAGCTTTGACTGCTTCAGTGCTTAACGATGACATTATTATTTTAATTGCATATACAGACATTGTATGCTAAGGCTCTTTTAGACGTTCTCGGATTGGATTTTTACTAATAGTACCATTATTTATTTATAACTTGGAATTTAGCCACATGATAAATATAAAAGATTATACATGAATAGTCAAACATTTTGTATATTGCATTATACTTAAATTGATAATTTTACAGATATACATTTTATATATATACACATATATTTATAATACCTGTAGAGTTTAAATTTAAATCAACAAGAACTTTAGACATGTTATTAAAATGTTTAAAATAAAATACTTCACCCATCCACAGACAAGGTTGTAAATGTATATAAACCGCATTTAAGCTCATAAAAATATATGTAAGGCACATCCTGTTTCGTCGCTGTCACTTAGGACAGGACATGACAACGTGTATATGGGGATTATGGCGTATGGCTTAATGAAGCGACGGCTAAACGGATGCCAATATGGTCAAACAAAAAAGGTTAACACACAAACGCACTGGGTGCCAAGGGTTGAGTTCGGCTCAAAGGCGTGGCGAAAGGTGGACCTCAGCGCTAGTAATAGTTTTCATCTGTCATCCTTGCTGCCCACATCCTGTTTTTGCCACCACAAATCTATTTTATGGTCCCCATTTCTTTATTTAGGTAAGTCGTCGGGTCATGTTTTGGCTTATCGTCCATTAACCAGTCTCAAATCGCTGAGTATTTTTCCAAGCCATTGATTATCTGGTTTCTTGCTTCTGTCTGCTACTCATCAGCCCATTCATTATTCACATAGTTTGGCAAGCGTCCCCATTATTAGGTGCGCACACTTGCCAGATTCAATTTAAATTGCAAATATACAAAATAAATTTCTATCCCCATCACTGTCCCTGTCCTTGTCCTTTTGTTTATTTCCCCAGCGCCCATTGTTCATTGCGCGTCTGCTTTTCGATGTTTTGGCTGCCGCCTCGCACACTTAATCCGGTATAATACGTGAATATAATGTTTAATCCGGAATGGCAAAGCATCAGCAAGCAAGACAATTCCCTTCTTGACTTGCCTGTTTTTCGTGTTTGTCATTTTTGTAATGTGGCTCGCACATTTGCAATAAAACCAGTACGCATGCTTTGCTGAGTGGAATTGACTGGGAGATATCCTGTATCCAGGATAACTTCTTAAATTCTCTCTACTTCTTTAATTAATGCTCTTCAATTCACAGTACTTGCTTCTCATAGTAATCATCTGTTAAGGCTGATCAAGAATGTTTTTATTTTCTTTATGGGGAAACTGGCATTCGAAACATTCAAGTCGACCGGATGTTAAGCAAAAGCTACCCTTCATTAATAAAGTTACTCCCAATATAGGGTATATAAAAAACAATAGTATTCATCTCAGGCTTATTTTGCTTGAATATGTTAGTTGGGCTGACTTTATAAATTTTGTTGTGGCACCCTGCGTATGAGTAATCAGTTTATTGCACAACCCCAAATGTAAGCCAACGTTGGCAACACAACCACACCGGGTTCATTTTAACATATGCTGTGTGTGTGTGTGTTTGTGTGTTTGTGTGAGAGTGTACGTGGTTTTTATGGCCTACAGTGCCGCCCTTTAATCTTACGCAAATTTGTCTGCCTAAATTAAAATAAATGCGCCCAGCTTCAAATTGAAAAGACTTCTTAAATAATATATATAAAAATAAATAAAAACACTGCGCTGCACTTTGCATGTACGAACATAAATGTTGGCTATTCGTGTGGAAAATGTATGTGTGACATTGAATTTAATAAGCCATATTAAATATACAGGTGCACATGGGATTTTCGGTTGGCCATAAGACAAAACAGATTACAATACATATGAGGGTTGTGCAGTATTTCTTTTTTAATTGGTATGCCATGTTTAATGGTTACGATTCTATAAGAATACCCACGCATAATCTCGTTTTTAGATTTAAATGTAGTATTATTAAAGAGGTCAGTCCGTGATCAATAAAGTATTACTTTGAAAATCTGATAAGTTTTGACGAAGTTATGGCAGTAGTAAAAATGTAAGCATATCTATATGCTATTTGTATACTATTGTTTGGGATAGAATTTAAACATGAATTTCAACCTGAAATCGCTTGAGCCAAGGGACTTTCACTTGTTGATTAGTACTTAGCTGGGTTTAGCCTTGCTTACCTATGCTCAATTGCAAATTAGTTCCCACACACACAGAAATGTTACGAAATATATCTAAAGCCAGATAAATTACACGGCCGCTGACAAAAACTTCGCGATTTGAATAGAACAACGGGGGGCTTAACCCTCAACACACAGTAGCTGCTTTGAGCGTAGCGGGAATTGAGACCAGTGGCACAAACACAAATTGAACCCACATGCAAACATACATATACATATATATATAAATATATATTTATATCTGCAGTATAGGGCGACGGACCCGCACCCCATCAAGGCGACGCTTTGCGCAGCACTCAAAATCAAATTCATTAAAGTTGCGCTAATACGGCGTTATGGGCATTGGGTGTGGACTCTACGTCTCTATTTTCCCGGCTGCCTCAACTAATGAACTGATGACGTAGTACGATCGCAGAACTCTTGATATAACTATAATGGTGTGTGAACACTCAGAAAAAAGATATTTATAAAAAAATGATCTCGATTTTAATAAAAAGAAATATCCTAAAAATCTGATTTGCTAAATACACTTTTTAAATGTTGAAAAGCTTGCTTAACAAAATAATAATCACTGATTTACTTCCTTAAAGATAAATTCAAATGCTCTTTATTCTTAATATGATAAAGATAGCAAGTACTCGAAGTGCACCTGCTGAAAAATAGTTATAGTTTGCCATTTTTGAAGTGTTCTTTATTTTGCTGAGTGTATTCGGTCAGATGCACGACACGTGCGCAACTAGTCAGCGATCAGCGTTACTCAAGCTCAACCAGTCAGTTGACAATTCGCACTCGCGCTGATAGCTGATAGCACTACTGCCTGGCTACTGGGTAGTAATACTTATCGCCCATTGAAGATGTCGTAAATCTCTCGACGCGAGCCATTGTGTGATAAGAGTGCCCACCTATACCCATACCGATTATTATAATAAACACTACAAAGCCGCAGCGGTCACTTGGACAACAGTCGCAAATCGTTCGTCGCAGATTTTGGTCCGCAATCCATATCCCGGCAAATACTTATGTCCATGTGCAAAACTATTGTGGCGCTGGGCATTGCTTGGCTGAGCGCACTGTGCCTGCTGCCAGTTGCCACTCACTGTGATAGCGACTCCTACTATGAGAAATACTATGCCACGCGACGTTTTGTGCCGCCCAAGCGTAACTCTCCGTTGAGCTTTAATTTCACACTTGAACTCACCAGCACTGATCAACTGGCTGCCCATGAACGACCTGCGCTGATTGGCAATCTGGTTGCTTTGGGCAGCTGGCAGGCAGATCGAGCCGTACTCCTGAATCGCACCTCCGTGCACAATGTCTGGATGGGATCGGTGCTGTTGCCACAGAATAGTAGTGTTCAATATCGGTATTTTATTGCCGCCGTCGGACGTTCCGGTGGCGTTCAGGTGCGTCGCTGGGAATCGCATGTGATGCCCCATGCATTCAATACTACCAAGTTGGCAGGGAATCGCTCGGATCAGTTGGGCAACATTGATGGAGTGCATCAGTTGACACGCGGCTGGCTCCAGAGCACCTCCAGCTGCATTCTGCAATTGAAGGTGTTCCGCCAGGCGTTGCGTCTGCTGGAGCAGACGCTGCCGGAGACAGCGAGTATCCGCCTTCGCCTGCAGCCCGTGCATCCGGCCACTCTCTCGCCCATATTGAGTTCCGCATCCGCCAATGTGGAATATGTGCGTCTGGTTTATAGCGACAGTGTGTTGAGACCACAGCCCGAGTATGGTGTGCCCTTTGACCCCGAGCAGGATCTGCTCATGTTCCATGTGACACTGGAGCAGCTGCAAAATGTGGCCTATCAGCTGGAGGTATACGGTGAGCAGCATGATCTGGTGCGCCTGCTGGGCTATGTAAACCTCCAGCCCGACCTACTAGCGGGCAGCGAGGGTAACATGACGCTCCAGCTAATATCGCCCACCTGGCAGCGAGAGGTGGGTGAACTGCATCTCCAGTATCTCGTGGTGCGTCCGATGAGCAATGGCAGCACCGATTTTCGCACCAGCTTCGTCAACTATTGGCGCTCCAATTGGACAGCACTGGAGATTGGACATCGTGGATTGGGCAAGAGTTTAACTATGACCTCGGCGACAGCGGCGCCGTTGGTGGAGAATACGCTGGGATCCATGATTGCCGCCGGTGAGTTGGGCGCCGATCTTGTGGAGTTCGATGTGCATCTGACCAGTGATTTGGTGCCCATAATTCATCATGATTACGCCATACGCGTGTGCATTGACTCCAAGACGCCAACATCGCGCAACGATCTAACCGAGGTCCTTATCAAGGATATAACCTATGAGCAGCTGAAGCAGCTGAAAACCTATCAGATTGTCTCCAACAAAATCATCGAGTATCCTGCCCACAGTAATGTGGAGCAAATTGAGCAGCGACTCTTTCCCACGCTCCAGGACTTCTTTGAGCGAGTGAATCTCAGTGTGGGATTCGACATTGAGATCAAGTGGCCACAACTCAAATCCAATGGAGAGTTCGAGAGCGAACAGACCATCGATAAGAATCTATTCGCGGATCGCATTCTGGAGGTGGTGCAGAAATACGGCTGTGGGCGGCTCAACATAATCAAGACCTTTGATGCGGATCTGTGCACACTGCTGCGCTTCAAGCAGAACATGTATCCGGTGCTCTTCCTCACCAGCAGCAAGGAGAATGCCTTCGCCGATCCGCGCACCAGCAATGTGGAGCAGAGCATCAATTTCGCCCAGGCATTCGATCTCGAGGGAATTGTGCCGAACGCGGTCTTCTTCAAGGCGGATCCTGCGTTGGTGCAGCGAGCCAAATCCCAGTTGCCGCTGCTTCTGCTCTGGGGTGGGGATCTCAAGGATCGCGATGCAATCGATTGGTTTATTCAACTCGGTCCCAATGGCGTCGTCTACGACCGCATGGATCTCTATCTGCCCCCAAATAAAACAGGAGCATTTGAGGCCGAGCAGGATTTGCCCGATTTCTTTCAGCTGCAATGTCCTGCAGATGGCAAACAACGCACTACAAATTCCACCATTGAAAGCATCCTGAGTAATGTAAACTTTCTATAGATTCTACTTTATAGCACTTGATGTTAACGACAAGCAATAAACATAAAACTATCTATATATAGAAGCTATCTCGTTGCTCATTTTACTGCAGGAGACTCTTTCATTTCTCAGTCAGCGAAAAACTTCTGCTCGCCGTCTAATAAAAACAAAATTACACATTTCCACATAATTGCCTTTTCCTCCTTGAGAATTCACAAAGCCAAAAAAAAAATAGAAAAAGTGAACAAAAGTTGAGTGGAATTTTCGTTGTTCCGCAGTTAAATCCTTTTTGCAGCAAGTATTTTTCATATAAAAAGGATGAGAAAAAGAGCATTGCTGAAAGTTGTATAAAAGCATGGCCACTTAAATGTCGACTAAATGGATTGATACTTAAGTATGGGATATATAAAGTGAAGACATCGATTAGTTAAAATACATTTACTTGTGCAACCTTTGTGCAAATACTTTATATATCAGTATATTGTCACTATTTACCATAAATAAGACAATAATAATATGGTATGCATATAGAAATAACAGTTTTGTTTATACATGCAACGCAGTTTACTTTGCAAGTATTTTGCTTGCTTTTCTCGCATTGTTTTTTGCATACTGAACTTGAAATTTAAATGTTTAATGAAATCATTGCCATCAACAAGGGTCCCACTTTGCTGTTTGCTGTCATATCGTGACAGGTCGCCTCATTCCGTGGCACCCATAACGACTGGGCCCCAAGTCCAAAATGGTCAATCGCCTCTCGCTCGCTGCCAGCTAGGTTGCCCCGATGATGCAACTGCAACGTGCCCGAACCCCACCCACCCTCACAATTTCCCATTAAGCTGCATTGCAAAACATCCGCAGTGCCACACATACATATACACATATTACATGTATATATATATATATATATAGTGTGTGTGTGTGTATCGGTGAGTGTCGCTTCTGAGTTAATAGCCCCGAAACTCATATCACACCAGATCTCAGTTGAATTTGCATGTAATAGAGTGCATGCAAGAAGGCAGGAGAGGTGTGTATGCATCCACTTATGCGTAGTGTCAGCCTCTTTATCTAATTACGGTCTTATTTTGTCATCCATGAGTCTTATTTATGCAAATTGCTGTGGCTAAAATGAGATAATTATATATGAGACTATATAATTGACTCTGAATAGCAATTATTGCGCAAGCAATAGAAACAAGCGTCTGAAATTAGTTACGTTAATTAAGTTTAGATTATTTATGTATTCAGTTACAGTATTTCTGCCATTTAAATGCCACTTGTTAGTATATTGCCTATAAATATTTTACACTTGAACAAATACGGGATATTAAAGACTGGCATTCAATTTTTATAGGTAGAATTTAAGTTCCATATTTTCTATTAAAAAAATAAATCGTAAATATGCATTGGTAATCAGGTATAAGTAAATATATATTCATAAGTATATGCATATAGTCATAAAGATATTGAAATATTTATGTTTCTTATCGGATTTGCTCCTGAAAGAATGGTAAACAATAATCTGAATCAAAAACATCGCCAATAGACTTTAGGCAAATAAACCATTTTTATTGTACAGTAAAGTATTTGACTTGCAATTTAAAATACACAAGTCAGAGTTTGTATAGAATTATATATATGATTTCCATTGCTATACACTCAAGGAAAACAGTGGGGTATATTTTAAAGGTTTATAAAGGTAATAAGCTAATTAGTTTATCTACCGCTGCAATTTATCGAGGCTGTCAAAGAACGCCAATACTTCAATAACGTTATTATTAAATAAAAACAAATCGAACCACGGCTAATGGCTTCGCTTATTGTTTTCAGCGCCAGCTGATGGACGCATACATCCGTCAGAAGCGCGCCTCGCCCGGCATGGTGCAGGCGAGCGATCTGCAGATGAACCGCCCAATGTCTGGGATGAGGAGCAATAGTCGAGAGCTGCACGCCTACGATGGCCCCATGCAGTTCATTGGGTCGCCACAGAACCCCGACCAGATACTGAGCAACAACAGCAGCAGCATCACGATGAACTCGAGTCGCAATAATTCGAATAACATGCGCAGCCTTAGCACCATCAATCAGGAAGACCTCATCGAGGAGATCTCATCGCACGAGCTGGAGGACGAAGAGAGCAGTCCCGTGACTGTTGTTGAGCAACCGATTGCCCCACAAAGTGCGAACTCGGCGCATTCGCAGCGAGCGCGCATCGGACAACCATCCTTCAACGATACATTGGACGAGGAGGACTATGCGAATCGGAATATATCGGGTGTGGCTGCAGTGCGTCCAGCCAGCATTGGCTCGCCCTACAAAGAGGTGCAGCCATGGAGGGCAGCAATGGGGCAGCCAATGGCAGTGGCAGTGTCGGCGGCAGCGGGGAATCCGAGGGCGATGTCATCGGTCAAATCGATCAGTTTGTCATGCAACCGGCACCGCAAGGAGTACTCTATAAATGCCGCATCACACGAGATCGCAAGGGCATGGATCGCGGTCTGTTTCCCATCTACTATCTGCACTTGGAGCGGGACTATGGCAAGAAGATCTTTCTGCTGGGTGGTAAGTTCAATATTCCCCTATTCCCCCAAAAACATGAATTCTAACTATCAATTCTTAAACAGGTCGCAAGCGCAAGAAGAGCAAAACATCCAACTATATCGTCAGCTGCGATCCCACCGATCTATCACGCAACGCAGATGGTTTCTGCGGCAAGTTGCGCTCCAATGTGTTTGGCACATCTTTCACGGTGTTCGACAGTGGCAACAAGGAGAGCACGGATAGTCCACGACTCGACCTGGCAGTCATTATCTATGTGAGTGTTGCCCTGTTTCTGTTTTTAATATCATAATTAGTAAACACCACTTTGTTATTTTGCACTTACAGGACACAAATATTCTGGGCTTTAAGGGGCCACGCAATATGACTGTGATACTGCCGGGCATGACTGAGGATGATCAGCGTGTCAAGATCAGCTCCGCAGATCCCAAGCAACAAGGCATTCTCGATCTGTGGAAGATGAAGGTTTGCCTAAAGATCACTTTTACTAATTGTCCACAATTAAACGTCTTTCTGCTTCCAGAACATGGACAATATTGTGGAGTTGCATAACAAGACGCCCGTTTGGAATGACGAAACCCAATCCTATGTTCTCAACTTTCAGGTCGCGTCACACAGGCGTCGGTGAAGAACTTTCAGCTGGTCCACGACTCCGATCCCGAATATATAGTCATGCAGTTTGGTCGCACATCGGAGGATGTGTTCACTATGGACTATCGCTATCCACTGTGCGCGATGCAAGCATTTGCCATCGCTCTCAGCAGTTTCGATGGCAAGATCGCCTGCGAGTGAGCCCAATGCCGTTGTCCTTGCTACACGGATTCCCCACAACCGTTGCGAATGCCTTACCTATACGACATAATGCAGTTAAACTATGCAATAACCGTTACATACACAATCGTCTATAGCCAAGAATTACAATGTGTACAGAGGGGCATAATTTTTTTTAAAATCGAATATATTAGGTTCGAGATATATCAGGTATTATGGTACTATCCATATGTATGTGTGTTAGAAAGCAGAATATCTTAATATAGACTTTCACAACTCGCTCGTCATAGAAATTCTATAATGACGAAAGTCGTTAGAAGAACCAAATCTCAATAATATTTTCAACAACTGATTTCTGCAAGGAATTAATCTTTCGGCATAGAAACTTCACAACCTTAACAAACTTTAAGCTATATCCGAAAAACAGTTTTAAGCTAATACTGTTCTAAACTATTTCTGTAAATTCTTGCTGATTACTTCAAAAGCTTAAAAATCAAATTGAGCATTATTTCAAATGACCTATTACTTAACAGGTCTCTTAAAACAGCACCAACAATAACTAAGTGTTTTTTGTACAAATACTTATGCCTTCATATATATTCAAGAGTCTAAACTTTATTATTTATATTGTTCAACATACATACATACATGTATACTTACCACATACATAGTCTACAATTCTAGTCAGTTGAAGTGCTCATCATGATGAATCTGTTCATTAAATGCATGTGGCATAGTAGACAAACAATCAAATAAATGCATATATATTTATAAATGTAGTTTTTGTAAATTAAAATTTATTTCAAAATGTGCTCACCGATATTGTAAATTAATTAAAAACAAATAACATAAAATATTCTTTATGATTAGCCACAAAACTCAAAAACAAATCAAAAATTACAAATCAAACAAATATCAATTTCATAATTTGAATACACCTCGAAAACGAAATATAATTAGCGTAGGATATAAACAACTATTTATACTAATTTATGTACTATATAATATAACAATTACTATTAGTCCATAGAGAGCATTACTATTTGTGCCGAGCTCTTGATAAATTTAAGCAAAATTTCTGATTTTTGAAAACAATTATTTTTCAAACATGTATTTATGTAAGCCTTATAAAATGTGTTTAAAAAATTTCTTAAAACAAAATATGAGAATAAAATGAATTTATTTAATGTCACTCAAACGAAGTATACACAATTATCATATTTTAAAAACAAATATATGAGGGGAGAGGTGGGAATATATGTATCGTTGGACGCAAATATGTCACAATATCTAAGTTTGATTTGAAATAGATGACCCCCTTGACTCCTAAGTTCGATAGAGTCGATCCTTACACTTCTAACGCACCATGTCTTTCGAAAATCTGTTTGGCCGAGATACAGCAATTTTTTAAGAAGGAATTGTACTATTTTTTGCTCACCCCAAAAGTATGCTTTAAAAATTACATATTCGATTTTATTGTTCTCCCCAAAGATATACTGTACAATTTAATTTTTACTCGCTGTGTCCAGTGATCTTTCTCTTCCACCCTAAGAGTATGCATTTAATTTCGAATTTTTTCAGGAATGCAGAAAAATCGATTTATCCGTTTCAGCTCGAGGAAAGAAAATTTCAAAAAAAATTTCATTAGGTCACATTTAAGTACAGAATCTTTTTATTTAATGTTATTAAGTACAGTTTCGTTTGTATATAATAAATGCAATATTTCGGTAGTTCTTATTTTACTTAAAAAAAACAATTAGCTTTATATACAAAATAAGGTCAGGTTGTGATTACGTACTTGTGGTAAAAACCTTCAATTCACATTTTTATCATTTAAACGACAATCCAACTAAGATTCAATTAATATCCTGTACAATGTACAATTTTTGTATGAGACGTACGTTTTCTGACGATTTGGAATTATTGGAAGTTTAAGGCCGATTGCCGCTATGAACGCGTGCCGGTCTTGTCAGGCAGTACGAACTCATGGGGATCGTAGTCCTTGTAAGCTAACAATCGCTCCGGCGACGTATCAGGTAACTTGTTGATTTTTTGCAGACGTGCATTGACAATCTGAAGGTGACGGCCAATGTAATCCTCGGCGGGGGCTAATTGCTGAGCGAACTGGAGGCAGGCAGAGGCCTTGGCCATCCACTTACGCTCCACGAAAACCACACAGAGATTGTGCTGACCCTGCGTATTGTGTGGATCGTGTTCGAGTATGCTTCGATAGCACTTCTCGGCTGCATCCAGATCCTTCATGTGATTAATGTAGATGTCGCCCAGTAGGATCAATCCCTTCACATGCGTGGGATGATGTCGAATTAGTTGATGAAGAAATGGAACTGCATCTAACGGACGCATGGAGTCGGCCAGCAATAGGGCCAAGTTGAAGAGGGCACTGCGAAAATCCGATTTGAGGTGGACTGCACGCTTGAAGAACTGCTCGGCATCATCGAAGTTGACCTCATCCATTGCCAGCATGCCGAGATTGAAGTACACCTTCTCGTTGTTCGCATCTCTGGCCAGCACTTGGTAGAGACGGGCGCGCGACAATTGGCGTGCCTCCTCTCCGCCCCGCTCCTGCAGCAGAATGGCCGAATTAAGCAGCGCTTGCTCGTGCTCCGGATACAATTCGATAGCCTTGTTAAAGTACACATGCGCCTGTTGACTCTTGCCCTGCTCTAGGAAGACAACGCCCAAATTGTAATAGATATCCGCATTCTCGCTGTCATAAAGGAGCGCCTGCTCATATACCTCCTGCGCCTGAGCTGTGCGATTTAGCTTCATAAGGATATCGCCTCGATTGATATAAGCCTGTAATCAGAATTTTTAATAAAAAGCATTATATAACTATAACAATTTTAAACACACACCTGAACGTAATCGCTGCGCATGCTAATTGCCTGCCGGTAG
Organism: Drosophila silvestris; assembly: GCA_035043445.1. Classification (NCBI taxonomy): domain Eukaryota; kingdom Metazoa; phylum Arthropoda; class Insecta; order Diptera; family Drosophilidae; genus Drosophila; species Drosophila silvestris. The sequence continues at coordinate 9,156,384 of JAWNMZ010000170.1, read as the reverse complement.
AGATGGTCTGCCTCCTCCAGTCGTGTCTGATTTTTGGATATCAGATTGGCGAGATTGATGAAAACATTCAAGTGATTGGGCGCAATGCGAGCGTGATAGCTAACTCCAGCCTTGGCTTGCGGGAAGAGTGCCTTGGCACGCATGTAGGCCTGCTCCGCCTCCTCATAGCGCTTGAGATTGTTATAGGTGCGTCCGACATTGATGTGGGCGCCGATGTCATCTTGCTGTATGTCCACAGCCTGCTGGAAGTAGACCAGTGCCTCCTCATATCTCGCTTCGTTCTCCAGCGCATGTCCCACATTGTTGTACAATTTGGCATTGCGCTGATTCGTATGCACCCCGGACATGAACAGCGAATACTCCGTCCGCCAGTCCCAGTTGCGCTGCTGCGTCTTCAGGCCGTGCGCCAGTAGGAGTGCAACGAGCGCCACTTGCGAAAGACGAATCCAACGGGAGGAGAGAAAACGACGTTGCAACTGATGATAGCCATAGGCAACCAGCAGACAGTATCCCATCGAGGGCATGTACAGAATGCGCTCAGCGACTACAAATCCCACCGGAAAGAATAGATTCGAAGCGGGCAAAAATGGCAACACAATCCAGCCAAGACACATCAGCAGCGTTCGCGATTGCGCCAGAGACCGTGAGAGGCAAGCCTTGGCTATCAGTGCGCCCAGTGCCAGGAAGGTGCACAACGTGGCCATGTTTCGTGCGTCTCCAAATCCTTCCAGCAAGGGCACAGTGCCTGCAAAAGAAAAATAACAGTAAATAGATACAGGAATGCAAATCAATAAATGAAAAACAAATAACACTAATTCAATTAAAAAATATGTAAATATCAAATAGATTTATGTCTAGTTTAAGTCCCTGCTGAAACTCACCCATTGTCCAATCGCAACAGAGAAGAGATGGGCAGAGCAATAGCCAGCAGTTCAGGTAAATGAGGTAGCCATAAGTCAATTGGCGCACAGGTGTTGCCGCCGCCGAGGCCGGATTATCGAAGCGCGTGAAGATGGGCAGCTGGGAGCCCATTACATAGACGCGACCCACCAACAGAGCGACTGTGATGATGGTGAGGAATGCCAAGCGTGTCCACAGAGCCGACGACAAGCGTCGCGCGCTGCTGCTACTGCTGCTACTTGCTGTCTTCGCTGCCGGCTGCTCCTCGAATATGCGCATAACAAAATGGCAAAGGTGCAGCGGACGCAGTTGTTGCACCACAAATAGCTCATAAGCGGCACAAATGCCAGCGACGGTAATGCCCTGCTCCTTGCACAGCATGGAGGCAGTCAGGCAACTGCCGAAGCCTAAACAAAGTGAGGTCCAGTTCGTGCGTCGTGTCGAGGAACTCGTTGCGTGCGCGTAGCTGAGAAAGGCGCCCAAATAGCACAGCGATGAGAGCAATTCGGCTCGACCGACGACGCCAGTAACGGCCTCCGTGTGCACCGGGTGTACGGCAAACAGGAGCGAAGCCACAAAGGCGCATGTGTTAAGTGAGGACGCGTATAGGGCAGAGGACGAGGCTGTTTCATTACTACTAGCAGCTGGTGCCACACACTGTCGCAGCAGCAGGCGGCAGACGCGACGCCACAGCAAGCAGACGGCGATGTGGAGTAGCAGGTTGACGAGATGATAGCCGAATGGTTCCAGTGCATGCAGCAAGTAGTTAAATCGGAATGTCAGCACAGTCAAAGGCCTGTAGGACTTGTGCGATTGCTCCTTGCGCATAGGTGTGCCCCAGAAATCGTTGAGGAACACATTACGCAGCGGTGTACCGGGTCGCAAATCCTTGTTATCCCTTATCGCACTAATGTCGTCAAAGACGAGACCGCACTGCATGCTGTTGTAATAGCAAACACAACAGGCAATGCATATGCTAAGGAACTCAATCAAATTCCGCTGTGAACTGCGCCCAGTCCACTCTCTATCACTCTCCTTCTCACGTTCTCGCTCTCTGTCTCTCCCTCTCTCGCGGTTGCAAGTTGCGCCTACTGTTGTTGCTGCTGCATGCTGCTGTTGTTGTTGATGTAACTGCTGCTGCTGCTGCTGCTGCGGCTGCTGCAGTTGGTTTGGGTTCATTGACATGATTGCCTTTTCTTCTTCCCACTGCCCCCTCTCTTCCTGTTACTTTCTGCGCATTCCAGTCCGTGCAGAACTGCAGTTCATGTATTCATATTTACTGCACAATACCAGTTGGAATATTACTTGCACCTCCCTTTTTTTATTACATATGTATTGCTATATATCTTATAGATTTTGTGTAGTTTCTACATTGCCTGCAAAGATATGTAGATTTTGATATATATATATAGCAAGTGCAAGTTAAAAATGTAAATCTTATATTTTAAAGCATTTTTAATTATCATTAATTTATTGGGAAATTTTACTTTTAAATCAAATATTTATTGAGAAATTAGATCGAAAATGAATTCTATTTTTTTCGCATTTAAATTGGGGTACGTGATTGGCCAAATTTCAAATATAGTGCATTAAAAATAGAGAAAATATTAAATAAAGTGTGGTTCTCACTTTTCCACTTATTTCTCCAACAACGAGTTTCTAATTGTAAAGCACAAATCCAGAGAACACAATTGAATTAATTCCCAAGTAACTTCTACTTTAGTGTGTACAATAATAAGTTGGACGAAAAAATCAATAAATGCGACAACAAAGTAACTTTGTCCCGGTTACTGTCCTGAATGCCGACTGACTGCATGCAGCAAACCGCCGAAGTTAACAAAGTTGTAAGCACCTCTAACATAGGCCGCAGCAGCAGCAGCAGCAGCAGCCGGCTAAAGTTGCACGGAGAGAAAATGTGCACAGCTAGCGAGAAGAGTTGTTTGTTGTTTTTGTATGTGTACTGTAAATATTACGAAAGCAAGGCAGGCAGCACAGTGAGGCATTACTAGGCGAGACAAGCACCAACTGCCGAGCGCATAGGTATGTGGATGCAACGTTATTGCTGACCAAGAGACAGCAACAAAGTTGCACTCAATGTCATCGATTTTTGCAACGATGGCAGTCAAAACAAACAACCACCAAGTAAACGAGAGAGTGAGTGAGAGAGAGAGTGAGAAAGCGAGTGATATGGAGAGCAACTTTGTTGCACGACCGACATTACGAGCCGAAAGGACGACGACAGTCAGTCAGGATACACATATATATGGGCAAGCACAAGCAGAGGCACACGTGCAGGTGAACGCTTGTTGATTTCCCGCCATTGAAAGCGCAGGCGCCGCCAAATCCTTGCACTTTCGTTCGTCCTGTGATAGCAACCACAACTCAGAATTCTCTCAACGTCGCTCTTTGCGAATGTTTTTAGTGCTGGTACTTTTTTGTAAAATTACTTTGACCGATATCCGTGCGGTTGCTTTGCGTCTGCTCTTGGTGTAGCATGTAGACAGCCAGCCCTTCCGCGAGCCCCTTCCCCGACCACATTGCGAATTTGGACGACGCCATTACATCCAATGACAACAACACCCTACATATTATGCACATATATCAACTTTGTTGCAAATTTACATATATTGCAATGTCGTCATCAGATTTTGCTGGTGCATTTATTTCAATGTTTGCCGTTTGCCGCGCACTTACCGCATTTATGCCGTGAGTATTGGAGGTAGTTGCATTTAATCAAAATAAAGTTACATTTTAACACAAAACTCAACACGGTTTGTGGCTGACTTGCTCGCACTTTGACCATTCGCATTGGCACGCGTGCATATCGATAACAATTTATATGCGGACAGCGTACAAAATTATCGAAACCAAGCACAAATGCAGCAACCCTAAAGAAGTATAGCCGCAACGTTGTATGTAAAAGTGTATGCCGGAAAAAGAAACAAATTTTTATTTTGTATATTAAAAACTATAGAAACCTATTCGCGCAACACCCCAAATAACCATGTCAACGGAGGACTTCTATTTGCGCTATTATGTCGGCCACAAAGGAAAGTTTGGACATGAGTTTCTGGAGTTTGAGTTCCGGCCGGATGGAAAATTGCGCTATGCCAACAATTCCAACTATAAAAACGACACGATGATCCGCAAAGAAGCGTTTGTGCATCAGTCCGTCATGGAAGAACTAAAGCGCATTATAATTGACTCGGAAATCATGCAGGAAGATGATTTGCCATGGCCGCCACCAGATCGTGTCGGTCGACAGGTAACCAAAATGGCAACAAATCTATTTACATATATTAATCACACTTAAACTTGACAGGAACTGGAAATTGTTATTGGCGATGAGCATATTTCGTTTACTACCTCAAAAACGGGCTCGCTGGTGGACGTGAATCGTTCAAAGGACCCGGAAGGCTTGCGCTGTTTCTATTATTTGGTGCAGGATCTGAAGTGTCTGGTATTCTCACTCATCGGTCTGCATTTCAAGATTAAGCCCATATAAAGTAAACTGTGTTGTCGAACTGTTCCGCAAAACTGTATTCAACTCACTTATATATTTATAATAAGCATAATTAGCAGACTCATTAAATTTTGTAATTAACGACTACAAATGAATAATCTTTAACATTTTGTACGAATCGTAATTGAATAAAATTGTATAGACATGTATGAGATTGAATCGAGCTTCAACAGAATTTAACGACACTAATATACTTTCACCCAAATTTTCTTTTAAAATGCACTATTTTTCCTTTGGTCTAATTCTGAATGAATTGAAACAAGTCAGAATCACAAAGATTTTTGGATTAAAAACTAGTTGTAATATCATTTATTGAACAACATATTAAAGTATGAATATAAAACATTTAAGTTCTTTTACATTTGTACAATTATGTATATCAAACCTAATAATATTTATGATTTCTAGATAAAACATATCTAAATCTTATAAAATATTCGTCTAATGCTAAAGCTGTTAAAATAATGCAATATTTCACAATCAGATTCATTTGTTTCACATATACAGAGATAAGCTCAGATTTTTCAATTAGTACTTATAGCTAGATACATATATCATCTAACAGGCAAAGGGGGGCTATAAAAAAGCAGATGTGTATGACAACAATATTTATGTAGCTTCGCGAAGCGCTCGGAGATTCGCAAATTGAAATGTTTGCATTTGCTTACTAAATTCAGTCTTTGGGGTTTACATAGCAGCTATAATTAAAACTAGTAGCTAGAGGAAGCTCTTATAGAGCCGGATGCGTAGATCTCAAAGTCATAACTGCGGCTGCTGCTGGTGCAGAGCGAGCGTAGCTGCGATATTTGTGCTTGGTCGCTCCAGATAGCTACCGGGCATTGGACCTAGACCGGGCATTTCCAACTGCTGGTGCTGCTGATGCTGCTGCTGCAGTTGTAATTGTTGTTGTTGTGGCGGAGCTTTCAATAGACTGGGCGATGCCTGAAGGGGAGTGTTGGAGCCGAGACCGGCACTGCTGCCACCTGGACTGGGTCCGCCCTCCTTCAAGGGACAACCGATGGTGAGGCGCACATGCAGTCCCGACTCTTTGATGAGATTAACAACGTCACCGTGTGACATGCCCGCTATATCGATGCGATTAACGGCAATAATGCGATCGCCGACTTTCAGTTCGCCACAACGATCCGCCGGACTGCCAGGTATTAGTTTGCCTGCGGAGAAGTCAAGGATGAGGAAATATTAAAACAAATTTTATAGCTGGAAGAAGATATATTTCTACCTATTGTGGATCCGTAGTAATGATTCGACGAGGAGATGATGACAAAGCCAAAGCCCTCGTTCTCATGCCGACTGACAATCACATCGTAGGGATAGCGACGCAGTTGCACCAGAGGCGTCTGCTGTAGCAGCGTCGCCCGTCGTCGCCTCAGGATCATGGTAACCTGACCACGCACAGCTGATTCGCCCACCAGCGAAACGACTTTGTGGTGCGAGGAATTAAGCTGAAAAATAAATATATAATTAAAGAATCGAAAATTCGAATACAAATGTAAATAAACTAACCACATTGATGCCATCGATGCTTAGTATCTCGTCGCCGGTGGCAATGCGATGATCGTTGTCCGCTGCACCGCCCGGCACAATGTGTCCAACTGTCACCTGCGAGCCCTCCTCTGTGCCGCCGACAATGCGAAAACCGAAACCCATCGCCTGACGCTCCAGCGTCACCTCTGTCAGCTCACACTGATCCGCATCCTCCGAGACATCCAGCAGGGCGCCATTGCGCCAGTTTGGCGAATGCTGGAGCTGCAACTGCTGGTGCTGGTGCTGCTGCTGGTGCTGCTGCTGCTGCTGCTGGTGCTGCTGTCCCGGTGGATCCAAGTTGGCAAATCCAACGCGCCGTCGATCGCTGAGCAGCTCATTGACTCGACGCTGCATCCGTTCGTTTTGAATGTGCGCCGCCTGCAATGGAGAGTATTGGGCTACTGCTGCGTTGGGCGCCTGCTGTACGTAGTAACCCAGCTGGGAGGTGGCCTGGGGTCGCTGATAGCGTTGCGCCTGACAATCGTAGCAGTAGCAGGACTCGTGATGAGCTAGCGGCAGCGGCAGTGGCTGCATGCTCGGTGGCAAGCCATAAATGGGATTATAGTTACCACCGCCACCATCGCCAGCATCGACATCGACGCCACCCTGAAGCGTCGCCTCGGCGAGGCGTTCGCTTAATCTGGTTACCATCTTGGGATAAGGATCCATAAAGGGTATGTCGTCCAGCTCTTGTAAACTATTATTTGACTTGCCCTGCCCCGCCTGCAGGTGCAGTGGTTTGCTCTCAGCAACGCCCGTCACATCCACCACATCCTGCGTCAGCTGCTGCATCAGCTCGTTGCTGGGCGTTAGGACGCGAGCACGTCTCGTGTCCACTAGCGGCGTCTTGGGTCGCATGGGCAGCACCTCCTTGGGCTGCGTGCTGTACAGATCAGCAGTTGGTGTCTTGCTGCGAAACAAACCGGCTCCAGTGCCGCCCACAAAATTCTTGCGCAGATTAGCAACATTGCCCACACCTTGGCTGGTCGTTGTCTGCTCCGGCGGAGTGCGTTGTATTTTGAGGGCAGTGGGTGTTGTCTGACTGCACTCCTTGAGCAGTTCCACAACATAGAAATGGGGCTTGTTGCGCACATTAATCCCATTGATCTCGAGCAGCACATCGCCTTCGACAAGTTGCGTGCAGCAGTTGCGATCGAGAATCTTTTTCACAATCTGTCCGCAGGCAGAATCCGCAATGGTGAAACCAAATCCCATGGCGCCCTTCATAACGGAGAAGGTGTAGAGTTCCGGTTTCTTCATGAGAATAAAGCCACTTCCAGCTGCTTTGCTGACGGCCTCACCTCCAGACAGATCAAGGAAATTATAATTGCCATCCATGTTGAGGTCAACGTTCAAGCGACGCTGCTTCTCCGGCTCGCAAGGCAGCCCATCGACGGCCATGGTCGTGACCACTTCGGTGTTGGGATCATTGGGATCGAAGGGCAGCGGATAGCCGCGACACACCTCCAACGCTGCCGTCTCACCTGGCAAGATGGACTGAAAGATGTTGACCATGTCGTGGTGGGTGTAACCCAACACACAAGTGTCATTCACATAGACCAGCACATCGCCCGTCTGCAGCTGGCCATCTAGCCAGGCGGGACCATTGGGCACAACGGTCTTGATCTGCAGAAACTCCTCCACATCGCTGCCGGTACTGCCATCACTGCCAACAATCGTAAAGCCCAATCCACGTGTGGATTTCAATAGTGTGGTATTGATGCGCTGACCCTGCAGCTCTGCCGGATTGCGGGTGAACTTGTAGGGTAGCTTGGCTGGTTGAGGAGGAAGAGGAATAGGAGCAGATGGAATGTTCACCGTTTCTAGAGCCGATGTGGGCGTCTTGGAGCGCTGCTGCGCCTGCTGTTGTTGTTGTTGCTGATGTTGTTGTTGTTGCTGCTGCTGCTGCTGTAGTTGCAGCTGTTCCTGCTGCTGCTGACGTTGCTCAGCCGCACGACGTCTCGCCTCCAGCACGGGATTCTCGTATTGGGTGCGACGATTGACGTGATCTATAAAGTACATGCCATACATGGAGTCTTCAATTTTCTCCCAGCCGTAGGGCAGCTCATCCTCGCAGCAATCCTCCAGCGATTTCTTTTGATACTTGGACAGACGCGGATCCAGCCAGTGTGAGGTGCCCGTATTGTGACTAAACGCAAGAAAAATCTCTTAATTGTATACACTTTGGGGGTGGCTTGTTCAGCTAACTTACTCAATAAAGTACAGTTCGCCACGTTCCGTGTAGGCAGTCTCCCATTTTGGAGGCAAGGGTCCTAGTCCATCGCCAGGATCATCGTGATTAGTCTGATTGATATCGGTGCCACCACATTCGCTGCCCATGCTGCTGTCGCCACCCTCGCCATTGTAATAGGTATTTTGCAAGAGATTCTCTGCAAGTCAAGGAACAACAATCAATCAAGATGAAACTTAGATAAGGTTGTTATCTGCATTATGATCAAATTTAATTAACGGTTATGATTTTGAGATAAAAGCTGTACTGCTAAAAGAACGGTTTTAGATTATTATATATATCTATATATTCAAAATGCCACAAAGTGTCCGAGTCTTGTCAATCCAACTAATCTTTTTATTATCTGCAATTATATTACCTTATTTTGCTAACTATAAAATTTGTATTTCTTTATTAGCCATAATTTGGCACATTGTATACCTATATTAACATATTTTCGACTTGTGGTTGCCTAATATCTAAACTATTAATAATCATCAAAATAAGCCCTAAGCAATCTTTTAATATGCTCTCATTGTAAGCCTGATTTGAAACCCAACATATTTAGTTTTGTGTTCCGTTTTTTTCATTTTTACAACTTAAGATATCATTTAACAATGTTTTCAATTTTTGGGCATATTGAACCCTTGTGTGGCATTAGCCATAAGCTATTCCCACGCTTTGCAATCAACCAGAACTCTGGTTCAAATTTCAGTTCGTCAGCTCGCCCAAAAACAATTCAAATTCAAACCGATCGATGAACCTGGCTAGAACATAAATACATAAATACCTATGTATGTAGTCGAGGCAGACCTCAAACCGGATATGTGGGCCCCACAATTAACTCTTGCTTGAATGATTTGTCACCCTGGTTAGTTGGCCATTTAATGTTGGCCATCCAACAGTGCCGCACAGGTGTGCAGCCAACCAGGCGAATATAGTTTGAGGCACATGCCCCACCATTTCAGTTTGAAACTCTCCGTGGGTGAATGCTACTGCAACGCGGTTTGTTATCTTTGTTGAATGAACCGTAAACTGTTCGATCCTAGCCAACAAACAAGTGGTAATAATACACACAGTTTGAGTTCAGCAAATAAAAAAGGCTAACTGGAATCCATGACCCAGTTTGGGTAATACTCTCAAGTGCAGTATATAGGCTATATTAATAATATGCCAATTCTTAGAAAATAGAAAGTTCCATAAAGATTAAAATAATTAGCAGATTTCTCTTGATTTTAGCGGAATAAAAATCATTGGAATTGGCTGAGAATCGTATGCTAAATAAGCCATAGATGGTCATTAAAACAGAAGCAAAGCTTTTTTAATGTAACTCTGTGCAACAGTCCAGTCATCGTTAGTCCCATAAAAAACCGATGGAATATGTATGCGTGTATATAGGCATATAAACAGGCAGGCACACTTACATGCATATGGAGCAGATTTTGCTCCAAATGAATCATTTGCATAGCGAAAAAATAAATATTTATACACTACGCTGTGCTGCTGGGAATGGTATTATCAATAGGGAGCAGCCAAACGGTTAACGGTTCGATTCAGACAGGGCCAGCAGACACTAACGCAAATAGAAGTTGATGCTAGTTTATGTAAATGTGTGTGTGTGTGTGTGTGTGTGTGTGTGTGTGTGTGTGTTTGTGCTTGTGTTTGTTGGGAGGCTGCATAATCCAGAAAGTGTGAACAAACGAGCAAGCTCCCAAGTACGGAAGTTGGTTAGTGCTGCGTCTTCTTCGTTTTTCTTTCTTTTGATATTTCCCTGCTGATTTTGTGGCACAGTTTGCCCCTCCCTTATTTGTTGTAACCCTGCAACTCCCCTTTCAGCCAGCATTCAACTTCACTTGCTCGTGTGTCAGGCGGCTTGTGTAAATATTTGTAGAGCGAGAGCTAAAAGCTATTTGATCAGACCAGATGTGGCACAAAAATACAGTTCTTTTGAATACACACACACACATTGAAAAGAGCCAGGTGGCAAAGAGTATACCTCTGTGATGTGTGTGTGTGCTATTGAAAGTCGAGTCGTGATAACGCATTTAACTCTTTGTACACGTCCACTAAGACTCTAGCATATATTTGCCATATCTATGCAAAATACTTTTTATCTTTCTGGTTTCATGACTGCGATAAGAAAAGATTTTTGAAAGAACTTGTAAAAATCGGAATATTGCTTATAAATTATATTAGTTATAAGTCGTATATATATATATATATATTCGTCTCCCTAAATGCAAGTCAATGAACTCTTCTCTACATATTGCCTTAATTAAATTGTGGGCTGCCCTTAAACTCAGCACGCCCCATCTTCAAAGTGGGCGAGGCTTTGGAGGCGGACACATGTTGGGCACAAGATCGCTGTTTATATTTATAGTGCTTAAAAATGCATTGTTGTTGATCTAACAATGAGGCCTATGGGGGCTAGTGGCATTTGGGGATTGGGGCACTGCTCCTTCGCATCTTGTGCTGCACGCCGCCAATCTGATCGCCACAATTAACCATAATTTCTGCGTGATGTAACCCCTCATTAACAGTAATGGGTATGCCTTGATTAGCTCAAAAATATGACATGAAAAAACCAGATATGCTTGGCGTGCCGAAGTTTAAATACACTTGCAAACATATGAAAGATAAACGATATGAACGATAGTGGCCCGATTGGGTCGACTTCCAAGTTTCTTCAAGCCAGCTTTATAGATCTTCTTCCTTCTCGAATTTGCTTCACAAACTACATAACAAAACTGTAATACGCTCTAGGAGCGTATAAACAAGCACTCGTGCCTCTGTCTGATCTTCAGATACAGCAATATGAATCGGCCGAGTCAAGAGCATGACTCACTTTCAATCGAGCCACATGCAAGACTTACAAATATAAGCATACCCATCAGGTGAGTCGTGGCTGTGAGCAGACTATTATTATTTTCGAACAGAGGCAGTGTCAAGGGGATGATGTTCATGGTAAACAATTTAAAAGCAACCAATTCCCGCAGAGGGTCAATGACAGTGACTCACACAAAATAAAAACACCTGCTTAAAAACTCGAGAGGGAGAAAAAGAGAGTCAACTCATGTTTTCATTGCATTCGACTCAATCATCCACAAGTATGTTAAACAAGAACCACTGAAGTTGTCAAGTTGTGTGTTGAAATAAAGTGCCTGACTCACGCACAATTCGAGTTACTTCTGACAACACATGAAATGTTGTCCGGCATAGAAATAACTTCGCGTCCAGCTTAAAGAGTGAACAAAGCCAACAAGTGGTCAATCTATTGAAATGCGCCGAGTTTTCATCAAGTCGAGTTGCCGACTCCAGCAACAGCAACAACAACAATGCCAACTGCACAACTTGCAGCACATACGTAATTAATGTCATTGAGCAACCAGGCTATGTGTGCCCCACTTCAGGGCAACAGCAGCACCACCCAGCAACAGCACCACAATGAAGGCAACGTCTTTGTTCTCAACAAAAGCTTCACAGGCAATGAGCGAACACAGCGCGAAAAAAATCGGACTAGGATAAATGTAGAATTTAATACGTATGTTTAAGAAATTGTAGCCCAAACACATTTTGAATCAAGTCTAAACCTAAGTAATGGGGGCATGAAAACAGAATACTTGCAGCCATTGTCAATTATTTTGTGCATTGGTTGAGAAGCAATTAGTTATTCAATAAAGACAACAATTGAAGTACATAGGATCTTCTGAATTTGCTTCAGTGTTGAGCATGCCCCTTTGGATTGGCAGCTGATGCATCACCGGCTAGCAATGTGGAATTGTGGCTCCTGGCTGCAGAGCTCATGTGTTGGTTGCTGGTTAATGATTGCATCTAATTGGCTTTGCTGCTTCGTTAACTTGGCTTACACGACACGCCATACAGTGAGCCAAGCCCCCACACAAAGTCCCAGAGAGAGAGACTTCCTTGGGCATGTCACAATGTTTTAGTAATCAAGAAATTAATAATCGCATCATATGACGCGAAGTTGCAACCGCAGCTAATTGCCACTGACGTGACGCGTGAGTGATAAGAGAACGTTCCTTGACTGAGGTGTTTCCTCGTGGGTGACCATGGAGTTCATTGCCATTGGCTCTAGTTTAACATAGGCATTCAAATTGAAGCATCTCCGACTGCTGACCCTGCTAATAAATTCACACTTTTTACAATACAACAAAGGCGCTAATAAATATGTTGCATAGCTTTACAACCAAGTTGAGTAAACACAAACTGAATGTTAACAAAAACCCATCGCCCGCATAACAATGGCACTTTTTAAGCTGTTGAAACACCTGCCCGAAAAACTTACCGAAGCAAAACATTTAACAATCCACAAGATGATTCTCCGATTAGGAAATGTCGCTTGGCCAACTTCCGAAGGCGATCTCAAAAGAGGTGCTGAGTGATTTTTTGGAGTACTGTGAAACGATTGCCCAATTAAAGCCTTGTTTTACATTCGTATTATGTGAGTATTTACCAACTAAACTATAAATATCAATTTACCACACACAAGCTAACTATAATGAGTGCCACGCCCACGTAAAAACAGCTCTGAGCTCGATCAAAATTGAGTCAGCAGCAACAACACTTCCCACTTGCCTACAATTTTGTGGGTCGATTTAGCTTTGGCTTTGGTGTGAACTCGTTTTGCTTACCGTGGTTTCGGTTTCATGAATGAATGTGAATGTGAGTGTGAGTGTGAGTGTGAATGCTGAATGTTTAATGTGGTTAACCAGCTATTACTATACTATAATTTACTACGTTGCGTCGACCCACAAGCCAAACAACAGCAGGCGAGAGACGCATAAGTTAGATGACAAGTGTTTGAAATAGGTGCGGCTATAATATGAGAGAAGCAGCAGAAACAAATGGATTAAGTGGTATTTAATATCACCTTACAGTGGATCAAGTGGCATATGGAACACGACCATTTCCAAGTATCAAATGGTAGAGCATGACGAGGTGAATACTCTCTGTATTACTTTTAAAACCGTTTTCAATTTGTTGCGCAAGTTTGAAAAGTTTGAATCTTTTTCTAAATGTATTTTAATGAATTATTAATCTACAGACTATAAGTCATGACACTACTTTCCAATTCATTTGAATTGAATTGAATAAAAATATAAAAATAAAATGATGAAACTCCTAAAATATTCCTCAATTTGATCTACAGACTACAAGTCATAACACTACTTTCCAATTCATTTGAATTGAACAAATATATTTTAAAAAGAAATGATGAAACTCTTCAAATATTCCGAAATTCAAAATCTATAACAATAAGTCAATGAGCATTGCGTATTTTTGTTATTGTAGTGGAAAAGTGAACTTCCGGTGAACTTACTCTTGAACTAATCTGCATGGAGTGCACAGAGCACATCAACTGAACGAAGAAGACAAAACGAACACTATTGAAAGTAAGATAGTATTTCGACTACTCATAGAAGACCCACAAGCAGAAGTGAGAAATGGGTTCATCTTACACACCAACAACCAATTCCACTCAACTCAACTCAACTCAACTCGACCATTGTCTTAAGTTTTGCCAGTTGAGCATGAAGTGTAAACAACTGGCACGTGTCTGCTTAAGACACAAGTACAAAACACAAAAAAACACCATACACAAATCAATTGAACTTTTAACGCCCACTTTCCCGCTGTGCCGAACTCCTCAGGGCTAATACTGATTTACTGATTTACTGTGTAAAACCCCCGGGCAGACAAATTCAATTGAAGATTACACAGAGCAGCTAATTTAATATGTTTTTTTATACTCCAAAGCAATGGCAAGTGCATTTCAAATTGAAACTGAAACCACATCGAAAACATCCAAAGTGGGTGCAGTTGGCCATGTGGGTGGAAATGAATTGCTTAGTCTATTTGTGGTTCTTCGTTGGGACTGCAATGATTAAGAGCTCTTGCAGCTATGACCTCAATTCACAGCAGAACCAAATAAATTTTAATCAATTATTCACAGCTGCCAGTCTGACTGACTAGTCAATCGATAGTAGGCCAAGTTAGGTATTTTACTGTAAAAACTAACATTGAATGACATTATACAAGCAATCACAGCATCCATCAACTAATTACACTACACAAAAACAAACACGTTGCCAAAGTTATTCCTTGTGCCTAATTCTAATTAAATCAATTAAATATTAGATTCCAATCCAATTGGCATTGCAAATAACAGCTAAAATCATCATAAATCTGTGTTAACAAATTTGATCAAATACAAAAATCAATCAATGGCTTAAATATACCCACTCTATCTCTCCTTCCCTTTTACAGGGTATAGATCTCAACCAATTCCCATAACATTTAATTGAAAATTTAATACTTTTCTGTCATTGTAATCCGAACCAGCAGGCAGCAACCAATGTAATTAAATTCTAGCACATTTAACTTTGAAACAATAAAGTTGCTCCAACAAAAACTTTGATCACATGGCGTTAAAGTAATGCTGAAGATACTACTTAAATTAAACTAGAAATCAAATAGATTTGCCTACCTTTACTGCCTTTTAGGATGCTGCTGGGATGATGGGCTGCAGTGCGTCCCGTTGTTGAGTTGCCGTTGCCAATGAACTGGTGATGATTGCCCGAGACTTGACTGTTGACGGAGGAGGTGCCACCCAACGAGGCGACATCTTCGCGCGATGCATGCAACGAAGCCGACGTCGACGTTGACTTCTTGATGGCAGGCGGTGGCAGGCCGATAGGCGGTGCTGCCAGTGGCTTGACAACCATTGCATAACCGTTGCCATCCACATCGCCGGCCAGATCTACAGCGCTGCTGACGTCGTTGCAATTGAATTTCTTGTTGCGGCTACTTCCGTTGGCAAGGTTAGAATTTAGATTTGAGTTTCCGTTAAATGTTGCAAAACTGGTCGAAGCTGCAGCAGCAGCAGCTGTTGTTGTTGTTGGTGTTGCTGCTGCCGCCGAGCTGGCAACAGGATGTGAATGTTGCTGGTGGGAAGCATTTAGCACAGGCGCCAACTGTTGCTGTTGTTGATAATAATGACTGTTGAACTGCAACTGTTGTTGCTGCTGCTGCTGCTGCTGTTGCTGCTGCAGCATTAGATAATCACTTGAGGCTGGCGCTGCCAACGTTGTGCTTGCTGCCGCTGCTGACTTTGTGCCGCTTTTAGTCGCCGCTGCTGCTGCGGCTGCAACGCTGCTCGGCGTTGTTGTTGTTGTTGCTGTTATAATTGGCATCGTATTGTCGAAAATAAAACTTGTTTCGTTTGCCAGCTAGCTCGCTCTAAGCTTAATCCGCAATAACAATTGCAAGCTAAGCGCTTTTTAAAGTCGTTTCATTATTATTTTATTCATATATATGTACATATCTGTATGTCATTTGAGAAATGCTTTGTCTAGCTGCCCGCTAATTATTATCTCGTGTTCGCTTTGTCATTGAATCTTCATCAAGCGCATAATTGACATCATCACTTTTTTTTACTGTGCAAGCGATGCCTTAAACTGCAAAGAGTCAAAGAAACCAAATAAAAACACATAAATGTATATTTTAATATTTTTGAGAGCGCACTCAACCAGAAAAAAAAACAAAGAACAAAGACTCCAAATTTGCAAAACTTAGTCTTTATATCTTTTTTTAGGAATTACGTTTGCAAATACATTTTATATTATTTTCTCAAAAGCAGAAATTTTTGTTTAAGCTACGAAAATAGTAAAAAATAACAAAATAAAAATCATAAATACATATTTTAATATATATATATATATATAATACAGAGCGCACTCGGCCGTAAAATTACAAAGAACAAGACTCAAAATTTGTTAAATTTAATCTTCATATTTTTATATGTACCTCAAGAATTACGTTTATATAAAAAATGCAAATATAATATAAATGATATTAAAGCCAACACTAATGCAAATTTCCTGGAAAACCCAAAAAATGTTGACTCATGCAAAGCTAAGAATTATTAATTCGGATATGGACATGCATACAAAAAAAAATACAAACAAAAAAATTAACTGTGCGAAAAAAGAGGGCAACAAGCCCGGCAATAACATTAAATTCCTCAAGCGAAAAATTTACTCAATAATAAAAAAAAAGCCTAAATAAATTGAGAGGCACACAACAGTGGAGTCCACTCCACACGTATATAGGGAACAATCACCAGCAAAGAATGCCAGCAGCAGCAGCAGCAGCACAGCAACAACAACAATTGCCAAGAAAACGACAACAACAAAAGGCGAGAAACGAGAAACGAGTTTTCAGGCCATGCCACCAGATCGACCAGTCAGACATGATGCCACAAAAACAACAAGAACAGCAACAACAACAATACACAGGCAAAAGGTAACCCCCATAAAAACACACAAACACACACACACACACCAATCTATGTGTATACCTTGGGTGTATTTGTATTGGTGGCAACTGTAGTGCACTTGCCACGGGACGCAGACGCAGACCCAGGATGCCGCAGCGACAACAATGCACTGGGAAAATGAGTCGCGAGACGCCGCGAGAAGCATTGTGGCCTGCGGTCAAGAGGTGGCACGCTCTCTATATGGATCGCTGGCGTTGCACGTTGCACATTGAGCGTTGCACATTACACGTCGTTGCTGTCGTTGCCACCTGTCACCAAAACGCAGAAAAAGGCGAAAACTGCACGTAGCAACAGCGACCGTAGCGAGAAGTGCCAACTTTCAACTGCGATACACTGCGACAAAAACCCGTCTTGAAATTTTCATTAGTTCAATTATAAGCATGATTCTCAGTAGACTTCTTAAAAAACTATACAATTATTAATATAAATGGAAGTTTGATTCAAACAGAGTATTTATTTGTGCATTAATAATTAAAATATTCACTCAAATCGAATGCAAAGCAACGATATTAAGTCGCAAAACTTAAACAACGTAGAAAATCCTTCTTACTGTCATTTCGAGTGAATTTAAAGCTGCAAGGAAAGTTGAGGGAAATCACTTTGCATTGGACAGCAGAGTAGTCACTGGCATTGGAAATAAAAACAAACAAAAAAAAACATTTTTATTGACTCCACATTTTCATCTAAGCTTTATTAACATATTCATATTCAAAATAGTTAAGCCAATTTAGGCGTAAAATGCGCATAAATTAAGTATGCCAAGCATGAAAAAGGCAATTAGATCAATTAATTTTTACTGGGTTGGAAGCTATTACAATTTGCAGTTATGGTTTTTTTCAGTGTTGGCGTTGTTGTTTTGCTGTTAGGCGGCAACCGCAAAAACAATAATTTCACTTCATGGGTGAAATTCAGCATTACCGTTTATAATTATAACCGTCGTAAACTTTTTCTTGATAAAGCAACGTTATGCTTTTTATGTTGACAAGCTTTGGATGATGTGCCATGGGCTGCCTAATTTATGTATGGGAATCAAGTTAGAGCTGTTGTTGCTGCCAGCAATAACTAAAAACCTTTTTCATTTTTTGCATGTTTAGCAAATGTTATGAATTTATCTTGGCTCAACTCTAAGCAAAGCAATTATGTATTTAGATACACACAAAAATATATGCTTCAACATCTACAGTAGTCACACGATAATTACAACTTGTAATCGTAATTCATATAACACAACCTTCGTTTTTTAAATATTTTTGTTAAAGATAGGCGAGGCTCAAATATGATTTTAAAAAATTATTATAAAAACCAAATCAATATTAGTACCAATTAGCGAGCGAGCACTGTGTTGAAATATTTGTAAATGGACGAGAAAAATTCAAGTTCGAGTACGAGTTTTCACGGTTGCCATCCATCATCAATCACACAAATTTAATCGACTTTCTATGGACACCGCTCTCTTATGTGGAATGTGGTAAATCTCGCCACAAAGTAAACAAATTGCAATTTTTGTTGTACATACAATATTGACAGCAACAACAACACCAAACATAAATAAAAATTCACTTTCATTCTTCGCACCTCGTTTGCTTGTGGAGATCGATCACAGCAATCACAGCACAGCACAACACCGTTCACAGCGATTCACAGCGATCACAACAAAAAAACGCAAGGAGCAGACACTTTCCATTTCGAAGCGTTAAAAACCGCAAACGCGTTTTCCAAATTGCGCGACACACACACACACACTAACACAGTATTAAACACTCACACACACATACATGCACAGCAGCAGTGTAGGTACGAAGCGATATTATGGATATGTTTGAACTTGTTATTGCTTTGCTACCTCTCTTGAGAAAGAAAAAAAGAAACACGCTGTGGAAACGCGTTACACCTGCGCTAAAGATACTTGTTGTATGGGAAAACTAGTTGTGCACTGCTTGATGCTGGCGCAAATGGTCACAAGTTATTTTAAATAGATGGTAATTGACTGTAAATATACCTAATGCGTATTTGATACACTGCAATTTGTTTTTCGCGCTGGAAAAATGTCAAGAGTAAACATAAACACACGCGCGGCTCAACCGAATCAAACGGAATCTCAACAACAACTAAACGACCTTTTGCTCGATACTATCGATACTCGTTGCGCGTTTACCTGTTGCTTATAAAAATTACTCACACACACACAAAACAAAAAAATAAACAAGTTCAAGTGCATTAAAATACAAATACGAAAAATAAATTGATAAAAAAAAATGTATAGACACATGAAACACTAACGCACAGAATTATAGTTTCTATAGAATTTTATATTTGTAAATTTAAAACAGCCACAGCGGCATCAACAATTAAACAAGCACTCACGCACGATAAGTACATCTGATATTTGTAATATATCGATATAGAGATTACGTTTACGACTATCGATGTCAATTCACTGCGAAGTGGCAATTCACAGCGGATGGATTGTATTCATTTTTAAAATTCAATTCGATTGTACAAAATAATGAAAATCGTAGTATGCATGTAAATACATTCTTCATATTCACATTTTATTAAATTACCAGTGTAGGTTGTTTTAAAAATAACACAAAAAACTACAAAAAAAATATACAAATAAGATTAAAAATCCAAATTCACCGTTAATATGGAAATCGGCAGTAAGTGTCTATCTTCTCCCTGTGATAGCCTACAAGGTAATCATAGTTTTTGATAGTTCCACTTGCAAATGAGCTCGAGGTTCGCATTTCGGAAGCTTTCTGTGTTTTTGATCATCACGGCGATAAGTATATAGACACTCGTAATATCGGTGATGTGCTACGATTTTTGGGCTGTGTTCCCTCAGAAAAGGAAATCAATGAGATTATCAAAGCCACTGACTCTGTGGAGAATCCGGGAGAGACCTATTTGCCAAAATTTGTTGCCCACGTTTCACATTTGCTAATGAATCGAAAGTAAGTTCTAGATATAGAATATATTTGTATTTTTAGATATTTCATTATCATATTTGAAATCAGAATGGAGCCAGCCAGTCCCGAAAAAATTTTAGCTGCATTCGAAGTTTTAGATCCTGAAAACAAACGCTTTCTTACGAAGGATTACTTTGGCAAATTAATGAGCGAGGAAGGAGAGCCTTTTACCAAAGATGAATTGAATGCTATGTGGCCAGTGGCAATAGATCCAATCACGGGAAATATACCCTATATATTCTACATTAATCATTTGAAGCACAAAACTACAATATATGATATTGCTGAAGTAGTTAAGGAAGAGCACGCCGCCAACGAAAAGGAAAAGAAGAAAGAACGCAACCCAATGCCACAAATGCCGCACATGCCGTAAACTGTTCAATTGACAATAAGACTATAGATTTCGAAATAAAATTACATGTATTGAACCGAAACAAATGAATTCAATTCTACGATTCAAAAACACTTCTTATGTTACTGCTGCAGTAAATATCAATGTTAAAGTTAACAGCCTTCCAGCTGCTTACAGCTGTCGCTGTTAATAACAGTCTAGAAAAGTTATGTTAGCATAGCAGCTGTCATATAACATTTTTTGATATGTCAAACTCTGCTGACTTTTCACCAGTCAGCAGCAGCCACGTCAGCTTTCCATTGGAACCCATTCAAGAAAGAACACGACATCGTTTTGATTCAGACTTTGTTGCACTGAATTACAAGGTGATTGAGGAAATTTCGTGAGACTGCCATCTAGCTAACCTGGGCAAGCCACAAACAGGGGCAATGAAGAAATCCAAAGCCACAAAGCGACACATGAGAAACGCAGCAACAGCAGCAGCAGAAGCAGTTGAGGCATCGCACCAAATGGTTTAAGTTAAAGAAAATTAGATAAAAATCAGTGCTCAGTGCAAATTGAAGCAGCAGTCACACAGAACAAAGAGTTTCAATAAAAATTAAATTTTAATTTTTGTTGCAACTCTTCTCACTGCTAATCAATTACCAATTGCAACAGTAACAACAACAACACACATATAAATAAATAATATGGCACCCTCGAACGGAGTGCTTGTAACCAAGATTGTGCCCATTGGCTCCACTTTGAATTTGAATTTGAACACATTACCCAAACTGAGACCAGCGCCCCAGATTTCCGCCACAGCTGCGCTGCTCAAGCGCGGAGCATCATCGCCGTCCAGTTCGGGCTACGCATCCTCCACCAATAGCAACGCGGACGAAGATTCAGTCACAATGGCAACGCCCACAAAGGCCAAGAAGCGTCGCCTCGATCATCTGTCCTGGGAAGAGAAGGTGCAGAGAAAGTAAGTTACACAAACAGTCACAGCCACAGTGCACACTCGCTAAACGAGAACTGACAAAGCTTGAGAATTTTCTAGAAATATAAGTATTTTTTCTTATCTTATTAGTGTTGGTTATTTATTATTATTTTGGTTAATGTTCTTAATACTTTGTTATTCTTTATTTATATTGATTATACTTCAATTGAGAATATTCTAGAAACATGAGTATATTTTCATTGTCTGATTATTATGGTTATTTATTATTATTTTGGTTGAGGTTTTAATACCTTAATAATTTCTGTATTTTATATGGATTTTACTTTAATCATTAAATCATCTCTGAATCTTAAGCAATTCTATTTAACGAACGCTTATCATACTATGAAAGCTTCAAAACATCTACTTACATATTGTTTCCTCTCCATCTTTCCAACAGAAAGCTAAAGAATCGCGTTGCCGCCCAGACGAGCCGGGATCGGAAAAAGGCGCGCATGGAGGAAATGGATTATGAGATCAAGGAACTCACTGACAAAACGGAATTATTGCAAAACAAATGCGAGAGCTTGCAGAACATCAATGAATCCCTGCTGGCCAAAAATCAGAAACTGGACACAGAAATGGAACAACTGCGCCAGGAACTCGCCGAAATGAAAGAGCTTGCCAAGAAAAACAGTCTCAGCAACAACAACAGTAGCAACCGCCCTGGCGTCAATGCAGACGCTGAGGGCTGTGCGTCCACATACACTGGATCTGCAGCATCCAATGCTGACCCTCTGCCGCAGGGTACACTAGTGGACACACAGTCGTCAGCGCGTGCAATGGCGCTGAGGCGATTGCTGCAACAGCAGCTGAAGCAGACAACAACGACAGCATCGCTCTGGAGAATTGTGGCACTCTGCCTTCTATACAAGACATGCTGCTCGTCGACGATGAAGAGTTCGATGCGCGACGACTCGAAGAGCTGGCCGAAAGCCTACTCGAGATATCACAGCAGACCTGGAGACAGGCCATGGCACATGCCTCCAAACTGCTGCCCAAGATGCAGGCCACTCAGAGCGATTGTCTGGATCAGTGGTGGGGTCCCCAGCAGAGTGCTTGGAATCCAACGGGCATAGAGCTGATGGCCTAACCACAGATGATGTGAATACCATCCAACTGAAGCATAGCCCACAAATGCAGGTGTCATCTATAAATGGAAACTCACAAAATAAAGCTAAATCAACAACACCAATAACAACAACAGCGACGACGACGACAACGACAAAGACGTTAAAATCAAATCAAATTTCAGCAGCTGCATTTTTGCAGAGCACCACACCCGACACAGTTTATGGCACCTACGATGCCAAGACGAATTCCATTACGATAGTCATGGATGGGGATGCGGTGCCCGTTAACGAGGCCGTTGAGATCATCTATGGCGAGGGTGTCACTGCTGGCGATGAGGAGAACACAACGGATGCCATCATGAAGTGTCCGCTGCCAGCGACGTCACCATCCCAGATTTATCTCAACGTCATCAATGCGACAGATGATTCGGATGATGAGTCATCAGCGAGTCATTTAAATTTCGAGCCCTTCGAGAGATTCTTGTGTCCGCGCGTCAAGGCCATCTCACCGCTGGCCAAATCTCCAGCGAGATCTTTACACTCGGTGGCATCGGATCATGGCTATGAGTCGGTCATTGGCTCACCCGGATCACATTTGGATAACGTGGAGGCCGCTCTGTCCATGGAGGATGAGATTGACTTTCCTTGGGAGAGTAATTTCGATGAGCTATTCCCCAGTTTAATGTGAATTCGCTTCAATCTTAATTTTTCAAATTGAAAAACCTGATGGATCATCTCCCTATATATTGTTATCTAAATAGCTTGTTAGTTTTATGATTAATTCAAGCCGGCCGGCGCTCGTTTTAAGCTCGTATTTTAAGGCAGTTGTAGCTGTTGAAATTTGAATTGAGGAGAAATTAGTTGTTTTCTCATTATATTGTATAGAATTTGTCATCGAAGGCTTTATATTATATGATATGATATATTGGACTAATCGCTAAGCTTTATTTGTAAGTTTCTATTTATGTTTAACACTCGTAATTCACATAGGCTAAAATGTATGTAATTGTAATTACTTCAAAATATGCTCAAAACATAAATCCAAAAAAAAAAAAATAATGCAGACCACTAAATATTCAAAATATATCAAGACCACAAACGGAAACAAACAGAAATTTGTACTTCATTTGATTGCTTGGGAATTTTTGCAGATATTGATAGCTGATTTCCTGCAAGGAATATGTTCTTTGGACGTGTTTACTTATTTTATGATATTTTAAAATGTCCAGTAAGAAAGCGGAAGTGCTTACGTATTATGAGGTTGATAAGAAACATGAAATAATTCCAATCAGGAAAGAGCAAATAGAATAGATAAAATTTGGTCGGCCTAGTTTTGTTTTGTTTCTTTTGTTTTACTCATAATAATTAATTAAACAGGAGGGTGTCTGTTACGAAGCCAGTGGAATGTTTTTGTTGTGGCTTACATTTTTAAGTGCGCAGTTATGAAATCGAACAGTTGGTCGATAAACAGAATCGCGCCACTTTCCAGTGACGTCACTTAACAAACGTACATACGCATGTATTACGTATGTGTTGGCAACAGAGTTGTCACCTTGTGGCAATGCTGAGATATTAATAACTGCAAATTGCTCCATTTTAAGTGGTTCTCTTTTCATGGGAATACCCCGGAAACACCAGGATTCTTTAGCCACATATTTTAGCATATTTTTTATTTATTATTTTCTCAAAAATTGTATTCACTATTAGTTGTACGATAAGTCGTACTATGTAAATTATTCTGTGTTATGATGCAGCCCTGTTGCTATCAGCTGTATTATAACATAAAAAGGCCTAAGTGTTTTACAGTGGCTATTTTCGTTTATTGAGTATAAAGAGGAAATACCACAGAACAATTAAGATATTTTCATTGCATTTGCTTGTATAAATAAATTTTAACTGATAAATAAAAAATTACAAGAATCTAAGCAAAATATATGCTTGATGCCGGCAGCTTATCAAAGTTGCGATAGCCAAATAATCGATAAAAAGTAAACAATTGAAAGCGGACGAAAAATAAATAAAAAACGAAACACCTAAAACATAATTACAAAATGGATAACAAACAAGAAAACACAAATGCAACAACCCACGAGGCGACTGCGAATGAGAATGTGGGGAATGCTGCAGAGGAGTCGGCGGCACCTTTGCTACCCAAATCAACCAATGTCGAGGAAGTGAATGATGTAAATAATGTTATCCCACCCGCCAGCAAAACAACAACAACAGCAACCACTAAAAAGAAAAACAAGGCAAAAGGCCGCAATTCGGTGGTTGTCACCGATTTGGACGCCGAGTTGAAGAAACTAACGCACCGCAGAATAAATGTTGCCGGCGCACCAAAAATGCCACTAAATGCATATGTGCGCTTCATGAACGATCGCCGGGAGGAGCTGCGACGCGAATATCCAAATCGCTCGGCGCTGGAGCACACGAAAATGATTGGCGAGGAGTGGCACCTATTGACCGAGGAGCGCAAGGGTGCCTACATGGAGGCGGCTGCCAAGGATAAAGCGCTGTAGGTTCCTCTATAGAAATTCATAATCTTGATCAATGTGATGAGCTACGTCATGTCGATCTGTTCTATTCTGAATTCAGAAATCATTTTAGTTTACCCAAATCTCCTAGTTGGCTGTTACTCCCCACTCTGTCGCTCGCCTGATATCTCAAACATAAAATAATATTTTATCAACACTTTTAGGTATCAGGAACAAATGCACAAATTCCTCAAGGAGCATCCGGAAATTGTGGCCAACGAGTTGGCCAAGGCGAAGAAGGTATTCGACAACAAAAATGCCACCACGCCCAAGGAGAAGGCCACCAACACCACCAACAACAACAACAGCATTACCAGCAGTAATCATGAAGTCGCCAACTCTGCATCGAAAAAATCAAATGTGAAAGCCAACGTGAACAAACAGCAACAACAACAGAGTACACCGACCCCCGATCCTGATGATATACCACTGGCCCAAGTGAAACGCACACCGACACCGCCGTCTGTTAACTCTTATAGTTTGCAGCCACGTCCATTTGCCGCCGGAGAGATACCCATCTACACGCACGAGTTCATCGAGCACAATCGGAGCACGGAGAATGAGTTGCGCACGCTGCGCAAGACCAAAACGGATCTGGAGCAGCAGAACGCTGTGCTGGAGCAGCATGTGGACAACACAAAGACCGGCAACGCCAAATTGATGGGTGAAGTGTCTGAGCTCAAGGAGGAGAACGCCCGCCTAACCGCATACATTAAGAATCTGCGACAGAAGATTGTCACCGCCTTGGGCGGAATTGCTTGCCACCGATCCATTCGAGCGGACTCAGCGTGGACAATGTGGACAAATACATACAGCACATGGCTGGCATGATCAGCTCCTCGACTACCGGCGAGCAGCAGCAGAATAATGCCATGCTGCTCAAGGTGGGCGATCTGCTGTGTAAAATGGACACCACATCCTTGCAGAAGCCATCTTAAGGATCGTTAGTTTAGTATAAGTACATTCTCTGTACACATTTCCATATGTGTTCTGTGTATATTTATTTGTCGATTAAATTTTATAAATCAAACCCAATCACAAAAAAACACACCTCAATGATTTAACAAATAATGTTGAACTCGGACAAAAAGAAAACTAATTACGTTGGCGCACTTCGTCCACGTCCAGATCGAAGCTATCATTGCTGCGTACTGAAATGCTGCCGATACTGCGATAGGAACCAATGCGCGGAGTACGAACCTGGCGGCGCATTCCAAATTTTTCCGATGCGTCAGCCAACATGCTGGGACGCAGCCGCATCTTGTTGACCAAGTAATACGATCCCACCATCATTGGGATCACCATCAGTGGATGGCAAGCAATGCGCAGCGCATACAAAAAGCTGGACATCATCAGCTTGATCAGTGCCTCTGCATGGAGTGATATATTTAAATTGGAACTGGTCGCCGACGAGAAGCTTACCTTCGATCATCCATATGGTGACCACAGTGCTAATGATAGCAGTGGAAACTGTCTGCAGCAGATAGTAAATCATTGTGAACATTGTGTAAATTTTCTTATACTGCTTTGCGATAAAGCTTAAACGTATTTCAATACAATTCAGACAGTTTCCAAGGTTGCGTAAATGTGTGAACATTTGAAGCTGATTAAACTAATTCAAAATATTGACATTTGTCGCATATGTTGCTACTTTAAAAAGATTAAAAACAAATTGTGATTAACTTCTTTTGATCTAAGAACAATAAAAAACGAAATACTGATTAAATCTATATATATATAAAATATGGTCCAAAATCAAAATCAGCTTAAATTATAAATGATTTGTAAAACAATTAGTTACTCGCTTCACGCAGTGAAATGGTTTTATTTTTATTAAACAAAATAGTCATCGTATTTTCTTTTCTTCGCAAAATAAATTCAAGCATTTTCGACTTGGTTTTTCTTTTTTTAGGAACAGCAAAAAATAAATTAAAAACTTAAAACGAAACGCATTGGTTATTTCAAAATAGGTAATTCTACATAATAGGCGTACAATTAAAGTTTATAACAAAAATAATTTAATGAGATAATAAATCAAGGGCGCAGACTTCAAAAATTCCATTGAAAGAAGGGCAGAAAATTTGGCAAATAAAAAACGTATTTTTCACGCCAAATTCAAAGGCCATCACTAAAGTTGGTCAACTCTCACAGCGTTTTGTTAATAATAATAAGTAGTAAACAGATTTTTCATTTCTTTTCATCTTCATCATCATCATCATCTTCCTTTCGCATTTAAATTAAAGAATACAAATTTCCAATTTAATTTTTGCATTTTTCTCTTTCTTATTATTTTTAAAATTTTTCAAATCATTCAAAAACTCGCGCAAGGAATCTCCCAATCGTATTAATTGTTAAAGTATGTGTGTGGTTGTGTTTCCATGAGCGGATTTGTGGAGTCGATTGACAGCTGGATACCAACAGTTGTTTTTATTTCTATCAATAGTTTTCCATTGAAGGATGTTATGAAACGAGAAAAAAACACCCTGAATACAAATATATTTCTGAATAGGTGGAATGACGTTTAAGGCCAGAAAAGATGGGAGTCATAAATACAAAAAAAAATAAGAAACTCCAATTAATGGCATGTATAGAATATTGTGAGCATGTAAATGAGTGTCAGGAATTTGGAAAAGCAATCAACAAACTGTTGTAAGCTTGGTATCTTGGATGTTTTGCAATGGGCGAGATTGTGTACTAGGTGATACTGGGTTGTGTGTGTGTGTTTGGAAAGGAAACTGCTTATGCTTAGTACGGACATTCATATTATATCATATGCAAACAGCTCCAATTGTCATCGGTTGACTACTATAGTCTAAATCAATCGGTCGCTGCTTGGCATTTCATTTGCTGTTGCTTTTCATAAAGTATTTTTTATGATAATCTCAAACTTGTCGTCTCATTAGCTGATGCGAGGATGAAGCGGACGTTGACGATGCTGTCGACGGCTGCTTTTGATGCTGCTGTTGTTGTTGTTGTTGCTGTTGGCGTCAGGCATCCGCTCCATTGGGATTCATGCCAACCGGCGCCACCACCATCATGTTGCCCTTTTGGGGCGTATAGACGCTAGCATTTGGATCCAGTGTGGACAGCCCGTTGCCGCCATTGCCTCCACCATTTACAGCATTATTTGCAGCCACATGCAGTGCAGCAGCAACACTCACCGGCACCATCTGCTGCTGCTGCTGCTGAGAGTTGTTCACCTGTTGCTGATGTTGTTGGTGTTGCTGGTGTTGATGCTGCTGCTGTTGCTGCTGATGTTGCTGCTGCTGCTGCTGTTGATGTTGCTGATGCTGTTGATGTTGCTGTTGTTGATGCTGTTGATGTTGCTGTTGTTGATGCTGTTGATGTTGCTGTTGTTGATGTTGCTGTTGTTGCTGTTGTTGTTGATGTTGCTGATGCTGCTGATACTCTTGTGCAACGCTCAGGCTGAGCATGGGCGAGGAGGGGCCAGGTCCGCCCGATTGTAGCGGAGGTGTATCGTTCATGCGCAGCATGCTACCGCCTGGACCATGTGGTCCTGTATTTAGGCACAGTGTGTCTGGCATAACGGCCAGCAACTGTGCTATCTTGGCCTTGAGATCAATGACCTCATCATCCTTGGACCGGCGATGACCTGCAAGTGTACAGAAATTGTGTGTGATTATTTGCAATAATCGATATTTGATTTTTATGTTTTCTTGATGCACATACTGTCAGATATTTCTAGCTGGCGCTTGGCCGCGCCCAGAGCCGAAAATAAGTCCAGCTTAACTCTCGTCTCTGAGGATAGATTTTTCTCCAGTGTTGCGTTTTTCTCCTGCATGGTAGCCAGTGCTACCATTAACATTTCGGCATCCGCCTGCGATGACTCGCGATTGCGCACCTTAGCATCCAACATACGATACTGTCAATTGTATATATAACGGAATTAAATATAAATATAATCAGTTAAAATATGCTTGAGTTTGCCCACCTCCTGCTCGAACTTGCGACCATGATCGACGGCCATCTGCTTGGCCTCCTCGGCCTGTTTGAGTTCGGTGCGCACACGCTTCAGCTCATCGTCCATTTGCTGACGGCGCTGCTTGCATTGGGTGCTGCACTCGGGACGTGCGGCCTTCTCCTCGGCCGCTTTGCGTGCCTTCTTCTCGTTGGCCAGCTGGGCGTCCAGGGATTGCTTGAGGCGACGTTCCTCATTCAAACGCCGCTCCATGGTCTGCAGGCCGACCATGTCGGCATGGTGTGCATTTTGCAGCTCCTGTAGGCGTTTCTCGAGATCTTCGCACTCCTTTTGTTTGGCCTGCAAACTTGATTTGCTGGTCAGATTCGCGTCAAGTTTTTGGCGCAGCTCGTTCTCGATTTGCTTCATGTGACTGATCTCGGCGCGATATTTCTTAACGTCTGCCTCCAGCTTGAGGCACGTCTCACATATCTTCGATACCACTTTGCTGGCAATGTGCGAAATGGCGGCAGCGGTTGCATTACTCGATGTTGAGCTCGCCGACGACGAAACGGAACAGGCATCGTTGTTGTTGTTGTTGTTATTGCTGGAAGCAGCTGTTGCTGCATTCTCCTTATGCTTATCCTGTTGCTGGCTATGATTGTCTTTTGCTGTATTGTCCTTCTTACCGCGATTGCGACGACCTATAAAAAAATTGAGAAGTTTTACTTTTAACATTAGTTGGAATCTGGACAGATTGATTACACTTACCCTTTGGCGCCTTTTCTGCCTGAGACATTTGCTCCACGGCCGCGGGTTCTTCTGTTGTCTCGTGCTGCAGGACGTTGCCGTTGCTGACAGCATTGTGCGTCTTTTTGTTGTCTGCAAGCAAGGAGGGGCCGATATCAATTTGCTTTGAATAAAGCGATTTCTTTTTGTTCAAAGCACCCTGTTTATCCTTAGCCCCCTGTTGCTGCTGCTGTTGTTGTTGTTGATAGTTGCTATTGCCACTATCCCAGTCTGACTTCTCCTTACTGTTATTACTTGTTGTGGTTGCATTGCTATCCACTTGCTGATAATTGTTGCTGCTACTTGTATTGTTATTACTGTTGCTATTTTTTCCGCCATGACGTCCGCCGCCGTTGTTGTGCTCATTGTTGTCGGCCGTATCCCCTTTGTTGCGATGCTTGTCCTTGTCCATGCTGCGCCGATGATTCCTCGAGCCACCGCCAACATGACCATTTGAGGTTGCTGCAACAAATAAATGTACATCTTATTATTATATGCATATGTAGAAGAATATATATATAAATACATTTAAAAAAAACGATTGAAATGCTTTTAGAAAGTTAATCAATTCAAAATAAAAACTATGTTTTAATTAAATACAGTTTTTCGCAAATTCTAAACTCTGATTAATTCCAATTATTGATTTGGTTGCTCCATGAGCTTATCGTCTTTCGTTAGTTTCTGATAACACCTAAAACATACAAACACACACGCAATATGATATTCAAACACAAAGTTTATCCATTGGGTTTGTAGTGTTTTGTGTACATAATGCTTGTAAATGCCGCACCTGTTGTTGCTGCTGCTGCTGCAATTGTTGCAACATTTGGTTGCCGGACAGACGAAGAGTTTGATGAGCTGGTGGACGATGATGCAGATGCGGAGGATGATGAAGAAGCTGCGGCAGCTGCTGCTGCTGCTCCTCCTGATGTCGCTGTGGCAGTCGTTGTGCTGCTGTCGCTGTTGTTATCCTTGCTGTGATGGCTATTGTTGCTGTGTTGTTGTTGTTATTATTATTGTTGTTGTTATTGTGATGGTGATGATGATGATGATTATTATTATTGCTGCTGCTGCCGGCGCCGCCACCGCCACCGCTGTGATGATCATGATGATTTTGTGCTTGCGACGCCGTTGCCAAAATACCATTCGCCTGGGATGTGGATGCTGCAGCGGACAGTGCTGACGGCGCACCCCCCGTGCCATTGGGCACAACGGCCGTGCTGCTGCTGGATGCCGACGTCACCACAGTCGAAGCCGCTGTCTGTGGTGTCGCCGCCTCGTCGTTGGCCTCCTCAGTGGGCAGTGCCTGCTGCAGTAGCTGCATGTAGAACTCATTCTCCTTGGCCACCTCGCGCTGCTTCCGCTGACGCATACGATAGCCTACATAGCTTTTGAAGCCAAACCCAAGAGTTACCACCGGATAGCCAATGCTGCACAGACAAACCAGAGAGAACAGAGGCGAAGCGGTCAGCTAAAGTTGTACTGGTTGTTATCGTACTTTTACTCACCAGTGCGCGGCAAACGGTCGGCAGAGATCCAAATGTGGCATATGACGACTGTCTTTCCACCGAATGCCCACCTCCAGGTAGACAAACAACATCCAGAGTATTATAGTTGGCAAACAGATGCCTTATCTGCAATCAAGTATGTCAATTGTATTATTGTTATTATTACCATAAATTATATAAACGCACCTGTGTAGCCAGACATATTGTACCCAGACGTATGTGCTGGCCGCAAAGACAGCCAATGTACGGGTATGAAGAACAAACACACCAGATCCGATGTTATTGCAATGCACACAAATAGCACGGAAAATGCCTGTTGCACAAAGTGGGTAAAATGTATAATTAATAAAATGTATATATAACAATTATGATATATGAGCAATATATATTTACCAAGCCCTTGTACTTGAACGAGTCGTGCACGGAGCGAAGGAGCAGCCAAAATGGCCACAGGAATTCAAATCGGAACATAAACATAAAATCGGCTACCATCACAATTGCCCAAAGTATCAGAAATTTCATGTATAAAACAGTTGTGCTGCAAGATCAAGATTAATTCAAATATTTGTTGTTGTTTTTAAATATCATAATAAATGCGCTTTTGCGACTAAAAGATACTCTGAATATCACAAAGAAAACTGAGATTTTTTTTCTTATTACTTGATTTAATTAAAACGAATCTTAACGCTCAATTATGGCTCTCAACGGCAATAACTGAATAAATTATCTAACTCGATTGGCACGCCGCGACAAACAGCCCAAAATTAACCACAAAGCAAAATCACCAAGCGAAGAGCGTCTAAATAGACACACACACAAGTACATATATGTGTATGTATGTACATAGTGAGCATGAATGCATATAAGAGAACCATTACAATGCAAAATCAAAAGGTAAACAAACAAATAAATGCGTAATAAAACTAGAAAGAGTGCGAGAAGAAATCGGATGCTGTGTCATGAGAATACCCTGCTGCTTCATACGAGGTAAATAATATAAGGAATTTCAAAATTTGCTAAATTTGAAACCTAATTTGTGATTTTACGACTTGTATATATATCGTATATCTTATATAAGCCCATGCTGAGCACAGAACTCAAGAGATGCTTTATATTTATATTTATTTATTGCAGGGTATTCAATAGTGGTTACATTAAATACAATGTCTCATTTCATAACAAGCTCGTTCTTATATTTGATTTTTGATTCTTCCAAATTTTGACGTAACGCAGCAGAGCTTAATACAAGTTTTTTGACGATGAACCAACTGGAAGCAAATCTAGAATTATGGATTACGCGATCACTGCGGTATGTGAGTAGTCCCCAAATAAGTGTGCTAACAGAGCGCGATAAGCTGGATAGATTTACTATGCATATGTACATACATACATGCATATATATACATATGATTCTTCAGTCGCATTTTAACACTTACCTGCCATACATGCCCTCTGTGATTTTGTTGCGCTTCATTGGGCGACGTAATTTGCCACAATCTGCGTTGCGTCGCTTCATTTTTGCAGCACGTTTTATTTTATTTTTGCTTATCGGTTTGAAGAACTTTGTGTTAAATTGTATGCACAATATATATGTATAAATATCTATATATTTTCGTTGCCTGCTAATTTGGATCAATTAATTGTTCATACGCTCAGTTTTTACACTTAATTTATCAGTTTGCTGGAGGAGATCTGCTGCCAATTATTTAATTATGCTGTGGCTCGCCGTGGATACTTTCTTGTTGTAGTTGCTGCTTTAATTGTATTTGTATTTGTTTCAGTTGCTTTTGCTTCTGCTTTTGTTTCTGTTGCTGCTGCTGTTGACGTTGACGCTGTCGACATCGATATGGCTGCGATGGCTGCTGCCGTTGCGGCATTTCCTCACATCACACGCATACGCAAAATTTACCTCCTGCTGAGCCGGCTTTTAGTTTTTAACTGCAAATATATATATATACACACACACACACAAGCATGCACGCATACACACACATAAGCATTTTAAATACATATGTCAGAAAGAAGTAGCGGAAAATATAACCTTTCTTTGTGCATGTGTGAACATGATTACACTATACATATATACGTGTATATATATATGTTTATATATATATATATATACGTATATATATATATATATATATATATATACGTATATATATACATATATATATATATATATATATATATATATATATATATATATATATATATATATATATGCACATGTGTATGCTTTTGTAAGACTTGATTCCTTTATAGCATTAAGCATTGCATTTTTAGGCGACGAAGACGGGCATGCGATCGTTCTTTTATTTATTCTAGAAAAATTAAAACTATTTTTAAGCAAAACTATTTTCTTGACAACACTTTCGTTTTGTTGTGCGTTGACCGTTGCTGCTTGTGGTGGGCGTTGCTGCAATTGGTGTTGAAATGCGGTCAAGCCATTTAGTATACAAAAATAATCACT
This sequence comes from Drosophila silvestris, assembly GCA_035043445.1. NCBI lineage: Eukaryota > Metazoa > Arthropoda > Insecta > Diptera > Drosophilidae > Drosophila > Drosophila silvestris. Next base: position 9,123,234 of record JAWNMZ010000170.1, on the reverse strand, counting down.
TCTAGCTATAGCCGAATTACAGCATTTAGCATTTAATTCATCTGCCACTAAAGGCAAATAAAACAATTTATAACAAAATCGAATCGTCATAAAGAGAGAGGGAGAGAGAGCGAGATCATCTGTTGCACTTTTTACAGAGAATTGAGATGATTTGCAAGATTAATTATGATAATTAGCGCGTAATCGCTTATCGATTTTAATTTCTTTCTGTACACACTCCGTTACTTATAAAACACAGTTCGTTCATATTTTAACAGCACAACAGTTGACATTCAACTTGAAAGAGCAGCAAGACCAAAAATAAGCAAGTAATAATGGAAATGTACATTAAAGAGAAATACGAAAAATCGTTCTGCGGTGCTACAAATATTATAACCAATACAGACGTCTTCTTTAAATGTGTTCGCACAACCGGCTGCCAAGTCAAATAATAACAGCAGATTCACACATTTCCCAATAGTATAACAGCGGAAAATAATCGTGTGTGGGCCCCCATCAGACGCGACGTGCTATGTCCCTTTTCTGTTTTTTTTAAGTGTTGCACGTTTTCATTGCAGTGGTTCACACTGCTGCTAACCTGTCAATAAATGATGAAATTGAATTTGAATGCGACCTGTAGTTGAAACGGGATGATGCTATGTACATTTATGCACATGCGTAAGCAGAGCATTCGAAAGAACGGGAAAGAAGCGGCAACTGCACGCGCCTCAACATGTGGATGCTGCTCTGCCCGGTAAGTTGAATGATTGGGGCTCTCACACACACAGATGTATGGCATCCAATCCGTTTACAGACTGCGACTGCGCTGTAAACACACACACAGACACAACATGTTTAGTTTGGTCGGAAGCGGAACTATGTATGCAGATTTAAAGGAAGCAGCATCAGTGTGTGGCCAGGAGAAACCATTCTTGCGCATGTGTATGTATGTGTACATAAGTATGTGTGTGTGTGTGTATGTACATACAAGGAAAAACCTTAATAAATAGCATCCAAAAGTAGAGCGCATCACGAGAGCATGAAATTGACACAACGAACAACAGCAGCGAGCTAACGGAAGCTGAGCTTACCGATGACGTCTGGTCTGGCTTCACATGCACATACATATAAATACGTCTGTATGTTTTGGTGCATATGCATACATCCGATGTACACAAGTGCGAGCATAGATGATAGATAAATGTATTGACAGCCATCTGCACTTTAAATGACTGATTCTAGAACTATCTATTGACAGCCATCTGCACTTTAAATGACTGATTCTGTGTAAGCCAATGCTGATTTTTGTAGCCTCTAGTTAAAATACGTTAATTTCTTTAATAAAAGAACATATGTATGTATAATAATCATAGAACAAATACATTTACATTCACACACACACATCCATTTACAAATACACGGATTCAAGATGCCTGTGCATGCTAACATTTTGTCCAAAAGCGCTTGCAGCAACCCCATCGTTTTGGGAGGAAATGGGTTGGAAAAATGGAAATTCATATATAAAATGGTCATTAGCTGTATACCAAAATATGAATGTACAAAAATAGGTATATATATATATAGTTTTTATTGCTTATTGAACGGAAATTGATTTACCAATTGTGTACGTACGTACACATACATTTATAAAAAAATCTTGCTGCGAGAAAATGCAGTGACACTTGCTGTTATTACGCTGTAAAGTCCTGTATTCTGCGGAGATTTAACAGTCTGTCTGCACTTTCTAACAACATACACAATACACATATCAAAGCAAAGATAGACACACACACACACACATACATGAAATGCAACGATCGTTTTGTCCCGTATTTAATGTACAGCTGATTTCGGCGATTTTTGAACAACACAACCAACAGGCTAAGTGACATTGAAAAATTCACATCTTATGTACATAAACTTAAGCACGTAAATTTATTTACTGTTTGTTTGCCAGTTTCAAGTGACGTGATTATTTCTTTATATGTTTAGACGTTTATTGCACACACACACTCACATATATTAAATGTATTTGCCGTCACATTAGTTAATTGGCGCCGGCATCGATTTGATAATAATCAAGACTAAGCCAACAGCATATTCGCGCCGATTAAAATTTATATAGCAATGGCATACGCAAAGTACTTGCTTGTAGTTTGCACAAAACCAAGTGTGGCAGCACTGAGCGAAGCGAAAGTGAAAAGTTGTTCAACAAATACACAGCGAGCGACGTTTACAGTTCCTCAAACTGACTCTGTTAGGTTGCTGTTGCTGGTGCTGGAAAGGCTGTGGAAGGGGTGCATGGCTGTTGAACAGCATCCACATCCACACATCTGCAGACCAACAGAAAGCAACAAAGAGAGAGAGAGAGAGAACTGTGCGCTAACAGGAAAAGAAACAAGGATGCTCCTGGATATTACAGCTAGCTGCCGACGTCGTTGTCGTCGTCGTCAGCGGTTACGTTTGCTTTTTCGCATTACATTCATACACACACACACACACCACAGCGCACACTTTTGCATGTATTTGGTTTGTTGGCGGCGGCGATGTCCCTGTGTATGCACATACATATATTTATGTAAATTTTTTACACTCTCAACATACGCGCGCGCTCTTTGGTATGATGTATGCATGTATGCATAGTGTATATATTCAAAAATACACAAATACATATGCATACATGTTTTATTTTATCATAGCATGAAAGTTCACAAGATTTGTGTACTCGCACTCTCTCCCTTTCCCGTTCACTAATGCAGCAGTCCAGAATTGTTGACAATTTGACCAGTGCGGCTAACGCGTTTCACAAACAATTCCAACACTTTTTTTGTATATGTTATAAAAATGTTTGCACATTTCTTACAACAGCTATAGACACACACACACATCTACATACATTTATGCACATCGGTATACATATGTACGGTGTACATATGTATGCGTGTGCTCTGGTGTGTGTGTAAATTCTTTGGCACAGAGAAACCAAAATTTTCTTTTGCCCGTCGTTTCGCGTTCTTTGAGGTTTATTTATTCAATTTTGGTTACTTTGTCATATGGCAGTTGTCCTATTTGTTGTGCAGCAATTTTTCAAACATTTATTAATATTATTGATTTGCTTTTTACGTTTTATTTTACCGAATCGAAAATTCACGCTCTAAAATGACGCGACACAGATACATCAAGTGCAAAGACTTTTATATTTATGAAAAATACCAAACAGAAATGTTACTTAACAGCGCCAATAACGTTAACATTTGGCGAACTGTTTTCAACAGCAAACAATTGTTATCGGAAAAGAATCGGCCGTTTTTTTATGGACCAACCAGTTCGGAATCCAATGTTTCTATGCAATTTGAGGAGTAATGATTTTATTGTGCCCGAAAAACTTATACGTTGCTCTAATTAAGTAAGTAAAGCAGTGTTGAGTCTTGAGTTTAAATGAACTATCGCTCCTCCCTAGCAAAAGTCTGCAAATCTATCGATAGATTATAACTTTTCAGGATCTTAAATGATTTGTGCATGAAAAGCTTACGAGAAAGGTCAAAAAGCTGATATAGATAAGATACCTGTACAACTATCGTATGAGCTTGATTCGAATTTTTAGTGAAGGAACTTTCATGAATTTCGACGGAAAATCATGTTTTCCTAATTAAAATTCAATAGTAATCAAGAAGACAAACCATAATCAAAAAGTTTTTGTGTTTGAAGACCTGAGTTTTCCCAAGGTTGGCCCTCATCATATTGATAAGCAGTGTATTTAAGTCAACTGTCTGTTTTTGTTTATTTTTAATAGTATTGATAATATTTTCATATTTAAATTGTACATTATTATACGTGTACTTATAATCTGCGCATATGAAACAATTTTGTTTTAAATATCTGCTTAAAATTATATACATAACAAAATTATAAACATTTCAAGCGTGGCTGTTTTCTGTGTCTATCAATTTCGTCCATATTTATTTTATTAATTACTAATTATTTTCTACAATTTTGTTCCTTTGCGCCCTTAACGGTTGTGTGGTGTTGGATTTATTTGAAATTTACTTTTTATCATTTGAAAAGAAAAATAATTAATTTATTGTTTTTATATATATTTTGTTGTTGTTGTTTGTTTTGTTTTGTTTTGTTTGTTACTCACAATTGGGACCAGAGGGACATCCATCATAAATGTTGTCGTTTGGCGGCTTAATGCCTTAAAATAGGTGAATAAAAATTAAAGCGCCTTAGCCTAGCAAGAATGGGTGCAGACTCGACGGGTCGCCTGCCTCTCAACAAATGCGTAATCTCAAGCTAAATTTTGTGGTAAAATGTAAATGATGCAGTTGTGGGATTGGGAGGTGTTGTGTCACATATACACACACATATAAATATATATATATGCAAGGAAATTATAAATTACACATGATTTTCGACTAATATGTTTAACCAATCGAAAATTCTTTTCTGTGTGTTTCTTCTTACGTCGTCGCTTCTAGGATTTCATTCTATGAGTCGGCCTCCACTTCTGGCTGGGCATCGGCAACTGGCTGTGGCGCATCCGATATCTCTTTAGTTGCAGGAGGCGAGTTTTCTGCTGGCGCTGATTCCACAGTGTCATGCAGTGGTTCAGACGCTGGCGCTGGCTCTGGAGTCCGTTGCGTTTCGATCTTTGGATGCGGTTCCACAGGCTCCGGAGGAGGCGGCGCCGTTGTCGTTGCACTTGCTGCTGTTTCTGTTGCGACCAATGCAGGTGGCGGCAGCTCGTCGTAGAGTGGCGTGCAGGCAGGTGATGTGGCCTTTGGCTTCGATCCCTCATTGCTCTCCTTCTGTGGCGACGGCTGCTGCTGTTGCTGCACACCTGGTCGGGCAAATTGCTCGTCTCTGTTTGTGTCGTCGATCGTGGTTTCAACTGGCTGGCTGCTGCTGCTGTCTGTCGCCGTGTCATTTGCAGTGCCAGTTGACTCAGCAGCAGCAGCAGCTGCAGCCGCCTCAACAGCAGCGATTTCAGCTGCTTGCTGTGCCTCCATTCTCGCATCGTATTCCTGCAGCTCACGATCCCAATCCTCCTCGGTGTCGCCATCGGTGGATTTGTTAACGGCTGGCGCTGCCACCGGTTTATTTTTGATATCATCGCCCTCGGACGATGGCGGCCGCTTGTTGGCTTCTCTGTTCTCATCCGTGGAGCTTACCGAATGCCGATTGCTGTCATCGCGTGAGCCGCGTCTGTTATTGTTGGGGCCACGTTCTCGCTCCTCGCTGCGTTGTCCACCGCGTCCACCACGTGTATTACCACCGCGACGATCGTCGCCGTCGCCGCGCTCACCTCGGAATCGATTGCCACCAGGGCCACCTGGGCCGCCACCGGCGGATCCTCCACGACGTTTGTTATTAAAATTATTGCTGTTGTTTTTTCCATTGATATCATCTTCATCATCACTCCAGCGACCGCCTCGACCGCCACCGCCCCCTCCGGCCATGCCTCGACTACCGCCTGGTCCTCCTCCACGTCCGCGCTGATTGTCGTTAAACGGATTGCGTGGATTGAAGAAACCTACAAATTGCAAACGCAATGGAATTAGTACTATGAGCAACAGTCTATTGGCTTGTCACCTGGCTCACCTGGTCCTTGTTGTCTGCCGCCTGGTCCTCCGGCGCCGCTGCTGCCGCCGCCACCTTGATTCCGCATAAACATCGGTCCCACGCCGTTGCCCGCACTTCCCGGTCCGCCCATGCGCTGATTAAACGGCGGCGGTATGTGCATCTGCATCAGACTCGTTGGCTGATTGAAGCGATTCTGGTTCATGTTGGGCGGGAAGAAGTCACCGCCATTGCCATTATGATTGCCACCTCGTGGTCCTGGTCCTGGTCCCGGCCCCATGCCTCGTGGTCCACCTCCAGAGCGATTATCAAAGTCTGCCGGGACTAAATGTTAATGTTGCCGCTCAGTGTGTTAATCTCAAAAGTATCCAAAACTTACCCACTCCACCCAAAAATTCTGGTCGCAACATGCCGCCATGCTCCATGCTGTTTAAATTGAGGCGCGCTCGTGCCTCATTGAAGCCAGCACTTATCGGAGGTGGTCCACCTCCGCCGTTCTCATTGCGCCAGCGCTCAGACGCCTCGGTGATCTCATCGCGACCACTCCAACGTGAGCCGCCGGCGCCGCCAGGGCCACGTGAGCGTTCCCGCTGGAAGAGCTCGTTGGCTGCGGCAGCGACGGCCACGTCCACGCTGTTGGGCGGCCCAGAGCCACCGGGGAAGATCGGTGGTGGCTGGCTAAAGTTAGGTGCCTGTTGCTGCTGCTGTGACGGCGTCGGCACGGACGGTGGCGCATCCTCCAGCTCCATTTCGATATCCATTTGATCGTCACTCACATTGCCGCCGGTGCCAGAGCCCGCCGGTGTCGGAATTGTGGCCATCGGTGGCGGCACCGCACCAGGTGGCGGAAACTGTGCGCCTGGCGGCAGTCCCATCGGATGTGGCGGCGGACCACCCATTCCCGGAAAGCCGGGCGGCATCATGTTAGGCGGCATCATCATTGGCGGCGGCATGCCCGGCACCATATTGGGTGGCATGCCCATGCCGGCCATCGGATGATTCATAGGTCCCATGGGGCCCAGCATGCGTTGCGGTGGTGGTGGTCCGCCTAAGGGCGGCGCCATCTGGAACTGACCGGGTACCATGCCCATTAGAGCGGGCGGAGGCGCACCTGGACCACCATGTGGTGGTGGCGCCACCGGTGGCGGCTGCGTTGTGTCGATGCCAAAGAGTAGATTTGGTGGCGCCACCGGTGGCACCGTACTGATGTCTGCGCCGAGGCCTGTCCCCTTGTTGTCCTTGACATTTTTCGCCTGATTAATTTTCTGCTTCATCCAGCCGGGCATGGTGTCCTCGTCGAACATGCCGCCCTCCTCCAGACTGTCAAAGTCGGTGTCGGGAGACAGCTTATTCCACGGAACGTACGTGACGCCGAGCTCCAGGTCCCAGAAATCCTTCCACTCCTTGCTCTTAACACCCTTGCCGGCTGCCCAAGATATGGTGATTGCACGACCCTGCAGCTTATGATTCTTCAGCGCCTGCATGGCCTTGTGTGCATCCTGGCGTCGATTCATCACGATGAAGGCGCAACCCCTCGGCACAATCTGATCGATGCTCACGATGTCGCCATACTCGCCAAACGTATCGGATAACTCCTCCTGATACACCAGCTTCGAGAGATGTCCCACCCACAGCGTCGTACTGCATACTGTAAGAAAAAAAAAGTAATAAACGGTATAAATATTGAATTTATATAAAAGGACGCCAATTGCGCTAAGAATTCTAATAATGTTTTGCATGCACTCAATTATTTGGTGGTCAAACTAAAACCGCATTTGGTAAGTTAAGACAATTATACTTTAACGTATAGTGATATCACCTTAATCTATTTATATATATATTTTCTCGATTTCTTCTGCGAAAATAACTAATTACTACCATTACCAACGTATAATATTATTGAAGAAGACAGATAAGTATTCATACTATATATTTATATATATATACATATTTATCAGCTTAGAAGCTTTATTAATTAAAAGATGCATAGATAATTATTGGAGTCGGTTGCGACTGTGTCAAATTAATGCCCAATATAAGCAGTTGGTCGAATAATGACGAATGATTGTAAAAAAAACATTTCTGTCGAGTAAATAAGCTACTATGTTTCTATAATTAATTATTTTGATCAAACTGTGATGTATCAGATATGTCTGAATAATCAATCCTATATACAATACTATGAAAACTCATCTTTGTTTCTGATAAGTTTAAAATATGTACTAGTGAGTAGTTAAACTCAGATTTGAAAACTAGTTTGTATAAATAACATTTTACATTTCAACATAGTCGATATTTTCGCAAAATAGTCGATATATATAATATATATAAAAATAAATATAGCTCTGCATGTAAGACATATACGCTCTCTAGGCTCTGCTCCTCTGCGTGAAGTTGTAGCTTTAGTATGTAGTATGAGCATACCAAATGTATGTGTTTTTTATCGTAAATTGGGATCGCATCGAAAAAACATTAATTGGGTACAAAACGAGTGCGATTCGACTGACTTGCCACAATTGAACTTTTGTTGAATGTGTCAAGTTGTATCAAGTATCAAACGGTAAATTGGTAAAGGTAAATGATAAATGTACACGATAGAGATAAGGGTACATTAATTAAGATGCATATTTATCTTAATAAGTTTGCCAAAAACTTTGCTCAAAAACGCGTCAATAATTATTGTGGATATTAAATGTGGGTTAAAGAATGCCAGATAGTAAGTTTTGAAGAACCACTAAAGCTAAAACACACACGCACACCACACCACACACACACACACACACGTCAACCGAGCCAAGGAGCTGCAGAATAAAGAAAGATTTACATATTAACCGCAATTCAAAAGGCAAACAAAAGAAAAAAAAATGAAAGAAACAAAAAACTAAGATTAAATGTTGCATGCAAAAAACTATGCAAAGAAACTGAAGGATCAGCTTATTTCCACATTCTGCAGAGCCTTTCGCTTGCGACATTTACTGTGACGAGACTTACATGATCGTTACGTTACGCAACGTAACGCAATGTAACGTTACGTTATGCTATAGTTTATGCGAGAATAGTTACCACTGAGGTGTTCCTTTTTGATGTCGGGCAGACCCTTCTTGCGTCGCTCCCGTTCATGCTCACGATCCCGCTCCTTGTCGCGTGTGCTGCGCTCCATCCGGTCACGATCTCGGGATCCACGCCTCCGGCTGGAACGTGGTGAGCGGCTGCGGGAACGAGAGCCACGACGGCGGCTGCCGCGATCACGGTCATTGGCATTGCTGCCACCACCACCGCCGCCGCCACGATTCCGTGGCGATCGACTCCGGCTGCTGCGGCGACTGCGCTTGTATCTGTCCCGATCGGGCGTCGGACTTCGGGAATCGGCACCATCCAGATTGATAACCTGATCGTTTCAAGTTGGTTGGTTTTTGTTTTTGGTTTTTTGCAAGAAATTTGAGAGAGAGTGATGTGATATAAACGTTAACATTTTAAGCATAAAACAAATAATGGCGGAAAATGGGAATGGGAATTGGTTTCGGTTTCGGTTAGAATTGTTGTTCTTTTTTTATTGGATTAGTATTGAGTGGAAGTGGGAAGATTGGGTTTTTGGTAATTGGAAATTGTAGTACTACAAATAAATAGAAATACATAATTTATAACTGCATTCTTTGGCGTGTTGACGTGTGGTTTTTTGGCCTTTTTGTTTTGGACGGCGGTTTTCTTTACTATTTGTTTTTGGCATTGTTTCTTTTTGGTTTTTGTATCTTTATCGATGCGTTTTCGAGCAAGTTTTTGATGGGTAATTTTAATTTGAATCGACTTGAGTTTTGTGGTTTACATATTAAGGAACTTACCAAACGTGCTGTTATACGGGACTTCGCAATCATCGGCTTTCGCATCCGCCAGTTTGTATATATATATAAACCTTACCTTTAGTCTCATTTCTTTTTATTTACCATTTTTTAATTATCATTTTTTTTTTTTCAATAAATTCATATGCAAAGTGTCAAGTTTTAAAATTTAACTATGGCCCTCGTTAAAAAATCAATTTATGGCCAAAAGTACACAAAATTGGACTATTGCAAGACAAATCCCGTCATATTTATGTAGTCATTTCGAAATAATTATTAACTAATAAATTAGTGTTTAGGCTTGGCACACTTAATCATTATTATTCCCCAATACGTTTTCAACTCGAACTTGAGTTTGGCCAACCGGATCATATATATATATATAGAAGAGTCCGCCCCGGTATAACAACATTTTTGGGCACGTCAGCAGCACTTCCGACACAATGAAATCGGAATTGAGAAGTGATCTCCAAATTCCAGTTTCATGTGCGCATTATAATTTATATGGTATTGTGTATCAGCAACAAGAACCACAATTGTTTGTTGCAGGTTTGTTTGCACTTTTGTTTCGAGTCAAATCAAATCAAATCAAAATTGCACACAATTCCCGCTCGGCATCTATAAAATTAATGTGGTAATGTGGGGGTACCTCAATGGGCTGCTGTTCCGATATGAATTCCACGTCCTTGTTCATGTCCGCCACATCGTTATGACCCATGCCCAGGGGCGCCATGCCCGGCGGCATTCCAGCTGTGCTCTAAACGGAGAGAATTTTAATATTGAACATTAAAAATGAATAAGAATTAATATAATTATTAATCAGAGCTTTGGTACACAACACACCTTGAGCACATTCTGCAAATGCTGCTGCAGTGCATCTTCCTGGTAGCGATGTTTTTGGTTCTCTTCCTGCTGCTTGAACTTTTGAAAGTTCTGCAACGTTTGCAGCTGGCGCAGCACATTGGGATCGTTTAGCAGCTGCTTCAAGTTGTTGTTCTGCAATATTGTGCATAAATTATAAATCAAATAACATGCATTGGTTGACGTTGGTGTACAAATAAATTAAACAAACTAATCTTAAACCCAAAAATTAAACAAACAAAAAAAATACTGATAAATCAAAATGCATTTGTGCAATGTGTGTGTTGGGGACGACTCCTCATACATCTAGCATATTCGATGAGCCCGGCGGGGAATCATCGCCCATACAATGGTGATCATCGGCCATCATCATGTCACCATCGTCGTCATCCATAAACTCACGCACATCGTAGTCCAGCTCGTGTGAGCTGCTATTCTTGCCATAGCTGTGATGATGCGACTTGCTCGGACCCACAACATCGAAGCGACTTTTCGAACCGGATGCCGATGAACTCGAATGCTGATGTTGCTGCTGCAGCTGTTGCTGTTGTCGCTGCTTCATATAATGCTGCTCCATGTGCCGCCGGCTAGAACTGGAGCATTTATCATGGCTCAACTGTGGGAGTTTTAGGCAAGACATGCATCAGAGACGGAGTAGTAAATAACAAAGCAAATCGTAAGAGGCATCATAGGCATCATGTTAATAATAATACTAAATGCAACCTGAGTCCTGGCAATGATCAATCACTAATTCTTCAACTCATCTAACTACTCCATTGCCAGTCTCTTAAGCCGAGAAATCCATCCAGCCATTCTTTCTACTGACATTCCCACTCACCGACAAATCCGGCATAGCTCCACCCATTTTATCATCGCCCACCGAGCTAAGATCCATGTTGCTCATTCCAGACGAATTCAAGCCATTGGCCACATTGCCACTTGACAGATCCGATAGATTTAGAGCACCGCTGCTGCCACTTGGCCCGGAGCCGGCATTGAGTCCGCCAGCGCCAACAATCGGTGGCATTTGATGATAAATCGGATGATTGGGATCAGCCAAATCGAATATGGGCTGTATAACGTCCGATTTGAAGACATTGTTCTTTTGCCACAGATTGAGCACTCGAATGATGCGACTCTTGTCCTCGGGCGCACAGCGAAACAGATTGGCAAACGTCTCCGTCAGATTGCGTTGGAAGCGCGGCGCAAACACATCCTTCTCGGTGCCGTATTGATGCCTCGACTGGCGCACTATCGAATCTATGACATACAGGCCCGGCACTTTGTATTCCGGCTTGCATTTGAGTATGAACTTTTCGACACTCTGCACAACATGCTTGTAGAATTTGATTGCACGCATTGCCGACTTTGTGATGGCCGCCATTTTAGCCTTCGATATGGGCGGCCGGCTATCATAGAGTCCGGAGAGCTGTGGAAACAAATGGTGGTCATTAAAAATATATGGAGACTGTCTCTGGGTGTGGACAGACAGGCAGACAGACGGCCACACAGCAGCATCCTGCGGCTGTCTCTGTCAGAAACATACAACAAATTGCACATTACAATTGTGTACGATTTAAAATTATACAATATATGTACATATCTACATATGTATGTGTGTAAGTAAATATCGTGAGCTGATTTAGATATGTATGTAAAGATGTACCGATGTACAGAAGTATGTGTGCGGCGGCGGCCTCATCTTACCTCATTATTGAATGCGCCGACCGTCTCCATGTTCAATTTGAATGCTCACACACTACACACACACGCACAAAATTCTAAATTTGCATACTATATTAATGTAGGGAAAACTTTATAAATCACTTTTCTGCGCGTTTGACAACTTTTTACACGAATTTTTCACAATTTTTTTCGCATGAAAGCGTGAAAAAATGGCTGCCGATTGCAGGGATGCTTGTTATTTATATCAGCTTATCGGTTTATATCGACGTACCCCACATATATTGAATAGTCATACAAATAAACCGATTACTTTTTTCTATGTTTTTAAATAAATTTCCCCACAAATATACGAACAGCTTTTTTTTTGCAATACACATAATAAAATTCTACTTAAAAACAGTATATCATATCATTCAGCCATATTAAATCTTGAGGTTGTCAGACTATTTGCAATATGTCAGGGATGCATTACACAGTTTTCGGGATTTTGCGATTGCACACACTGGTCACACTGTATAGAAAGCAAAACGAAAACATAAACTTCGATAAAGTTGAGCAAAATTAATGTACAATAGTAATTAACACAAAATGAGCGCCCACCACCGGCCTCTCGACGAATCGGATGTTGTGCTAATACGCACGATTCGCTCAACGCCCTCACTATACGATCACAGGCACGGCGACTTTCGCTTGTCGCAGCGCAAAGAGGAGGATTGGGCCAAAGTCGCGGATACTTTGAACATTTCATCGCCAGACGCGCGACGTCGCTGGACTTGTCTCCGGGATCGTTATTCTCGTGAGCTGAAACAGATGCGCCTGCATCCGGCCTCCGAATTTGGACGCAATGAGTTCTTTCGCCAAATGGACTTTTTGCGGGAATTTGTGCGCAAGCGACGCGAACGAAGCCGTCGCGACGATACGCCAACTCGCTGGCTAAAAACGGACGTGAGAACGCCGACGAAGGTGAAAGTACGGCCGGAGCCAGAGGCGCTGATCGAACAGGATATGGATGAGTCGCAGGCGTATGATGAGTGCGATCACAACTACGATGCCGATGCCAAGCTGGAGGTGCAGACAACTCAATCGGAAAGCTATTCAGTGCTGGTCGAAGCGGACGATGGCGATGGCCATGATTCGTATGAAGAGTATATGGCCGAAACGGAATCGAATGATCACAAAGTGTTGCCTTCGCTGCACTCATCGCCGGCATTGGTCAGCGAGGTGCCAGAGACGACAGCGACAGCTACCACGGTGTCCACAGTGGCTGCATCGCCGTCTGATGCTGGCCATTCTCAGACGGAAATGGACTACATGGTCTGCATGCCGAGTGTGCGAGTGGAACGCGACCACAAGGCAGAGACGGCGTCGAACTTCGAAGCACTAGTTGCTCCACCAGCAACATCAGGCACAGCAGGAGCAAGCGCCAGTGGCAGCGGAAGCGGCATGAATGAGACTGAAGATGATTTCTTCTGCAAATCGGTGGCGGCCTATTTGCGACAATTGTCGCGTCGACATAAGATTAAGGCTAAAGTGGAAATGTATCAGATACTGGAGAAGTACATATTGCTGGAGGAGTCGGCGGAGGCGACCACATAGATTACAAACACACACACACACATAGCGAGACCTATGTACATATATAAATGTATATATATAGTTTTTAAATAGATTTTTATGGAGTACAAATATACAAGTGACAAAAAAATCAATATGAATGAATCTCTCTTTAATCTTAATGGTAAAGTAACTATGTGCTATGTTGCCCTAGCAAAAGTCCTCATTGATGATGTCCGCATTGACGGCCAGGCCGCGCTCCTTAAGAGCCTTGGACACCAGGCGGTGCTTCTCCTGTCGCTGCTCCTGCTCGCGACGTTGTGCATCGAGAATCGCATCGACCGATATCTCTTTCAACGGCAACTTCTGCTCCTTTTCACGATCCTGCAATGGAGAGAGTATTACTAGTAACCGAGAATTGAGGAGTGTTCTTCGGTTTTCTCACAATTTCCCCGAGGAGCACAACATTCTCGCCGCGTATTATGAAAACTCCCCGCGGAATATCTCCATATTCATTGCCAACGTGTATTCTCTCGATGGTCCGCTGCAGCACCAGATTGGCGAACTGATCCACGGAACGCAAGTAGCCAATGAGTGTTCTTCCATCCCTCAGCAGCACCATGAGTTTCTCTGTAAAAGTTGTATTTGTAAAATCATTTAACATAAATCAAGCCGGCTCTCAGCTAATAATTCTCACTATCCACTTCCTCCAGCAGATGCGCTGTGCCAGCTAACGGATTGAGATCGTCCATAGAGCGTGTGCTTATCTTATTTGATATTTAATTTTCAGTAATGCGCAAATAGCTAATTTATAATAGTAATTTTAATTTGGAAAAACATTTACTCAACGTAAATTCACATAAATCTATGGAATACTTGTTTTGGGTTTGGTACGCTGTTAACAGCAAATTTTTTGCCAGTATTCATTTGCTTGTTTTGCTTGGTGGTATAATTTGCGCAATCAAAAATACAATACATACATTAAGATTTCTTACAGTAACTGTAACTATTTAATTAAGTTTCGTTTTAAAACCACTTGGAGTAAATGGGTGGTAAATTGTATTGTGAACAGCATACGTAGCGTAAGAAATGCAATAAATGCCGATTGTTATCGATAGCTGTCGATAGTTGCCGGCATGCACGCCGCCACTGAATGAAAACAAATGCGAAATTCCTCAAAGCAGCGAAGTTTTAAATAAGAATAGGCTCTGTAGTTCGAACGTGTTTAATTATATTAATCAGAGGCTACTAAAAATGAAGTAAGTGAGATAATTCATGTGTAAAGATGGAGACTGTATATTTTTGACTTCTTCAGGCTCAGCGTAGATGGGCTGCTTGTCTATTTTCCCTATGAATACATTTATCCCGAACAATATGCGTATATGTTGGAGCTGAAGCGGAGCCTGGACGCCAAGGGGCATTGTCTGCTAGAGATGCCTTCGGGAACGGGAAAAACAGCCACGCTGCTCTCCCTAATTGTCGCCTACATGATTGAGTATCCAGAGAGGATTCGCAAATTGATATATTGCTCCCGAACTGTGCCCGAAATCGAGAAAGTAATTGCTGAGCTGCAGAATCTAATGGTCTACTATGATAAACATGCGCATACGCCGCCGGGGATGACGGGTCTGGTGCTCAGCTCACGCAAGAACATGTGCATCCATCCGGAGGTGAGCAAGGAGCGCGAGGGCAAAGCTGTCGATGGCAAATGCTATGGATTAACTGCTAGCTACATACGCGAACGCCACGAGATGGATGCAGAAGTTCCAATTTGTAAGTAACACCGTCTAGGGTTTACTTTGATTATCTATTCTATATGTAGTATTTTTGCAGGTCAGTATTTTGAAGGATTTACGCTGGAGGGAAAGGAGTCGACGTTGCCTGTGGGCATTTATAGCATTGATGATCTTAAGGAATATGGACGCTCAAGGAACTGGTGTCCTTATTTTACAGCACGTTACGCGGTGAGTTCCGAGTTAATATACCAATGAAATGTGCTCTAATGAATCCTGATAATCCTGCACAGATTGCACACGCACATATTGTGGTCTACAGTTATCATTATCTGTTGGATCCGAAGATAGCACAGGTCGTTTCCAAGGAGATGACACGCGAGTCCTGCGTGGTATTCGACGAGGCGCATAATATTGATAATGTCTGCATTGACTCCATGAGCGTGAAGATCAATCGACGCACTGTGGAGCGGAGCACGAATGCTCTCAATAATCTTACCAAATTGGTACAGGAGTATGTGGCTCTGAATGGGATAATAATGTAAGCCCCTAATTCCATTGTTGGTTTTTCTAGCATGCGCGATGAAGATACGAACCGACTGAATGAGGAATATCAGCGCATGGTGCAGGGTCTGAAGGATGCCAGCGTACAGCGCGATACAGACATGATTTTGGCCAATCCAGTGCTGCCTAAAGATGTCCTCACCGAGGTCGTGCCCGGCAACATACGCAATGCGGATCATTTTCTCAGTTTCTTGCGCCGCTTCATCGAATACATCAAGACGCGTCTGCGTGTTCATCACGTCGTCCAGGAATCGCCGGCAGGCTTTCTCAAAGATGTATCCTCCAAGATATGCATCGAACGCAAACCGCTTCGCTTCTGTGCCGAGCGCTTGTCCAGCTTGTTGCGTACGCTGGAAATTAGCGATATGACTGAATTTGGCGCCCTGACGCTGGTGGGTTATAACAAACGATACTTGCTGTTAGTGAGACTTTTATATTCATCCATTCACAGATTACCCACTTTGCCACATTGGTTTCAACGTACACGAAAGGATTCACAATTATCATCGAGCCTTTTGATGACAAAACGCCAACTGTTTCGAATCCCATAATGCATTTCAGCTGCTTGGATTCATCGATTGCCATGGCGCCAGTTTTTTCGCGCTTTCAAACCGTTGTCATAACATCGGGCACACTTTCCCCTATGGACATGTATCCCAAGATTCTGGACTTTGATCCGGTGGTTATGAGCAGCTTTACAATGACATTGGCGCGTCCCTGTTTGCTGCCAATGGTTCGGTTTCTTAATTTTGTTTACTCTTTGTCATCTATTTGAATTTGATTGCTTTATTTTTTTCGAATAGATTGTATCGAAGGGCAACGATCAAGTGTCCATTTCATCCAAATTTGAGACGCGCGAGGACACTGCGGTGATTAGGAACTATGGCCAGTTGTTGGTGGAGGTGGCTAAAACTGTGCCCGATGGCATTGTTTGCTTCTTTACATCGTATTTGTATCTGGAGTCGGTTGTTGCCTCGTGGTATGATCAGGGCATTGTGGACACACTGCTGCGGTACAAGCTGCTCTTCATTGAGACGCAGGACAACGCGGAGACGAGCTATGCGCTGATGAACTATGTTAAGGTTTGGCACTGACACTGCTATGGCTTCCATGCTATGCGCTTGACACACATTTTGCACATATATTCATCGTGATCTCGATCTTCGTTTTAGGCTTGCGATTGTGGTCGCGGCGCTGTGCTGTTGGCTGTGGCGCGTGGCAAGGTCTCCGAGGGTGTGGATTTCGATCATCATTATGGTCGCGCGGTGCTCATGTTCGGCATACCCTATGTGTACACGCAGTCGCGCATACTCAAGGCGCGTCTCGACTATCTGCGCGACCAATTCCAGATACGTGAGAATGATTTTCTCACCTTTGACGCGATGCGGCATGCCGCCCAGTGTGTGGGGCGTGCGTTACGCGGCAAAACCGACTATGGCATCATGATCTTTGCCGATAAGCGCTTCTCGCGGCAGGACAAACGTTCGCGTCTGCCCAAATGGATACAGGAGCATCTGGTCGATAGCTTTTGTAATCTGAGCACGGAGGAGGCGGTGCAGCTCGCTCGCCGCTGGCTGCGACGCATGGCCCAGCCGTTTTCACGGGAAGATCAGTTGGGCATATCGCTGCTGACGCTGGCGCAACTCGAGGGCATGGAACAGGATAAACTGGAGCGGCAGGCGCAGGGCAAACAGGGCGTGGGCGGCGAGGTGCAGGAGCTGTAAAAAAAACCATTATAAACCAATAAAAACGAAACCGGTTTTCGTATTTGGCGCCCGGCTCTTTCTTTGTATCTGGCTCTTCCTTCCGCAACGTATTTTTCCTTTTGACGGGCCATGTTTGCGGCTGTATACGAGAATACACATAATTATAATAAAAAGTGAATTTGTTGCCAGCTAATGGCATTGAATGCCTTTAAACGGTGCAACAAAAGCCGAACAATAACTTAAAAAGTCAAAACTTTGGCTGGGGCGGGTTTTTATTTATTTTTATTTTTTGTATTATATTGTTAATCATGGCAAAACTGACGTAAATGCCTTATTAACTGCTAATTAATATTATTTATAATTTAGCGGTTGCTCATTCGGCGCCAATTGGAATGACTCAATATCCAAATTGCGGCAGCTGCTCAAGGCGGCAAAATCAATCGTTGTTGTTATCGATGACGATGAACGTAATTTGCCTAATAGATGAATCGAATTTGACGCAGACTTTTAAATTGGTTGGCAATAATTCAATTGTGGCTTGATACAGTCAGTTTATATATGTACGTTTGACGTAAAAGCATATTACATCAATATTTATTTTGCTTATTTAGAGAAAGTTCTAATTGCATACAAACCATTTTGCAAGCAATTAAAATATTTGAAACTCAACATTCAAGCGACGAACACTTTACCAATTTCCTGTAGTCCTCGTGCGCTTAACCCGACACACACACACACCCAAAGAGAGAGAGAGGGAGAGGGAGAGAAAGAGTAGCGCAAAAGCTTTGCAATAATACGCACACGAATACATACGTATTTATATGCACATAACTAACGGCCACGGCCAGTGTTGCTCAGAGAGCAACAAGTAAGCGAAAAGTAACCGAATACAATTACAGTGCTCTGACGCTAAAGGAAATGCACGCAACGGCATCGTATTAGAAACGTGATAGTAGTGAAACTTTGAAATTAAAAGTTTGTAAGCAAGTAGAAACCAGAACAAAATTGAGAACTTTGCATTTACTTGCATTTATATTAAAGCTCGCAGAGCAAATGTCAGTCGACTTTTTTGGCTGGTTGAACTTAACGGAGCCACACTGTATTAGCAGAAACAAAAGGCAAGCGACCGCAAAAAGCGACGCTGGCAGCCGTCGTTGTCGTCGCCGTCATCGTCGTCGTCAGTTGTATCTCTCGTTGAACAAGAACTTTCGATTTTTCATAATAAAAAGGTTACAACTAAATCTCTGGCCGTTTAGTCGGGTGAAGCAAATAAAAGCGGAGCGCGCGCGCATTAACGTCAAACCATTAAAATCAAATTTCATAAAATAAAACCAAACAGAAACAACCAATTTTAAATTTATATAACAAAAAAAAAAACAGCAAACGGCTAATTATCCCGCCATACGCGTTATTTAGTTTATAGTTTAGCATCGATTTCGCGCTAGTAAACCAAAAACAAGAAGCAAAATAACATATCCTTTTCATAAATTTATTAATTGTACAGCACACAAAAGTGAAAAACAAAATGAAACCTCAAGTCAACGAACAAAATGGTAGCACTCAAAATGGCGACATTGCCACGGATGCGGCCAGCGTCGCTATGGATGCAGCGGCGATCGTGCCAACAGCATCAGCAGCAGCAACAACAGCAGAAGCAGCCGTTGCGGAAAGTGCGGGCGCCATCGTTCCTGCGAAAAGCACTCAACAGCTGAAACTGGAAATGCTTAATATAGGCAACGGAAATAGTAAGTGTACAGTGCTTGTGACTAACATTCCCGCAAGGCTGGAAAGGATTGCATGTAATTCGCTTCCTTGTTTATCGTTAGCTGTTAGCTAACAGTGCAGTGGAAATGATTACAATTCGCTTCCTTGTATATCGGCTGTTAGTTAACAGTGTGCCGATGCTGAGAAATCTCTCTACTCTGTTAAGATTGGGTATTTATTCATTGAACTCTCGATTGAGTTGCCCTTTGTGATTGTCAGCACGTGTTTAATATCGTGTATAAGGTAACATAAATCCCCCGACTAGTTTCAGAGCAATACTGCACACACATTTCATCATATAATCACATATGTATATGGATGAGATCAGGTGTAGCTCAGATTCTCAGATTCGCATAATGACCCTCTAGGCATAGCTCTGATTTCCGGCGATGCTGGCACATAAAACTAATACCAATTGCACGTAAGCCGCAAATTCTAAAGAAAAAAAAATCGTACACACATAAAAGACTAACTGATTTATTGACATTGACATTGAAAGTTTCGCCTGCAGATCGGCAGATCTTCAACAAGAGAACGGTATGGTTTTTTTTTTTCGTCTTTTGTACATAATGCTACACAGAGTATTAACTCCTCAACGTAATCCGGTATTTTGGATAGCGAGGCGGGAGTGTTGCCGAGCGGGGGCCCCGAGGCTAGACCTGTACTACTTTTTTGAAGGTTAAAAGCATTTAATTGGACGCTCTGCTGCGAGTACACTCGCTATATAATACCAACAACAACAACAACATCACAAAGCGGCTAAAACGGTTTAGATTTGTCGGCTCAGTATTTTTTTAAATTTATTTTTTGGTTTCTGCTTCTTACGTATTGCATGAGTAACAATACTTAATACTTGGTCGCTATCCAAGCTTCACATTTGAGCGATCGCGGTCAATACAACAACAAAATTACAGTAACAATTTTAAAGACATATGTCGCTTATAATTGTAGCACAAGAAACCAATCCAAGAGTCGCATAATTAGGTGTTCTGAGAGACAACCCCCATAAGTTCAAATCTACACCCACCCCCTCTTCCCGTGTCGCACATTGTTTGTGGAATTCTGTAATGCGTAATTGTTGCAATTGTGACGAAAGAAAACATTTTTTTTTTAATAAAACACCTGCCCTATGGAAAAATGTTAATAATGACGTCTCTCACTTAATTGCAGTTCATGCTTACGATCGATATTTGCCAAGCAGGTTGAACGTACACTGTTCGAACACTATAATGCATTGATTGATATATCAAAAGATTTGCTCAGATCTATTCGTGGTAAATTATATCGCAATAATCGATGATTAGTGAAACATACCAACTGAGATATTCACAATATTGAATTCACGTTGTTAACGTGCCGTATACTTGATAAAATCAATAAAAACCCCTTCGTTCAGGTTTTACTGTACTGTACTGTCGCTGATTTGATTTATTTTTGTTGTAATAGCATATGTGTTTCATTCTATTTGTCGATGTCGATTTCGATTCCCCAGCTGCCTTTCAACTACATATGCATGGTATGTATATGTTAAATAACTGTGCTCAAGCGATGGGATCCTAAAAAAATGATATTCTAAATTTTAATCGTATACAACAATTAGCATTCGCAGACACTCTCCGAGCTGCATAAATTTGGATAGTATGAAAACGTTGGGCGTTCATTGACTCATTCGGGGACACTTTCTATATAACACCAGCATATTAAGATATCTTGCATTTAAATCTCTGCAGAATTAATTCAACTCTAATTGTAAGCCATACAAATTACACTCAACTAAACGTGACTAAATTTGCTCCCAGCTTTTCTGAGGGCGGGAGTCTTTTTGATGGCTTCCCAAAATAAGTAAATGCTATGTTTTCTTCTAATTGTTTTTGTTGAGTGTTCATGTAATTTGTTTGACTGCATTTTATTGAGTCTTTTTGTTGGCTTCGCAGCATTTATAGTTGCTTCATTAAGGCTGTACAGTTTGTACAACTTTGATTGTATTTAGCTTTTCTTTTTCCTGGTATTTTTGCAAGATTAAAGTCCTGCTATTTTATAAAATTCAAAATGTTCGATAGTCTTCCTTCATTCACATAATTGTCTCCTCCTCCAGCATGTACTCGGTGAGGTCTCCAGTTCCAGATAAGAGGGTAACTGGTACACGATTCATTTGAGACACCTTCTGACTGGGCCAAACCATAATGTCATTGCTGTTGGTTAACACCATAACGTTTGTGTTTTCCGTTGGAGTGCATGGCAATTTTGAGGTCCTTTCCGCATCGCAATTGTTTGCCTTCCGGCGGAAACGAAACCTTATTGGTTGGGAGCTATCCAGTACGGTTTCCTCATCGAAATATGGAGGCGATCCCATATTGTAGACGGGATTGGTAATAGCCGGTCTTGTTAGCTTTCAAATAAAAGAGAGTTCAATATTTATTGGAAGCTATAGAAACCCTGAAGAACATGATGTTATGTCCAAGTTTTTTCCTAAATCGCTTGTCCTTAATCCATAATCATGAAAATATTTATGTACATTTTAATTAAATATTAAATTCAATATTTAGTTGAAAATTGTCTATGCATGATGATTAATTTTCACTATAGATTATAGAAAGATTAGACTCAAGTTGAGTTTAGCTACGTGCTACGTGCTTCGATTATGAAATTAGTTTTTGAGTCACCTCTTTGGTCAACACAATTAAAATCTTTGAACTTATACATTCAATTGCTAGCCAGGAACTAATGTAAATTATTGCAATCGAAACAAAACAAATTTACCAGGCGGCGGCAAACTACTATTATTATTTCCAAGTCGCGCCTAAAACGGGTACTTAACGATTAGGCGATAACAGTTCTCTAGAACTTAATCAGCTGATGAAAACTACGCTATTTGTATAATTCATATAACAAAAATTGCACTTTATGAGTATTATTATTCTCTAAGTGTACGCACCTCTTCTAGAACCACAGAAGTTTTGAGGCGTCTACAGGGATCGCAATAGTTGGGTGCATTGGCATCTGGGGGCGTGGTGCTGGCACACGGATCTGGTGGTGGTGGTTGCTCCGCTTCCTTGGCTCCATTCTGCTGCTTATTCTTATTATTCGCATGACGCATGGTGTCATCATTGGCGCTCTGCTGCTGCTGCTGTTGCTGGGCACATTTTTTGAGAAAGTCCTCTTCGATATCAATTAGGTGCTTAACGGCACAGTCTCGTTTCAGAAAGTTCTTGATCACGGAGAGGTCGCGTGGAACGGCTCCAATCACATCGAAATCATCGCAGCGGAGCTTAATTCGATGAGCCATACCAAAAGCATATAACTTGAAATTTTGTCAGAACGGGATGCTCGATTTTGCGTGTGTGATAGTGTGCGTGAGTGACTGTTAAGTTCTCAGCTGACTGCTGCCGCTTGGGTAAACACAATACAAAAAACGAAACAAAGGAGGAAAAAAAAACTTACAACTTGAAACGAACTGTAAACAGAGACAAAGAAGAAGTAACCTTGGCCATTTGCAGACCAACACCCGCCCACCCACCGCCCACATAAAAGCAACAAGTTCGAAAGTCAAAATGCCACACAATGCCACCGTTTGGCAATCACTATGCTCCTCAAACTGTAGGCGCGCGCAAACTGAGCTGAGCAAAGCTTTTTGTGTGCGTCGCTCAAAGCTCTCCACTCTTTAAGTTCTTATTAGCATCGCTCAGCCCGCAAGCCCAGCCAGTTGCCTTAAGCATTTCACAACGCAAACAAGTCGCGCGCGCTTCAAACTCCGTTTGTTTTTGCTCATTCAAATCAAAGTCGAATATTTTTTTGTGTATTTAGAATTTGACAATCGTTGTTTGTGCCATTTGCGCCGCCATTCCTAAACACACACGACAAATATTGAACCGGAGAGAAATAATAATAAAAAAATCGAGTAAACAATGAGCTTCACACGCCAACTGTCCGAGATGAGCGCCAGCGAGCTAAACGATGCCATCGATGACACCAATTTTCCACAGGCTCACATCCTGTCGCGTGGCCGCAACAACAGTGTGTGCTCAACAAGTAGCACATCGGGCACCTCTTCCCTTGCCGAACGTGCTGTGCCGCCAACCACAGCAAACAGCGAGGATGCTAACTTAACGGGCAACGTTGTGGATAATGAGGAGCAACTGCAGCAAGAACAGCAGCCACAGCAGCAGCAACTGGTGGCCAGCACAACACATCCACGTCCACGTTTGATACTAAAGACCAGCACAAGCATTCCGGAAAATAGCGATGGTACACAACCGTTAACACCAATGACACCGCGCACATCGACAACGCCAGGTAGTCGTGTGAGGGCGTCATCTCATCAGGGTCAACTCACGGCTCACCCACCCACCTACCACTTATCGAGCACAGATACTACACTGAAATATCAACAAATGATTGCTCCAGTAATTAGCTCAGATAGAGAATCGATTTAATATATGAATTTGAATCAGATGAATTACAAATGTGCTCTGTTCTTAGAAATGTTTCTCAGTTAGGGTATAGCATATACAGTATATATATATATATATATATATATATTATGGCAAATTCCTCTGATTATAGTAGATATGATTTCTATGCATATAAAAAGAAGAAATCAAGGAAAAATGATCAAAAGACAAGTTTACAGAAATATTTTGAGGTTTTTATGAGATAACTGCCAGTTAGGAGGTAGTCGAATTGTAAGTTACTATTATATTGTTTTAACAACGTAAATATAATAACCAAAAAAGCGCCCAGCTAGTACATATGCCATTAGCCATTATAAGAGATAAGAGTTCAAATTTTCGTAGCTCACAATAGGTGTGGGTCAAAGGTGATTCGAATCTGATTGGTGATTGTTGAGAGCAGAGCTCAATGCATTCGGTACTGTCTGCTGGCCTTATCTGCCCAAACGAGCGTTCCTACACATTGCTTATTTTTTGAATGTTATTTTGTATATATTCACTCAGTTTTTTTTTTATTGTTGTTTTTAGGTCATGAGAACTGCACTTTCCATCACGATCTGGAGCTGGATCACAAGCCACCGACACGGGAGGCATTGCTACCGGATATGGCGCGCTCCTATCGCCTGCTACTCGGCGGTCTCGGCGAGAATCCCGACAGGCAGGGCCTGATTAAGACACCGGAGCGTGCCGCCAAGGCAATGCTCTACTTTACCAAGGGCTACGATCAGAATCTCGAGGGTAAGTGAAAGGAGAGTGAGAGAGGAAGAAAGTGGGAGGGAGAGACAGAGAGTGGAGTTGGGTTACTCGGTTTATTCTCGGGCACCACTCAATTTGCATAGCCAGACCCACGCGTGGGTTCATGCATAAACATAAGAGCAATTAGCACCTGAAATGTTGTTGATATTGTTTGTATTTTGTATTTTTTTTTCTGTCTAATTAACATTGGGTCAGTCATCCTGAGTTCGCTTGAATCAACTTTTGAGCGAGTGTGATTCTGCCAGGGCATTTCCAAGCAATCAGACTAATAAACTAGTTTTTTGTTCTTCTTAGTTGCATATGATTCATTTTAAGTCGTATTGCGTACTTCACCTTTATCATTAAATTCGCGTGCTTTCCTCTGTTTGTTTACGAGTTGTTGTCTTATTTATGTACTTCAGAGTTACTTACATTTGGTTGCATGCAAAAAAGTGTCGTATACAGTTAGAAGCATCTATATCAATTTTGAATTGATTGCAACTAAATTCTTTCAAGTCTTTCGATCCTAATTACAAATACTGCATATGTTGTTTTAATATAAATATGCTTAGCTTTATGTGCACATGGTTGCAGACCGGTTTTAAAAATAATCATTTCAAAAGCAGGTTCTACACTTTATCAAACACACACAATCTGGTACAAGTCAAAGTCACATTTAAATTGGCAAAGCAACAACAATCTCAGACTTTAACGAGAGTAAATCGCCTCGAGGCATTTTATCAACTGAAAACACCTTTTTAACACTGGCCAATTAGGCATGTAAATTGAACTCTAGCCAAAAATTGTAGTAGCTAAAGTGAAAGCGTTTTGACATTCAATGCCACTGCCAGGAATTGACAGGAAACACACTTAAGCTTTTTAAATTGCTACGAGAGAGAGAGAGAGAGAGAGCGAGAGAGAGAGAGAGAGAGAGGGAGAGCGAGAGAGGAGGAAGAAAAAGAAAAGTGAGAGCGAGAGCGAGAGCGAGAGAGCGAGTGGGCGTCAAGTGGGCGCTGGAGCGAAGCACGAAAAGTGTGCAAAAAGTATAGAAGAGTGGGCAGCATTTAAAGCTGAAGTAGTGAAAGCTCAAGCGCCCAATAGAATGGCCAACAAGTGGCGTCACACACACACACACACACGCACACACACACACTTACACATGCACACATATGTGTGTATGTGTGCACATTAACAGTCAAGTGGAAAAACTTCAACTTAAGATTCAGTTATGCCATTGCACACATTGCCACACATTTTGTTGAGCAAATAAATCTAGCATAAAATATGCCAAACACTTCAACGTCAAACATAAATCAGCGCCAAAGATTGGCGCTGAGTGGCTCAGTGGGGCTATCCACTCGCTGAAGGAAATATATTACATCTGATTGAATTATGCGGGTAATGATTCCTTTTGGCTTCTAAATTTAGATTTATGGGGACATTTTATTAAAGCCAATTTAAAAACATTAATTTGGTTTTCAATTTAGGTTTTATAAATGTTGTATACCGTTAGACAAATTCATTTTAATTAGTATATGTCATACTAAGTTGTTCAACTTAACGGCATTTGAATATCAATTTGAATCGAAATTGGAATTAGCAAACTGCTTGAAAGTATTTTAAAAATTAAATCAATTTTTGCAGATGTCCTGAATGGCGCTGTTTTCGACGAGGATCACGATGAAATGGTCGTTGTCAAGGATATTGAAATGTTCTCCATGTGCGAACATCATTTGGTTCCCTTCTACGGCAAAGTATCAATCGGTTATTTGCCATGCAATAAGATTCTGGGACTCAGCAAACTGGCTCGGTAAGTCTCCTAGAAAAGGGCTGCAAAATAAAATGTAATATAAACATATTGATATCCTTCATATAGCATTGTGGAGATCTTCTCGCGTCGTCTGCAGGTCCAGGAGCGTTTGACCAAACAAATTGCGGTTGCTGTGACACAAGCGGTGCAACCGGCAGGTGTTGCTGTCGTCGTTGAGGGCGTGTAAGTACATACAAAATAAATTATTTACTAATTTTATGTTTAATATAAAAAATATAAAAAATTTAAAATAAGAAAAAGTAATTTGCATCGGCCGGGAATCGAACCCGGGCCGCCCGCGTGGCAGGCGAGCATTCTACCACTGAACCACCGATGCTTGTGGATGAGTTTGCGCTAAGTTTCTATACAAAGCACAAAGAAGTTGTTAGACAAAAGCCAAAATCCAATTGTTATAATTAATTGAATTGACTTTGAAATTGATGAATATTTTGTTGTTATTTCAGTCACATGTGCATGGTGATGCGGGGTGTGCAGAAAATCAATAGCAAAACGGTTACATCGACTATGCTGGGCGTATTCCGCGATGATCCAAAGACGCGCGAGGAGTTCCTAAATCTAGTCAATAGCAAATAATAAAATTTCTATGCCCATTATTTTGACTTGTGTCATTAATTTGTTGAAATTTTTAGTTTTCGTTTAGCTAAATATGCAAAAAATTATATGTACACGAAAGCAACGCGAATTTTTGGTGGTGTTGGTTAGTTTTTTTTACCATAAGTTTACATTTTGTTCATTTTTTAAACGCAATTTATGGCACATAAATAATATTTTTTATATATATATACATACAATAAGGGAACAACTAATGAGACATCATTGCAAACCGTTTAGGGAATTTACAATTAGGCTACAAATTCGTAAAAATAATAATCTACTCATATAAAAATTTACATATACACATATTTATCTAAATGTACGAACAAATATGTATTTAAATGTGTTTAAAAACAAAGCAAACAAAACAACAAAAAAAATAGTAAACAAATGGAGCTTTCAAATTGCTTGTTATATCTATATACAAACATACTTACATATGTTTATTATATGCTTAAAACAAAACAAAATACAATATTAATATGTATTTTAAATATGGCAACGAAGGCGAAATGCAGCCAATAATATTTAAAATAAAATTAAATATGCTCGTTATGCAAATGTTGTTTCTTGCACCCTAATATAAATTGCTTATATATAAAAATAAATATTTGAATATTGTTAAATATATGTACATATGCGTCTTTTAATGTATAACAATAAAGTATTCAAACAATCATAGTGACCAATTTAATTCTAAACGTTTCTCTTTTGTTTTATTAACCCGAAAAAAATAAAAGGGAAAAAATAGCTCGTTAACCTTCTGACCCCGACGTGAATCGAACACGCAACCTTCTGATCTGGAGTCAGACGCGCTACCGTTGCGCCACGGAGTCCTTGCTGTGAAGGCCACCAAATTCGCCATTAAACAAATCCCAGGAATTTGCACCCTTTGTCCTTGTTGAAATATACCCAAATTTAAAGCTGATTTTATATACCCAGTCCGGTTAAATCAAGGATATATATATAAATAAATTTGTTTGTGTTTTATGCCGTTCATTGTATGAAATTACTACTACATACTTATTTATTTGGTTCGTACAATTAAACTTAATTGGTAATCATATACATACATATATATATATATATATATATATATATATATATATATATAGAACAAAAAGAGGTGATTTTAACTTTGGCGTAATCTAAAATCAACAAAATGCACATAATTTTATTTTTTGTTTGTACAAAGAAACTAGAAACTAGACAGAATGTATAAAAAACAAAAAAAAACTGCACGGAGGGAACGAAATCTAAACCAATATACAAAAACATACATACATTTATATATTATATATATATATATGGTAATATTAATTGCATTTTATTTTACACATTGTACGGCAGTAAGGCTTTATCTGTGCTCCCAATAGTTAACCATCCAATGGAGTTCCCAAATAGACCATAGACACTTCAGTGTTGCCATAAACAGCAGATACTGTAGGATAAAGCTTCTTATCTGGTAGACCTGCAACACAAGGACAAAGGATGATTATACACATAAACAATAGATACTTTAAGATAATGATTCTTATCTGGCAGACTTAAAAGGAATAATGATGATTATTCAAATCTGGGTCTTACCTCTAAACGCTACGCCTAGAAACTCATAGTTTTTCTCAAATGACAGAGTATTATCATCGCAATCGAGGATGACGCGAATGCGTTCGCCAACCTGATATTTGGGTGCATTATTTAGTAACGGATAACTGCCCTGCGTATCACCGTTATGCAATAGATGGTTCTCAACTAGGTTCCAGCCCCAGCTCTGATCATCGGAGCCCAACAGCGCCACATAGCCATGACACTGCAGTGCTGCCTCCTTTGTGGAAATGCCAATTACAGCCACTGTGCCCAGCGGACCCTCCCAAATCACTTCCCATGCATGTCTTCCATGACGGAATCCAATTTTACCTCGTGCCGCATCCGTACTTTGTGCAACCGGATTTCTGCAAATATGAAGCAAGAAGTTAACACAGGATGTATGAACAATGTATGTATTGACAATTATCTACCGATGCAGGGTGAATCCGTTGGGCTTAATATAGACATTGCGGGAGCAATCGTTGGGACTCCAGGCATGCAGGTACGCTCGCAGCTTAGTCTTGTATGTGGTGACGGAGGATAGCAGGTCCGATTTGACAGCCTCCTTGGGTAGCTTGCGCAGGCAGTGCCACCGCCAAACGTCGCTGTTCTCATCGTTCAGGAAGTGATACCAGCTCTTGCACACCTGCGAACATCGATTCAAATCGTTCAGCTCCAAATATGAGAATATCGACTCCAACACATTGTAATTGCACAGTGGATCGACCATTTTGTTGTTGCCTAGTCCCACTGTACCCACTGGTGCGTTTTGGCTATATTTTGATTGGCTTGTTGTGCAGACGGTAATCGTTTATTATTTCGTTGGAATTGTTTCACATGAAGTATGATTAAATCCCAGTTTTGACATTTTATAATATCAATTATATGTTTATGACACTATTTGGCAAAAACAGCCGTGCGTAGCTATGGATGCTGGACAACATATCGATATTATATCGATACATTGCAATTTATATCGAACAGCGAGGCTTTTCAAGGCTGCCGATATTCTATGTTTTCAACTTCTTTCCCATCACTGAAAAAAATCGAGGGGAAAGCAAGATTAGTAAAAGCTCGAGCCTGCAACATCTCCGGTTAGCCAAAAGTTTTCAGCAAATTAGGACTACGAGCAACACTAAATCTTCATACATCGAAATGAGTGCTCTAAATATGTAGATATGCTATTTTGTATTAATAAATATGAATGGTTCTCGAATAAGTCTTGATCAAGTTATATTTTATTTATTATTATTCATAAAAATATTCAACAAAATCGCCATTCATTCCCCAAAAGCATCGAAATCGTATAGAACCGTTCCGAACTAGTTCATCACTGATCGACTTAGGTCAGACTTGGGCATTTAATTCCGAGCATTTAATTCCTTTACTCTTATGTTTTGTTTATTCGAAATAATTAAAACTAAACGTATTATAGTACGGTTTAAAAAAAAAAATAAATATTTTAATCGAAAAATTGTTTTGTTCGCAATTTTCAAGTCAACACCTGTTAACAACTGCTCATATTTTGATTTCGTAAGGCTATCGATATGCAACAACAGCAGTGGCTAGGGATGGCAAAAGAAATGTCGAGTTGGGCATATGAAATTGTTGTCAACGATAACAGCATTGTTTACATTTTTCGCACAGTGCTGGATAGCGTTGAAAATTAAACAATCTATTTTCAATTTGTTCATGTATCGGTGGGCGGTGTCAATATAATATGACCTCCACTTATTCATTTCATTTTATAAAACTGTAGTCCCAAATTCATTACCCCAAAATATTGAATACCACCTTTAAATAATACCATTCTGGGTATAAAATTAGAGTAGACCAATCTTATCTGCAATGACCTTTCGAGCTGCTCGCACTCGAATAGTAGCCAATTGATGATATTGGGAGCGGTTAAGAGTTTTAACAAAATGAATATACCTATGTCAGTAGTGAAGCAGTATCATTTGTATTCCATTCCGTTAGATGTTGTAGGGATTCGCATCAAATATTAAATGTTGAATTTTGTGCTTGCCGCTATCAGCATGCACGTTACACAGCACTGTTCGATTGATGCGTAAATTTGGCGCGTCGAGCCAATCAGCTGAT
The DNA here is from genome assembly GCA_035043445.1 of Drosophila silvestris. Lineage (NCBI taxonomy): Eukaryota > Metazoa > Arthropoda > Insecta > Diptera > Drosophilidae > Drosophila > Drosophila silvestris. The sequence goes on along the minus strand of JAWNMZ010000170.1, from coordinate 9,092,676 downwards.
CAACGCGGTGTCTGCCATTTCGCTCGCACTCGCACGCTAGTCGTTTTCGTAGTCGTTGTCGTCGTCGTCGTCGAAAAACCAACGACTTGATAGAAATTTTATGCATATCGTTCTGCGATTAAAACGAACCAATCTTAAATTCTAAACAGTGCAACGGAATCGCAAGAATTTCTCGATCCTTTTGCAAAAAAGCGCATCAAAATCGAAACACTTGAAGTGCACGAAAATCGCTAGCGAAAAACCCGCATTGAACTCATTTTCTGTGTGTGTGAGTAGAAAAAAATGCGCTGCTTGTGCTGGAAACAAAAAATGCGCTCGCCATTTTGACTCGCGCGACATCCAAAATTTTCACTTGCTGCCATAAAAATAGGCACATTGTAAGGTGCACCAATAAAGGCAATAAGGCTCAAGTATTAGCACATCTATTTAGTGCTGTGCCAAGCATATTTAATACACGTGGTTACAAATTGTGCACTGAAAAATACGAATTTCATCGTAGGCCGCGCCACACACAGATATACACCCATACAGACGCACACGCACAAGCACTGAGGCACACACACACACTTGCGGCTGCGTTGAAACATTTTGGCGGCGTGTTAGTGAACATTAGGTCTTCCCCTCCACCCCACCTCCCCCTGGAACTCTAGGAAGAGGAACACAACAACAAGAGTACTTACTGCTAAATAAGTAACCCAGAAGGACAACAAGAAGGTAGTCGTGTCGTAGCAGGCAACTAGCGACAGCGTTTTGATCAACTAAGGGTGCAGGCCACCAAGAAGGAAGCATCGCAATCACTACACCTGTAAACACCTGAAAATGGCGCATAGCTCGGCAGCAAATCAGACAACGAGTGGCGCAGTCAAAGCAGATGAAGTCAACTATTTCTTTCAGGATGAGCACGGTGAGTCCACAGGCTAAACCACTTAGCTTAGCGGCTGATAGAATCGACCAGTTAAACAGCTATTTATTACTGGACTTGGGCACGAATCACGAGCACGAGTTATTTCATAAGCTTAACTCGGCATATATTACTTAATTTCTTTGAATTTACAAATAGTTGCTTTTTAATCTTTTGCGGTGTTCGTTTTGTTATCAATTTCCAAATTGGCAACGATACACCCTTTTGAGCAGCGCTAATAAACTTATTTCTTGAGTTTTTTTTCAAAATCGTCATAATTTTGTTCTTCAATATGAGTATCTGCTATATAATGTGACTACTTAAATACATGAATTAAGTTGTGTTCTCTTTCTCTGGGATTCATGAAGAACATTCGACAAGAGTGCATGTTACAAATTGACTGACTATGTTGCAGCTTCATTTTGCTTTAATGAATGCGTAACATATATTCTTACACACACACACACACATGCACACATTTGTCGACTTGCGTATTTACGTTAGTTGTGTGGCGGGGGAGCTGCTGCTACTAACTTGCATGCTCGCATACTGGCGCGTAAACGCCATCTTTTTCTTTTTTCGGTTTCCTTCTACATACAATATTTATCGCTTAATACGCTTTAAGCGCATACACAACGCCGCAACGCGAGGCAAAAGCAACACAGCAACAATAACAACAACAACTACTACTCTACTACTACTGCACAGCAACACGTCAAAAAACAAATAATAAAAAATAAAATCAAGTAAAATCGTTTGGTTTTGTCTGCTGCTGCTGCCAAAACACACTCACATACATACACTGATATATATATAGGTATGTATTTATGTATGTGTGGGTTTGTACATTGCCGGGCAGCGACGACGACAGTCGTTCTTCGCCCAGTTGGCGCTCAGTCAAACACACATTTATCGCTATTCGCTGACTACAACTACAACAACTATAAAACAGATACTTCCCCACCATACAGGCATACAAACATAAATACATTCAACATACATACATATGTATGTTTTTTTTTTTAGTGACAAACAGCTGATAGCAGCGCAGCAGCCGCCGGCAGCTCAGTCGTCGCGAAAATGCGTCTTGTTTGCTTTATTCCTTTTTGCATAATAAATCTAAGGCTCAGATACAAACATCTATATATGTATATAAAAGAAAATATAAAATACATTCGAGTGAGGTGTAGCAGAATTGCTAAAGCTGCGTGACATTTCGGTGTGTGCTACAAAAAAAGCTGAACAAGCACTCTACGCACACACACACACACAGAGATGAAAACAACAACATTTGTGTAGATAGAAAAAAAATGTTAAAGCCCAAAATGGGCAAACACCAAACATGTGTAGCAGCGGCTGCGCAGCGACGTTGACGCCGGCAGAGCTGTTGTTGTTATTGCCGCTCTGTTGACCACCTTACGTACATCCAAATACATACGTAGGCACGTTCGTGTGTGTGTGTGTGTGTGCGCATGTGCTGTGTTTGTATGAATGAGTGAGCAGCGTCGACCGCACGCCGGCTAACCGGCCTGCAAGGCTGACTGCAGAAGAGCATGTTTGACAGTAGTTAAGACGTCGTGAGTCATTTGTATGTGTGTGTGTTTGTGTATTTGTGTGAGATGGTTGATATTTATAGTTTAGGCCCTTTTTGCGGTTTTGCTGTTTATTCATTTGTACAAAAATATGAATACATTCATGTATGTATTCTGTGCGTCTTCTTTTGCCAAGCTTTCGTTAATATTTGAATTATGCAAATGTGTAATCGCAGCAGGTGAATAATTAGCATAACTGACAGTCGTAGATGTAAATTGAATGGAGAAAAGCCGGTTACAAATTCCCAGGGCTACACAGAATACGATCAAGATACATACATACATAAATACGTATATCGAGTCTTTTTTATGTATGTTTGTGATCACGTGTAGCTTACATACATAAATGATTATGTGTATGCGTGTAATTCTTTCTGTTTACTGCTTCTGTTTTGAGCTGTTTCGGTTTGCTGTTAATGCATCCTTTGCCAGACGACAGTATTTTAGGCTGGCAACCACACCCCCACCACCACCACCCCATATGTCAAGCAGGGAGAATTCTTTCGTTTTCGTTTCATTTCGTTTGTTCTTTGCTCCACGAGTTTCTGTCGCGCTTGCTGTTGTGTGGTTCATGTTGTCACTTATTGCTGTGTGTTGGTTTTTGCTTTATGCACTACATACGCAGCGCAAAGAACGACACAAATGGAGACTGTGCCTATGCGTATATATGTATGTACATGCACATGTATATGTATGTATGCTGCTTACATTATTGTGTATGCATTTGAGTTGAAGCAGCCCAATTGAACTTTCGAACGCGTGCATAAAAAATCCTTCATTTCCATTGCTCGATTCGTTCGTTTTATTGTTGTAAGTCATCCATGCATTCCTAGTTCTTGCAAAACAACCTGAATAAAACCACGTGGTTCATTTTTTTCTTCTATTAATTCGAAAATATACATGGAATATTAATCGCAATAAATACATATTTTATTGAATGAGAGTTTATTTCATATATTTTAGGACAAATTGTCAAAGTGCTGAAACCGGTGCAAGTGAAGCAATCGCAATCTATGGATAATTCAAAGTCCAGTTTGGTCTTCCCCAGCAGCTCAACACGCAACGCCAGCGGCGGCGGCGGCATCGGTAATGTTGGGCGAGTGGGCGCCTTCAGTCAAATGGTAAGTTCCATTAATCCAATCAATCAATCAACCGTCAGTCAAGTCAGTCAGTCAATACAAATTCAACCCTCCTCTAACTTCAGAGCTCAACGAATCAGGGACAATTTATAAAACTACAGGACAGTTGTATTACTATTCCAAAAACCGAAAGTAAGTGAAAACAAATTTAGTTTGCGGCTCTTATTAAAACAATGACATTTTTATGTTTTTCTTGTTTCAGATATTTCATATGTTGCACCTGCGTCAGCGCAGAAGGGCAGCGGCGGAGGCGGTATGCACGAAGTGGTAAATAAACAACTGACATAACTCGCTTCGTGACAAGAATAATTCAATTGGCATTTTTCAGATAAAGACCGAGCGATATGTGAAATATACGCCAAATAACGCCCTGAAAATGAAATCAAAATTGTAAGTGACTTATTGGCAAATCGCATATGTGGCGTACAAGATATATATTTATAAAAATGTGAATTGTACTTTAAGGCACACCATACAGAGCAATTCCATGCACACAATGCCCGCCTCCTCATCGTCCGTGCAAAGGAAACGAAAGCCAGACAAGGCTGGCAAGGGACTGCGCCACTTCTCGATGAAGGTGTGCGAGAAGGTGCAGGAGAAGGGCAAGACCACATATAATGAGGTGGCTGATGATTTGGTTACGGAAGAAGTGAAGAACAATTCATACGATAACAACTGTGATCAAAAGAATATCCGGCGACGTGTCTACGATGCGCTCAACGTACTGATGGCAATCAATGTTATTTCTAAGGACAAAAAGGAAATACGTTGGATTGGCTTACCCGCCAACTCGGCCGAGGTAAAGCTTCTTGTTTATTCTGCCTTCTATATGTAAGTTATGCTCAATGTTTTGTCTATTTTTGTGTGAAGCAATTTCTGGCCTTGGAGTTGGAGAACAATTCGCGACGTGAACGAATCAAGCAAAAAAATGAAATGCTACGCGAATTGGTGATGCAGCATGTGGCATTCAAGGGTCTCGTGGAGCGTAATAAGCGTGCTGAAAACCAGGGCGTGGTGCCATCTCCGAACTCATCCATTCAGCTGCCGTTCATCATTGTGAATACGCACAAATCGACAAGGATCAATTGCAGTGTTACCAACGACAAGTGAGCAGCATTTTAAACTTGGTCCTTGGTCCATCTTTTTTCATTTTTTTCATTCTGCACAGATCCGAGTACATATTCAAGTTCGACAACACATTCGAAATGCACGACGACATCGAGGTTTTGAAACGCATGGGTCTTCTCCAGGGTAAGTGGACACCTCTCTTGGCTATCGTCCAGTATTTTAACATGCATTGTTTGGATATTTTCAGGCTTGGATAAGGGCGAATGCACGGGCGAGAATATTGAACAATTCAAGTCTTGGGTTCCACCTAACCTGGCCAAATATGTGGAAGGTGAGCTTTCATTCAATTCACATTTTAGTTTATTTAATTGTTTATGCATTGATTATTTCGATATAATCTTATACAGCGTACGGCACTGGTAAAATGGATCCGATTTATGATTCGGATGACGAAGACAACGACTTCAATACGTACCATGAAACAACCAATGAGTCTCAAAGCTTTGCACAACACACACAGCGTACCACCGATGTCGAATTCAAGTTGGAGCTAGACGATGATGAGCTCGAGGATGACATCGATTGAGCAGACGATGATGATGCGGATGTGTCGTGGGCGACGGGGTCCCCTGCGGATGCTGCTGGTTATCTCAGCAACAGCTATGCAGAGGATACATTTAGTTTTACGTTTATTAATGCTTTGTTAGGATTGCCACGCCCATTTAGTTAGGCTGCCAATTTCTCACGATTCTCCTTTACCACACACACCCACACAAAAAAGCATTCAACCGCTTTGATTTTGTTTATTTCTCAATGAGACTTGATTAAATTATATATATAAGCAAACAGAAAAAAATTTTATAATTAATATATTACTTGGCGTTCAGTTTGTATGTGTATTTTTGAAGATTATTTTTAAGCGCAAAACAGTTAAATTAATTTTCTACTTAAGCAGAAAATTGTATTTTAGTGAAAATATACAAAAATAAAATGCCTGTCTTCTTTTTAGTTGTTAAAGGATTGCTGCCTGAGCAAAGCAAACAGAGTTTTTAAAAAGTTTTTCTTAAATGTTGTAAGTGTAGAGCAACTTTTTTAAACTATATATTGTACACCAAATCTTTAAAGTGACAGCAATAAAATATATAATAAAAACAAATATTTTTTAGATCTACAAGTTGCAGTGCAAACTGTAGACAAAAAAAGCATATAAAATATGTATGTTTATTTGCCTAAAATTAACAATTTTAAAACCAGTTGTTTCACATTTCAAGAAATTCTCAAAAATTGTTCAGCTAAAAACAAATATATTTATATATATATATATATGTATTATGTGTAATACATATACATTTAAAAGTAAATGCGGAATAATCAACCTACCTATTTAGTCATAACAGAACTAAAACTTAATGCATTGATATAAATTTCTAGAATTTATATAAATATATTATTGAAATTACATCAAATAATAACAAACAAATGCATACAAATTTAGTAGAAAAGTGAAATATGTACATTTAAGAAGTCAAACAGAGTAGTTGTGTAATAAATTTAAAAATATATTTCATTTTGAAAATGGGTAATCGATAAAAAGCAAATCAAATACAAATAAAATCTATAAGCATACAACAAACAAAAACCAATTATATATATAGGTAATAAAACTGAATACATATTGTAAAATATGATAAAAAGAAAAGCAATGCATTCAATTAATTGGGGCGAAACAATAACATTAAAACCAATTTTTAATTATTAATCCATTATACTTTTTTTTATTATATTTTAAAATGATTCGTGTCGTTTTCGTATTTTTTAGGTCAATAACGAGTCAGATAAATACGTTCAAAAACGCATTCGAAATACCAAAGACAACATAAATTTGCTTATACAAAAATAACATTATGGGAGGGAAGTGCATTTTACACACACAAATAAATTCATTTAAATCATTACTGACAATGAAAGCATATATTACAACTGGGAAATGTGAGAGTGTAATTATTGAGCAAATTAAATAAGCTTACTAACAAAACAGTATGAAGGTGACACCTTAATTCTTCACACCTAATCCTTTGGCTTAAAGCTAAGTGGTCAAGGCTGTTCCTCTCCTCAGGCAAAGCCATCTTCCAGCCCAGTCACTGCCACTGTGGATGGCGGACCCAGCGGCTGCTGTTGCTGACAGGCCACGTTGAAGTCGTAGTTCATTTGTTGGTCAAATGGAGGGTTGGGGAATGCATTTGCGGACAGATTCATTAGCTCCGGCTGTGGCTGTAGTGGTGGCTTAACGGGTTCCTGTTGCTCCTGTCGCAGCTGCTGCGGCGACTTCACATAATTGAGTGGTATTAGGCCTGAGCTCTGACCATTTATGGATGCGATGGCCCAGCCTGAGTTTAAGAGTTGGAGGGTTTGTTGTATCTCACGCGGTGCCACCTGTACAGTCTGACCAGAACGCAATGTCAATTCGCCCTGATTGCGCGCCTGAAAATCGTAGACTGCCTGCGTCTGAATTGGGGCGATCCACTTGGCCGGATTGCGAACTGTTTTAATTGAGTGGGTATTATTATAGCAAATATGAAAATAATGAACTTATCTCAGTCCGCTTTATTTGGATTAGCTGGTTAAGAGCAAAGTACTGAGATTAGATAAGCGTACCTTCTTCTTGCGCCGTATTCGTAACGGTGCCCAATAATTTCATGACGAGATACGGTGCGGTAAAGATGAAACTAATGAAAGCTAAAACCGGCCATGCGGATGTGCCTTTTCGTGGCGGATGTGGCGCACCACTTTGTTGCATGTTATTATCGTTGAGAGCTTCGGCAAACGCTTTCTTAAAAGCCTCCGATGATGGATCCAAATCCGAAACACGCAGCCAATATAGTATTCTAAATGAGCACATTATTAATATTTGATATTTTATATAGCTGACAGGTATTTACTTCCTGTAGATCCATCTCAAGCCGCGAAAGATGGCAAACGATGCCCAGAACTGTCCAAAAACACTTCGCAAACGTCCAAAGTTGGCAGCCACGCCAAGAATCGCACGAAAGGAACTAGTTAACGCAAAGAATGTCGAGTCCAGCATGGATGCAATATTCCCGATAGCCGACACCAGTGATTCGATAGTTTGGAATGCGGGACGCGAGTTTGCCTCAGCCATTTGTATGAAACGCTGTTCGGGATCGTTGGGATTCATGCTACCAAATCTACTGTATCCACCGTAGCCACCTCCGCCATAGCCACCCAGGCCGCCCATACCAAATTCACCGTAGCTCCCACCGTAGCCGCCACTAAATCCACCTCCATTGTATCCACCAACACCGAGTCCATAGCTGCCAACGTTGCCATATCCTCCACCGTATCCGCCATAGGATCTCTGCTGTTGTTGAAAGGGTGACTGTGGAACGGGAGGGGGCGCTGCAAGAGACCGCACATTGCCGTAGGGCGTGGCTAGCATAGGAGACTCGTTTATAATTGCGCTACGCAGATTGTTGTCCATGTTGTGGCTGTTGACTGATTAAACTTTGCTTGAATGAACTTTGGCCAAGTATTTAAACCTTGATTCCACTTACCTGTTCACCTCTGTTTATTGATTGCTGCTTACTCAATTGCTGCCTTGTGTGCAGCTGCGATAATACTTTTATTTGAGCCCAGTATTTCTTTTTATTCGTGTTATTTACAAGATAATAAGAAAGAGGTAGCGTTTTTATTAATTACTTTTTCTTTATGCAGTCTTAATCGTTAAGTGACGATATTTTATTACGTCGATACAAATTTATCGTGCCGTATTTGCTGTCATGGTATTTTTTATAATCGAATATATATAGTCATAGGACAAATGCTTCGATCCTTAGGTTTTTTTAAATTTAATTTTAAACGGCTGATATTACTGCAGCAATTAAAAGAAAATTCCATTCAAGATTGAGCTATTTGTATCCGTTACGAGTATATATATTCATATCGATATACAGAGTTAGTATTTTAAGTAATATGTTGAAAGTGTGGCAACTCAGTAACATAATATTGAGCTCTCCAAAGAATCGAATATCAACAAAATCAGTGTAAATACGTTGTTGTTTACGGAGGCAGCAGAGCAAGTTCCAAATATAATTCCAATTAAGTTATTATCCAGCCATAATGGCCACTAGCAAGGAATTGTGCTTACGTGAATGGGCACCGCTCACCGGCATCATGGAGCTCATTCCAACAGCTCGGCGCGGTTTTTTTCAAGCCAATCTAAATATTACTTGCGTCGATGCCGTTGAAGATTTCCTGGCGCTGGGCAGCGATGCAGGAATTGTCTTTTGGTATAATCGCCGTTCGGGTGAAATGCAAAAACTCAAAGCGGAGGTGAGTGCTTCTTTTTAAATGACTCACAACTGGCGTTGCGTGTTAATCACTCATTATGTTTTTTATGGGTGCTTCCCCTTCCCAATCCACAATTTCAAATAGGTTGCCACACGCATTACGTGCGTTAAAATAGTTAATTCCGTCGAATATATGGTGGCAGCTGGCAGCGCTAGCGGTCAGGTCAGCGTTTTTCAAATACAAAAGGAGTTGCCGCCGGACTTGGATCTGGTCGCACCCTGCACGAGAAATAAACCCGTTGAACGCTACACCATCAGAGATTTGCATCGTTGTGTGGTCAGTTGCTGTGAGTGGTCCAAGAATGGCATGAAGCTATATTCGGGCGATAGACAAGGTGTCGTTGTCCTTACCGAATTCGACTATCAAAGGGTACGTGTGGGGATCATTATTATTTCCTACTTTTTTTTAAACAACTTTTATATCCACAGCACCTGAGCAAATCTTTAGAAATACTCAGCGAGGCTTATGAGATTGTCCAGTTGAGCGTGCATCAGAGCTACCTGCTGGTGGCGACACTTTATCGCTGCATTGTTTGCCGATGTGATGCCAAGACCTCAAAGTGGCAAATCACCCAAGTGGGCAGGAAAGATCGGAAGCAGCTAATTGATTGCGGCGGCGTATTCCTTAAGCAAACAGCAACATCAAACGACAGTTTGCCACAGATTATCTGTGGTCGGCCAGGGTTGCGCTTTTGGATTGCCGACACCATTGGCAATGTGTCCAAGACGATAATATTCAACGAGGCCGTCCTGCAGAATCCCGCCTGGGAGATACCCTTACTCAATCCCAAGCAGTGGAATCAGCCATCTTTAGTAATGGGAAGCAGTGATGCATATGTGGCTAGCAAAAACTTTCGCGAGCTGGATTTGTACGATGGCCAGGATACACTGTTAGTTACCCACGATGACGTCACATTATATATCCTCAATCTGGAGCGTCTTAAAGTTGAGGCTGTGGCACGCGGTTTTCGCAAAATCCTCGACTTTTGTGTTTGCGGCAAAGAGATCTTTGTGCTCGAAGGAGAACGTTCGCTGCTCCGTCTGGGCCCGCTGCCGGAACGAGCAAATAAAACGGCTACGGTTATATTTAATCCACTGCTGCCACCACCTCTGCCCATGCTGGGCGCCTCACACTATTCCAAACTGGAGCTTGAGTCCCCGATTGAGCTGGAGCCGGCATTAAACTGCGCCGAGGAGTGCTTTGAATTGCCGGCCATCGAAAAACTTGATTTGAATGTTCCCATTGAGCTGGCGGTGGAGTCGCCGTTGGCGCAACAGAAGCGTCGCTTGGAGATCTTCCAGCGCATCGGTGAAATGGATTTTGAACAGTCCATTCTGCACACCAGCGGCACACTGAACCAAAAGAAGCGCAGCAAGCAAGCCACTGCCGCCGGAGGAATTGTGGAAATTGGACAGGAGACGTACGAGCGCAAATTGCCCTCGACCAACGCAGCGACCCTAATGGACGCCAGTTACTGTCAATTAGAAAAGTGAGCACAAAGCATTACCTGATCCAATTTGCCGCCAAATAACTTGTTTTTCTGTTTCAGCAACGGTTTGGTCTCTCCAGTAGATATTAAAAGCGCCTTCTTACAGCATCTGCCAGATGCTATGACTCCAACAACGTTGCAGAAAACGGTTGCAATTAAAGCCAAAACATTAGCTGACCAGCTGGACTTTCCGGAAGTTCATCTGGGACCGGTTAGCTCGGAGGACCTTCGCGCCGTAAAGACACCAAAGCTAAGCGAGTCATTGATAAGCTGCTACCCCACCAGACTGGAGGAGGTCAGTGTACAGACAACGCCAGTGAAGAAACAACTGACGCCGAACGATGACGCCACAGATTACAGCGCTGGGCAGCCCGTTGATGGTATTTGTGCAGTCACTTCAAGAGCGCCACTGAATTTTGTGAATACTCAACCAAATACGGATCCCGAATATAGCAGCTTTCTGCCTGATTTTCGTTGCGCTGCTGATCCACTTAAGAAGCAGCGGACACCACCCGCTTCCGGCGATTCCAACACATCCAGCGAATGGGAGTTTTTAGATAACTAATTTTATCTGTAGCCAAGTATTATTTACAAAGTTCCATTTGTTGAGTTGGATTTTCGTTATTAGTTAAATGCACTATTTCTTTTCTTTACTTTTTGTGATCTTTTTTTTTTTTTGTTTTTATTTTTGAGTGGAACAAGTTGTGTGCTTTAAATTGTGATGTGTTAATGATACTAAATTTGTATATATTGTTAAGCATAAATAAGTTAAAATTAGCTTTAATATTGCACTGTAATATATTAATCTCAGTCTACGCTTTTAACAGTCAACTGTGTGAAATGTAACTCAACAGCTTTTTTGTAATTTGTTTTATCGGCCATTGGCAAAAATTGTAGTATATAAATACAAGGTCGAAATATATACACAAAATCATATTTATTTCATTCAAATGGAAACGCTTACTCATTACACACGATCCAGCCGCATGAAATGAATCCCGCTGATAACCACTTGGGGCACCACTTGGCTCATTCCATAGCTAAATGCAAACTTATGCATGACACTTGATACACATTTCTAATAGTGTATTCTGGTATCGATATTGTGGCATGTGAGGGAAACGAGACGCCCACAAACGTCCGACAATGATATCCAATATATATATATATATATATATATATCCACTTAAATAACTAATATTTATCAACATTTAAAAATACTTTAAAATTAATTTAAAACTCAAATAACAATTTTATTCATTTATCTATTGTTATAAGTTTGAAACGATTTGTCCAACGATCAAGCTAAAATTGTATTTAATGAAATCTAATCTGACAAAAATTTAGCGGCTTAGAAACTCTATTACCTCTAAGTTTTCGACTCGAATGGAAAAGTTTCACATCGAAATTGTGTAGTTATGCAATTTCAAACGTCGCGAAGATTCGAATGGATTTCCATGATGCTCAGTACAAAAATTCAAGCCAACCCAACTTTATCTATATTTATAAACAAATTGTTATTTGAGTGCAGTTTGGTTTCAATTGGCAGCAATGATGGAAAGTTTTACAGATTGTGCCGCAACGTATGCATCTAGAAAATTCTGATGAGAAAGAAAGTTTTTATACTTAAGTACAATAGCTATGATTGACAACCTTGAAAAGCTAAAGCCAATGAAAGACGCTCACATTTCATTTCATTTGTTCGGCAACGCAACTTTTCCGCTAACTAGCCATTGCCCATTGATTGAAATTGAATTACGAATAAAATCTTAACCATAGTCATGAATGGCTCCGCTCTGTTCTCGAGTTTAAAGAGGAATCAAACAATGAAGCCGAATGAGGAAATGTTCGTTCAATTGCGTGTTTGATTTCTTTGGATAATGTTTACTCAGTGTCTTATTTGACTTGAAAGAAATCCTGCGCTAGAAATACTTATTTAAAGTCAGTGAATATAAATTACAATTGTTTTGTTATGAAAAAATTAAAATAGAAGACAATTTTTTGATTTGGTTAGATATATATATATATATATATATATATATGTATGTGTTATATATAGATTTTAAAAATCATAAAATATTGTATTGTATTTTATTTGGCAGAGATTTGTTTATCTCATCTTAAAATACACATTGTTGTCTTGTTTGTTTTGTTCTTTTATTTGTATTTATTTTTCTCTCCGATTAGTTGGTTAATCTAAGCGCACATTCTCCTCTCGAAGCTCATTATAAGTTTTGTTTTGAGGTTTTTGGCCAACTCTTGCACTGCCTTGTGGCGGGGGACCCAACACGAGAAGCTTTTACTGGACTCAACTGACGCTTACACACACACACGAACACACACATACACAGGCACACACATGCACAGTAAATTCGCTCGCGTACTCTCTCTGGCTTCTGACTCTCTGTGTGAGAACGATGATGCCGGCAATTTTTCGAATCCATTTACTTTTGCGCTTCTCTTTCAAAATGCCGCCGCGGTAAATAAAAGCGAGTCATATCTCGCTCTTTTGCTCATTAGGCGGCGAACATTTGCTTTGTGCAGACCCACAGACCCTAACACGCTAGAGTAGAATTTGCGGCTGAAAAAAATATATGTGTGCGAGCAAAAATTTATCCTGTAACAAAACAAAATACACGCTCAATCATAAATAACAAGTGTGCATGCTATTAAAGGGATACAATCCAAGTGACGTGTGAAAAACATACAAAGTAAATATTCTATATTCGAGCATCAAAAAAACCAAAAAAAAAAAAGAAACGATGAAGCCAACAAAGAACTCAACGCTGGAAATCATATCGCCCAAGGTACACGTGGACGATGATTTCATTGAGACCGACTATGAATATCAAACCTCGCATGTGAAGCGCACAGCAGCGGGCCAACTGCAGGTGAGTGGACGACCTTCTGGATACACTACATCCAACAAAAATATATGCCCGTAGACCGGTTATTGATTTAAGCGGAAGACACTTAAAAATAGAATGCAACGGATTTAATGAGCTTAAGGCAATTGTTGCGAATGGCAAACAAAAAGGGAGCAGTGCATATTTTATTTATTTTTCTATTTCTTTCTTAAATATAGCACATTAGAGAACATTGCAATTTTATTGTCCGGCTAATATTCTGACCTTCACATTGAATTTGTATGCCAGCCAAAGAAAACTATTCTCGACTATTCTCCAGCTGTACGAGAGATAGCAATAAAACAGATACACAAAAATGTAATAAATACATGCGGAAAAATATTCAATTAATTAGCATTCCGTACGGCTGAAAGCTTATTAATACGCTCGTTCAATATTTGATATTTGTATGCAGCAAGATAAAGGAAGATAAAACCAAAAAAAAAAAGAAAGACAATTCGTACAGTCAGACAAATTTGTGGGTGCCGTATTAAATATATATTGATAAATATTGATTGATGCACACATTTTCCGAAACAGCTGATAAAGTAAAGTTGAATCGCTGATAACGGTCCCATCTCCCATTTTTCCTCTCTTTTCCACATACATATCCATTAGCAATGGCCTTTTGGTGGCGTGTTTCCTACGAACAATGCGCACGCGTCGTCTATGAAACTGAGTCTCAGAATAATTGTGTTTGCACTGTGAATTTGATACGTCACTTAATCAGCTGAGCACATATGTACATAAATATATACATATATATTTATACGTCTGTATACAAACAGAAGCCAGTCTTCCATTTAGCTTTGTTTGCCCGCCTTTTTGTGCCCAGCAAACAGACACTTGCTGCATTTCCTTGGGTCCAAGGTCAGTGTCAGGGGCTGATGTGCTCAGCTGATAAGGTCAAGAGCAATCATAGAGCGACTCTCTGCTGAGAGCAGAAGCCTGCTGCTCTTATTCGGGCCAACACCTTAACCCATTTGGCAATGAACTGTGCTCCGTTCGCATTTTAATATATTTATACTCTGGATTATTTTGTCTAGGAGCCATGTGTATTTTATGATAATGAAATTTTCACATGTGTTTCTTAATTTGCCGGCCGGCAAAAAGATAACAATAAATGCTTATAAATTATTTATACGTTTATCATTACACACATATTTAAAACAAGTTGCGAGCTAACGAACACGTCGCTGACAAGAATCAGGTGCTATATGAAATCACAAATAACACATCAATCTTTGTATACACTTACTGATAAAAAATAAATAATATTAAATTGAACATATTCGAAAACATAATGAAGATTTTAGAAACATTCGTAAGATTCTTTTCTTTTTTTTTTTAATTTTTCGGAATATTTGAAAACGATTCAAAATCAACATGAATTTTTTGTTGTTGATTTTGTTTTGAATTTATAAAACAACTAAATTACTTAGTTGCTTGGGTTGGGTAAAATAGTTTCATGGCAGAGCATATGAAATTCGATCAGTCTTTGGGCCACGTTAATAAAAATCACGCGATCGCAAAAGTCGCTTAGTAACTCTTGGGTGGCCTGGCATCTGTTACCGGCCTGGCTTTGTCTGGGTGATAAGGTCTGCTGCCCAGTAGAGCAAGTGCTATTTTATATCTGTGTGGTTTTGGCTAGGAAATAATTAATACTGATATCGCTCCGATTTGTCTGACAGGTGCACCCGCAGACAACGTCGCTGAAAATACGAACAGCTCGCCATGTGCCCAAGTTGGGTGTCATGCTCGTTGGATGGGGTGGCAACAATGGATCGACGTTGACAGCCGCCTTGGAGGCGAATCGCCGACAGTTGCAGTGGCGCAGGAAGACGGGTATACAGCAGGCCAATTGGTTTGGTTCGATTACCCAGGCATCGACGGTCTTAATCGGATCGGATGAGTCGGGCAGCGATGTGCATGTGCCGATGAAGGAACTGCTGCCGATGGTTGAGCCGAATGACATTGTTGTCGATGGTTGGGACATAAGCGGCAAGCACTTGGGCGATGCCATGCGGCGGGCCGAAGTCCTGGACGTTGGTCTGCAGGATCAACTCTATGAACAACTTTCGGCGTTCAAACCGCGTCCATCCATCTATGATCCAGATTTCATCGCTGCCAATCAATTGGATCGCGCCGATAATCTCATCAAGGGCACCAGACTGGAACAGTACGAGCAGGTGCGTCGCGACATCCGTGACTTCAAGAAGACAAGCGGCGTGGAGACAGTCATTGTGCTCTGGACAGCGAATACGGAGCGTTTTAGCGAAGTGAAGAAGGGCCTGAATACCACCAACCAGGAGCTGCAAGCCTCTCTCAAGGCCAACAAATCGGAAGTGTCGCCATCGACCATCTTTGCCATGGCCAGCATTGCCGAAGGCGTAAGTACATATACCCTGGAATTATGTCTCGTCAGTCACTCTTGACTTGTTTCCCCTAATTGTGTGAGTAACTTTCACCGTCCAACTCTTTCTTGCAGTGTACGTACATTAACGGTTCGCCACAGAACACATTTGTGCCGGGTCTGATTGAGCTGGCGGAGGAGAAACAGATCTTTATTGCTGGCGATGACTTCAAGTCGGGACAGACAAAGATCAAGTCGGTGCTCGTGGACTTTTTGGTGGGTGCCGGCATTAAGCCTGTCTCCATTGTGAGCTACAATCATTTGGGCAACAACGATGGCAAGAATCTCTCCGCTCCCCAGCAGTTCCGCTCCAAGGAGGTTTGTTTTGCAGCTCGTACTGAAAATGGGATTGCTATTTAATATCTCCATTTTACAGATATCCAAGAGCAACGTTGTCGATGACATGGTCGCCTCGAATAATGTGCTGTTCAAGCCCAATGAGCATCCCGACCATGTGGTCGTCATCAAGTATGTGCCCTATGTGGGTGATAGTAAGCGTGCCATGGATGAGTATACCTCCGAGATTATGATGGGTGGACATAACACTCTCGTCATACACAATACATGCGAGGATTCGCTGCTGGCCGCACCCCTCATCCTGGATCTGGTCATTCTTGGCGAGCTGAGTGCCCGCATTCAGTTGCGCAGCGCCGAGCGAGATGCTGCTGCTTGGGTGCCCTTCAAGCCGGTCCTCTCGTTACTCAGCTATCTGTGCAAGGCGCCACTGGTGCCACAAGGAGCACAGGTAGTGAACTCCCTCTTCCGTCAGCGTGCGGCCATTGAGAACATATTGCGTGGCTGCATTGGACTGCCACCCATATCACATCTAACACTGGAGCAGCGGGTAAGAAATCACATAGTTATAGCTAATGAAGAAAAACTGCTTGATCCGAGCTAAGTCGGGGTTGTTAAGTTAACTAGGATTTGACACGGGCAAAGCTGTATATATTAAAATATATCTTATCATTCTTGCTTTTTGCAGTTTGACTTTGCCAACATTACGAATGAGCCACCATTGAAGAAGTCTAAGCTGATCGGCCAGAATTGCGCCGTGGAGTCCAAGGCTAAGCTGCATGCCAATGGACACAGCAATGGCACCAAGCTGGCCACCAATGGCAATGGTCACTGAGTGGTCTTTAAGTCACTGGATTATGTGAAACAAAGACAACAGTAGAAAATATATAAATATCTACATATATGCAATATTTATGTATATCTACATTTACATATATAAGTTAAGATTTATTAAACTAACAAGCTAGAATAAATATCATTCAACACGTGCGCCTCGTCAGCATATTTCGGCATCGTGGGACTCAGACAGAAATATGCAGAGACTATGATCACAGCTATGGCGCATGGAGAAATACGACGATTCCACTAGAGGACCATCGTGGGACCCAGACCCAAAGCTGCAGTGACCAAAGCGACAACGATAAGACGTCAGCAGAATCAGCAGTCCGGGGTTTAATTATGATGAGTTAGAGATTACAAATTCATTCCTAATAAAGCACTTGAACAAAACAATCTGGGTTTTCTTATTAAAAACCACAAGGAATCGATTAATGTATATATATATGTCCTAACGAGTATATGTACTTGCTAAATTACAAACTAGTATTAAGTTACAACTATCAAATAAATCTAAAAAAAAAACCAACAAAAATTCATAGTATGAGGTCCATTGGCATTGACATCATTATATTTTATATATACAATATATGTATACATATATATATATATATATATATATATATATCTATGCCAGTTTGTTTATCAATATTGATGCGATTGATTTCCAACATTTTAGAATTTTTTAATTTATTTGTTCACATTCGCGTAATTTATGCCATATGGTACTTTATATACAAATATGTACATTTCTATTTTTAGCGAGTTTTTGGAGATATTACTCACATTTTTGGTTATTTTATTTTAATAACATTGTGTGAATATAAAATTTAGTCGAGATAGGCAATTGACTTATGGAATTTAAATAAAACATATTTGACGTTTTGTAACTTTTGTACGCTCAGCCTAAAGGTATGCTTGTAAAATTTTAAGTAGAGTTCAGAGTTCGTTGCTCATCAAAATATCTTAATAAAATTTCAATCTGCCACAGCTTTGTCAAATGCAAGGATTGAGCAGATTGAGATTATATATTCAGTGAAATTTGGTAATTATGAGTGTTATACACTGTACTGCTATAATATGTATTTCGATTAGCTGAATTCGTTGTCTAATCGTCAGTTTATAAATAATACATTTCAGTGACAATGCAGTATGAATCAGCCATTTAGTTTAGTGGGGGATTTTGTGGTGGACTCATGATGACTAATGATTCATTTTCACTTTCGATGAAATTCCTGGTCCGAATTGGGCTGTCCCCCAAAACCTTATATTTTATTTGATTGAAAAGATTATCACATTGAACAAGGTATATTGTCAGAATAATAACTGCCGCTTGAGGCCTTATCGCAATCTCTGTGAGAGCCCCAATGCACTTGCTGTATGCTCCAAAACCTCTTCTTTCCACAGTGACAATTAATTAAGAGACAACCACATTAAAAGTCGAACGGCAATTGAACAAATTCGAAAGGCGCCTAATTGAATGTCTTAATGATTATTTGGACGTTTAATGCCGTTCAATTTATTATATTAATAGTCTGTCATATAGCATACATACTTAAGAAATGTATATGTGTAATTAACGGTGCTTCGATCCACAGAAAATGTAGAACTAACCACTGGCCAGAAAGGCGTAGCACAACGTCTACTAAAAGGCTTGGCGTGTCAATGTCAAATAGTAAGACTGACAGTTCCCGAGAGTTTATCCATGCACTACGAAAAATCAAGAAGTGTTTTCCAGACTTTTGTTTCGATAATTCTAAAATTGAAAAAGACTGAGCATTTTGTTACTTTCTTATTGCCAAATAATTTAATATATTTGGTTGGGGTTTATTAATCGCTTGGCTCTGTACTTTAATTTGGATAAATTTCATATTCACGACAGGACTTTCATTTGGTTGGGCTCTACAAGAAAAGGAAATATTAATGATTAAATAAACTGTCGAAAAATGTATAAATTTGGATAAGTTTGTTTTTAACGAAATTCGTTTTCAGAAATATTAATAATATGGAAATCAGAGAGACGCGTAGCAGGAAGTAAAAATCCGATTAGCTTATCAGTTCGAAAAATTCTTAGAAATCATGAGCAATAGTTTGATATTTGAAGAAGATGTTTTTTTTTATTGAGTTGCAGCTAGGCCCAATAATAATTAATATACATTTATAGATAATTTGTTATAGATGACACAAAGTAACAACACATTTCCGTTAATGAATCAATTTTCTAAAATTCAATTAATATATTTTTTTCAGTGTATATGCTATCAAGCGCATATGTATATGGGTGTGTGTGGGTGTGTGTTTTTTTTGTGTATATGTGGAAACTCATAAATTTCGTAAAACAGTCAAAGGTGTGTCCCTAGGGCATGTAGCGATAGTAGGATGTAGGATTTGCCATAATTTTGACTAGGAAAAAGTGTAACATGCTTAAGGAACTGTGGCTCGCGTGCAAAAATGTCAAAGGACACGGATATATGAATGGAAATTGGTGTTCACACACACGTGCCGTCCAGGACGTCCAGGACCTCCCCTCCGTCTCATCAGATCTAAAGGTTGTTAAGGCGACCTTGAAGGATTCTATGGCCAACGTCCAACACGTGCTTCTGCGTAGACCCTATTTGCAACTGAGCTTTAATTGATTGCAATTATTAACACATTATGGATGGAAGCCAAAGATTTGCATTCAATCAAATGCCTCTGCTTATACCCAGTGATAGAAGTCAAATGAAAAAAAATATGTTTTCCATAATTTTCTTTGGTGACAAGATCAGCTCTACTTGATTTACCGGTCTTTGCGTGACTTGCTATATTGAGCAACTCTCTTGCATTGAAACTTAAGTCGGATACCTTAAAAGTGACAAGTTAACCCATTGCATAAGCAGTATTGTTGCTAATATGCATTTAATTGTAAATTTCGCTTTGATTTGTTCCTCTTCATTTCATATTCAGAACATGGCCAGCACAAAGTTACATTAGAAAGAAAATTCATATATATTACAGATTACACCGATGAACCTAATTGTCAAGCTAGAGTATATTTGCTTTTTCTAAATAAATTAATAAATGAAATATATATAAATAAAAAAATTCACTTTACACCCCTTTTCTTAAATTCTGATTCATTCTGAAGCTCAAATCTGATAAACTTATCAATTGTATGTTCGTTCTACAATATATATCACTAATCAGTAATAGAACGAACACAAAAACTATTACTTGTAGCAGTCCGAAAAATGTTAAGACTTGTGACTCAACTTTATGCTACACGAGAGCTCGATACCGCCTAACGTCTACAAATATTCTTTATCTGTGTTTTTTTTGTTATGTACATTGTAAGATTGGAGATTTTATATTGTGGATTGAATAATATTTGTTTCATATAATATGCGTAATTTTATGATGGATACACATCGGTATTACCTTGGTCACAATCTATTATTACAATATTTTCTGTGACGTAAATTAAACATACAACATTGGCATATCGGGCTCACTTTGATAGGATTTGACAGCAGATATGGCGTGTAGATGCAGATGAAACAACGCTTGATGTTTGGCTCCCACATAACTAATATTAAAGGCACAAACAGTTAATCTTATCACCGTTTATCTGGTGGCAGAGCTTGTATACTAAGCATGATAGTTGGAGCAGCGCAGCTCGCGTCGCTGTTCACGTCGTTGTTGTTCTTCCTTCAGACCATTTGACGCTCTCTTTCAATTTTCAGTTGCGAGTTGCTTTGCGTTGTGTGCGGTCCGTTATTCGTTTCATAGAAGACAAGAGGAACAATTGCGTATAGGACGCGGGCACGCTTCTGTCTCATATGCATATTGCAGTCGGGAAACTAAGCAATTCGCTCTTTACATTTATTGTTACTTAATATCTTACTGCGGTGTGTTTAATTACTGTACAATTTGAAGCAATCTGAAATTCGCGACTGAACTTTACTTTTGTTAGGTCTACAAGAAAAGGAAATATTAATCCTTGGTATGTGTATTTGAGTGTTAACTGTTAATGCGTAAATAAACTCTAGTAAATTTTTATAAATTTCGATAAGTTGGCTTCGCTTTGAACTGATAACGAAACAGAAATATTAATTTCACATATATGGAAATCAGAAGAAATTGGGGATCTTGTCACTCTATATTAGCTCTGCAATTTAATTCAAAAAGTTTTAAAAAATCATTAACAATATTTTGATTTATTTGTATTGCAAAATTCATTGTTATTTGCTGAAGCAAGACTTTTTGTTTGTGTTCGATTAATCAACATTTATTTAAAATGCAGTAAACCCGCTTAAAAAACCTTGATCAATTCAGAAATCAGTCAAAACCATACAGAAATAAAACCATGTTACAACTAGCCCCAATAGATAACATTTCATAGATAATAGTACATGACCACTCCACATAGTTGTAAACAAACATTACAAAGTAACATGTTAAAACAAACAAGTTTTTATGGGTGCCGGAATACTAGACCCCATTTTAATAGTACCTAAAACCGAAAGCCTTAGTCCGAAAGCAGACATGACTATTTGTATGTGAGTAATAAAAGAAGGCCATACTCATAAATACAGCAGATAATAATTCATAAAAGATACCAATTGAATATATGTGAAAATTGAGAGTTCCTATATGCCTATTAATCAATGTGTCGGACTTGTAGCCTGTCGCATGAGTCAGAGAGTGCGACTACTCTATATATTTATATATGTATGTCTTTAACATGTATATGTATATATATATGTATATGTATATGTATAAAGTGGTATTTGGACGGTACACCTTGCCACCATGTTTAGTATGGGGCTTACCATAGACTTTGACAAACGACCGACATGGCATTTGGCCTGGGACCGCGGCATTAACTGTGTTCTATCAGTGATATTATAGCGATAAGTAATAAGTTTGCAAGTACCTTTACTTGTTCATCCAAACACATATATAGACATATGTGTACGTGCAACTATTTTTACTATAAGCTCTTTTTTTGTTTTGGTTTTTATGAGAGATTTTATTTGTTTCGCGTTACGTTCCAAATGGCGCGTAGACAACAGTTGAATCAGAACCAGGCAATGAATGGAAATACATGCATCTCAAATATATACATATATTATAAAAATATATATATATATTCAAATTGATGTTAAGTTCCATTTCAATTATTTGGCAATAGATTTGTGCAACCGATCGATTGAGTAGAACATCTGGTACATATTCCATGGAATGCGGATTATGCACATTATAAAATAGAAGAAGAATATGTGGGCTGCAGCTGAAGTGGATTCGACTGTTCTATGGGAATAAGTGGATTGTAATTTATAGCAGCTTGCAAATATTCACATGCTTTATTGGCTGTAATTACTAATCGAATTGTTGCAAGCCAATTATTAAGGTAACTTAAACTTGCAATATGGAAGGACGTAAATTTGCATAAATACCTTACCAGGTAGCTGAATGTTTAGTTTAGTTTTATTCAGTATAGCTTACACTTGGCCGTACACAGCTTGTTGCAAATGTAACTTTGGGTATTTCATATTATAATTATCTACTCTTAGATTACAAAATATGATTCGAAACAATTAACTACAAGTCATAATTATAATTGATACTCAAAAACCAACTCTTATTATGAAATCACCATAAGTAGATCAAATCTAGAACACAATTTGAACAACGTTAGCATTAACTTATCTGCACTTTCCTCCTCGACTACCTTTGCATTCAACTTGATTCGATTTGTATATACTTGATAGAAAGATATTTTTGTATTTTCCTGACTAACATTTACCATTCGTAGCAATCTTAAAATGCTTAATTCGACAGTAATATTGAATTATTAGCTTCGTGCCAATATTATACCGAATCATTATGATGTTATGAAAATAACTTCCATTTATAAATTTCCAAATAAAGATATAAAATTGTATCAGCTTTTTGTGTTATTGCCTGTAGTTGGCAATTATTAATTATTTCATAATGCTACTAGCAACATTGCAACAATTAAAAAGTTAAGAATCTACAACCACATTAAACTAATAATTTACTCATGCACTACTTTTGGTTGCAGTTGGAAACTTGGAGCTCATCAAAATGGATACTGAGAACGATACAACGGAGCAACATCATAAATTCACTGTAAAATATCGCCAGGAGTACTATGATCTTTCCAACTTTATGCATAAGCATCCGGGTGGCATAAGTACCCTAAAGGGTCTTAATCAGACAGATATGACAGCTCGTTTCCTCAAGGCGCCACCACATTCCGATGCAGCCATGTACTTGATGCGGGAATATAAGATAAGTGCACAGAATTATGGGGGGAAAAAGAAGACAAAGGAGCGCCCAAGTGCAGCCAAGTTAGCAGAGAATGGAATTGAATTGCTGGAACAACCGAAACAGTCAGCGGAGGACAGCAACAATAATCAAATGGACGACAGCATGGAGGTATTGTAAATATGATATGTATTATATTTTATGTTGCTCTTCACGCTCTTAATTTTTATTTTTGTTCTTTTTTTGTTTTTGCGGGGGGCGGGGGGTTTGTTCTGCTGTTTTTACAGATTGTTCTCATTTAAAAAATATAAATACTATTAACACAAAAACGACTAGGGTTGATCCACATCTTCAATATATTGATATTGATAGTTCACATAATTGATCCAGTTAACCTTTTGATATGTATTTTGCAAGTGTCTGATCATGCTTTAGAGATCTCGCGATTTGGGGGCTCTTACATAGACCTTCTGCTTGGAGTAGATACGTATATCATCCTCAACATCAGTTAGCTCCTTATCAATCTCGGCCTTACGTGTGCGCACGCGCAGCGTTTGTGCGGTCATTGGCATATGATTTAGCTCATTGATCAGCATATCAAAATCTAAAATTCATCAATTGAATATTACAAAATAAACTCATTATTACAAATTATTTGTAACTAACGGTTCTGGGCTGCAGCTAAAGCTGCTAGGCGGTCCGGTTCACTTAGAAGTACATGACCTCGTGGACAATCTGGATCGCGTGTCTCCATACGCTCTTTTGCCTCGGCCTTCTCGCGCTTCTCCTTTTCCAAATAGCGCGGCAGCCGTAAATCATCGCGTGCTGTGGGAGGAACAAATACACACTGTTCTCAGTCATGTTATACAACTACGGATCGTACTCACAGCCCAGCTTGTAATCACGGCGCTTTGATTTGGAGGTTGCATTTGTAGCAATTGTGTCGCGACTACGTGCACTCAGTGGTGCTTCCTCATCATCCATCATATTGTCCGTAGCCAAATTTTCCATCTCTGGTAGAGGCATCATTTCATTGTCATCCATATTATATGCGTGGCGTTTGAGTTGTTCATTGGAGTATGCCGACAGTGGCTGCTCATCATCGTCATTGTATTGACTGTAGCTGCCATAGTTGTTATCGTAATCCTGCCGGGGATCTTTGCACAACTTGCGGCCCTGACTTAAGACTGACTTGCCATCAATGTTGCACCTAAAAAGAGCACATTTATTAGTATTATGTTGCCTTATGACTGCTTGGCAGTTATTAACTTTTTCAAGGCATTTGTTAAATACAGTTGATCCATAATGTCCTCTGTCTGTATGCCAATGCTTGTGGAGCTGCGATCAGTGCCACATGACTGACAACGTCCAGATGATTTTATTATTTGTTGATTTTCGTTTTGTGTTTCATGTTTTTCTCGATCGATGTGTTCGTCCTGTTGCTTTGGCATTTCCAGGCCATGATGTGAGCGTGATTTACCTTGAGTGCGCAGCAAACAGATCTCGCTGTCATTACGCCTTGATAACGAAAGTCTTTCGGTTTCGCAATGCTTCCGTTCAGGTTCCTCGGATGCGGTGCGAAGTAATGGCGGCATCCATTTTGGGCGCACCGGTTTCTTAGCAGCAATCTTTTCGGTGGTTGCCTTTTCCAACGAGCGTAAACTCTGTTTGTTTTCCTTTAGGAAATTACGTCCCGGTACGACGCCTTCAAGAAAATTCGTAAAAACATATTAAGTGCGGTTGCCATGGCTGTTAGGGAAAAAGTAATACTTACGCGGCACAGTAAACATGCCTTTCAATGTTGGTATTGGACGAATTGAGGTGTTCGACATGTTTATGCTGGCTCACGGCAAAGCACAGCACGTATTTGTGAGTTGAAATGTAAATGTAAATTAGAATTTAAATATTGCCGTGTTAAGCAGTTTACAAAAATCAAGTGGAATGAAAGCCAACCGATCCATTCAAATGACAGCTTTCAATTAGAACCAACCAGCTGCTTGAGACGCCAACTTGTTTTGGTTCTGTTTTAGGGAACTATCGATAGGTCAATAATCGACGCTGCATAAGTGTTGCTAAATGTTAAAATATAAATTAACCGATTTTTGTTTAAAATTCCAGCACCTTGTGGACTGGTCAAAAGCAATGCTACCACAAATTGGCAAAATAACAAAACATTACGATGAATGGGTGCATAAGCCAGTAGACAGACCATTGCGCCTATTTGGTCCGTGGTATTTGGAAATTTTGACGAAGACGCCATGGTGGATTGTGCCAGCGTTTTGGATCCCATCTATCATTGCTTGTGGCTGGCAGGAGTTCCAAGAAAACTCGCACAATATGAAGGGAGTAAGTGTGAAGAATAAAGAAATTTTGTTTTTGTTTGCAAAATTCACGTAACACATTTTTACAAACAGTTCACCGTATTGTTCAGCCATATTCTGTTTGGGGTGCTCTTTTGGACGCTGCTGGAGTATTCTTTGCATCGTTGGGTCTTTCATGTGAAGTTGACCAGTGACAGTGGACCTTGGCTGTGCACACTTCACTTCATGATCCATGGACTGCATCACAAAGTGCCATTTGATCCGATGCGTCTCGTTTTCCCTCCATTACCTGGAGTAGTTCTTGCTACTGTAATTTACACGCCGCTATATTTTATTCTACAAAATCACCATCCACGCTTGATTCTCGTTGGTGCTTTAGTGGGCTATTTAGGCTATGACATGATACATTATTATTTGCATTATGGAAGCCCATCTGCTGGTCAGCATCTCTATGAAATGAAAAGGTATCATTATCAGCATCATTTTGCGCATCAAGATCTCGGATATGGAATTAGCAGCCCACTGTGGGATATTGTGTTCAACACGCGCATTTATTTACGAAAATTAAAATTCCAATTAAAATGGGCGTAGTAGCCATATGCTGTGTGTCATATTACCACTAATCAGACAATCGGCTAGTTTTTAGTCGATTCGATGCCTCTATGTATTGTCTGATTAGTGACATTAAATATTGCTGGAGTTGAACAAATTTGTAATATAAGTTTATGAAATAAGATGACAATTTTGTACAACGCTATAAATAGTAAAAGGAATTTTAGCATAAGTCATATGTATTTCATTAGTCATTTATATTCTGTTGCACATTTTGTATGTAATGAAATACAATGTTTAAAAAAGAAATTATTTTTCATAACTTGAGATGATTAACTGTCGTCAACTACTGCCAAACTGAGCTGCCATATACTATTTCATCGATAAATAAACTATCGATGTACAGTCATTCTCCGTTTTCTGTCGGGTGGCAACGCTAAGCGAAAGTTGATGCAGTGTAGACGCATCTCTTGTATTTCCTTGTTTTGTTTATATATGTAAAAATGCTTAATGCGAAGATTGGTAAAGTTGGCAAAGTGCTGGTGTGTGGCATGAAAAATGTGGGCAAAACAGCACTTATTGAGCAATTAGTATATGGCAAAATCAACACCGAAACTGTAAGTGGGTCGCGTCAAGATTCTTTTCGTCACTGCTTGCAAATGTAAACAAAAACAAAAACTTATTTCTCAAGGAATTGCATCCAACCATCGAGGATATATATGTGGCGAGTGTAGACACAGGACGTGGCGGTGCACGTGAAACGTTACGGATCTACGACACTGCCGGACTACAAGGCGAACAGGCGGCTCAGCTGCCGCGACATTATTTGCAATTTCCTGACGCATTTGTGCTCGTCTACGATCCCACAGATCCACGCAGCTTGGATATGCTAGCGGACATCAAGACAGACATCGACAAACATAAGGAAAAGAAAGAAGTGCCCGTCATTGTATTGGCAAATGTACGAGCACGCAGCAAAACGGATACGCCACCAACAACACCAATTCCCGTCGAATCGATAATGGACCGGGCGAATAATTGGTGTCAACGGGAACGCATTAAGCATTATACTGTCAATGTTATGGAACGACCCTCGCTATATGAACCCTTCACAGTGCTGTGTGCCCGTCTGCATCCGCCGCAGACAAAGAGCACCTTTCCACAGCTACGCCAGGTGATGCAGAATCGTCAGAAGAGCGAGATTTAAATCTATTTATATGCAAATCTATTTATAAACCTATTTATATGTATGTATGGGTTACATACTACACTATACGAATTGAAATTTCAATTTATAATGTAATGGACGAACAAAATGACTAATGTGGATATTATACGAGTATTAATCGCCTTCCTTGCGCTTTTTATTGTTGTTTGTAAGCTGAGCTATGTACTTTTCCATGCAAATGTGTTAAATATATTAGACTTTTATAGATTAATTTTGAACTTTCAACGGGGCTGATTTAATTTAGACATTAAGCCTAATCAGTATTCCAGCGGCGTCACAGTCGAATTAAGTATGAATATTTTTGAACAAATTCGGCACTCGGGTATCCCCATGGATTAGTAGAACTTTTGCCCTCGAACATCGAACATGAGAACTCTGAATTTAGTTGTAGCCTTGGCGACGCTGATCGGTTGTGCATATGGTCTGAGTATAACAGTGCCCGGCACAAAATGGTGTGGACCTGGCAATATTGCGAATAACTACAATGATCTGGGATCCGAAGTGGAGGTGGACATGTGCTGTCGGGCGCACGACCACTGTGCGGAGAAGATATTGCCTGGGGCGCAACTATACGGTCTATCCAACATTAGCCTATTTCCCATGTGAGTGTAAACAAAACGCTTTCCTCCGCATTAATATGAGAACTAATCTGGTCACTTACACACATATAGCTTCGGCTGCGGCTGCGAAACGGCTTTCCGGCAGTGTCTCAGTTCGTTGCACAACATGAAGTCGGCTGCTTTGGGTCGCATTTATTTCAACACAAAGAGCATTTGCTTTGCCTATGGACCGCCCATTCGGTCCTGTAAGGAGCGACAGTTGGATCTCTTCAAGGACCGCTGCCTCAGCTACACAGAGGATTTATCGCAGCCAGCACGCTGGCAATTCTATGATCTACCATTATACACACACCCAACTCAAGAAGAAGACGTGGAGCCACAGCAGCCCAATTGAATACGACACGTAATTGCGCAATAAGCTTTGAAGTTTTATTGTTATCTACGCATTTAAAAAAAGAAGAGCATTACACTAATAGCTTGATAAGGGTAAACATTTCAGGCATTCTTTCAAATCATTTTCAAAATTTAAATACAATTTTTTAAATCAATGAATCAAATTTATAGAATTTGTAAAATTTTTGTGATTAGGAATTTCTTATCAGTGAACTAATAGCTTACAAAATCGAAACTTTCGAAAATGTTCAAGTAATACGAATATTAATATATTTATTTCATTGCCATAATGACTTCGATGCTTGGAAGCTACAGTATTCAAGATTAAAGCTCTTGTCAAGGTCAAGACTTTGCCAAGAGCAACGAAGCCGCTGTATAGAAGGGCATGTCATAAAATTGCCAGATCTTTGCCGCTCTGTTATTGACATTATATCGAATGCAACGTCTGCGAATTGCGCCCACCTGGTACTGATTGCAGCCTGAGGTGGGGTAGCCCTCGGCAAAGCATCTGCTCCTTGTACCATAGTATATGCGACCCAAGGTATTCGATGTCATTGTGTTGACGGCCTGCAAGCAATTGATGAACTGTTGTTCACAGCTGCACTTCAGGCTGAAAAGGGGAGCGAGGAGTCACAGGGATTATATTGATTTTTCCACGCCACTTTATTTACATGGGAAACCAGTCCGTATTGTTGGGCAGACCATGGAGTGAGCCGTGCGATTCGATAATCTCGTCGCAATGATCATGAGCACGACAGCATTTATCCGTTTCCCGCTCCCAACCAAGATCATTGTAATTGGCCGCCGTATTGCCCGGTCCACACCATTTGGTACCAGGTGCTGTGATCCCTGTGTGCGGCACTGGTGGTAGCGCCTGATTGTAAATGTCCTCCTCTTCAAAGATGGCCTCGTCGCCAAAACCCAGCGAAACGCTGATTATGGTCGAGATGAGCGTCAATTGAATTAGCCACATGTTGATGCTCTGAAAGCAAAAGCAAAACTGAGCTATCAGCTGGTTGTGGTTTAATATTTCGCTTATAAATGCCGACGATAAGCAATTGTTTATACACGCTGAGATTTACATACTTTGTTACGGTTTGAACATGTTAAATATAGTTGTGTAAAATGTTTTACAAGCAATATAACAATATTTATTACGTATATATATTTTATTACAAATGGGTTGATCCGACACGCTAACTAAGAATATCCTTAAACAATTCATTTGCTGTCTTCGCTGGACGTTTTTTCGAGTGCTCTGTTTTTTTATCCTCCTCCTGTTTTCCCAGACTCGTCAGCCACTGACTGGACGACAATTTGTAGGTATCCAAACGATACTTTGTGTAGATGAGTCGACCAAAGGGTGAGCCCTTCATCATGTTGGCCTTGGTACTCAGCTCCTTGGCAATGTTCAGCTTGTGTGCCTCTTGTGCCGCCTTGAAGCATTGCTCGAGAACGCGTGAACCATGCCGGGTGATGGCGAGATCAACATAGAAGCCATCCAACTGGCGGATGAGACGCTCACGTGATTTCTCGCCAATATATTTGCTCTGCAAGAATGCATCGACAATGTGAGAGCCATTTGGTGTGTTAAAGATCTGTGCCAACTGCACAGCGGGCAAATCCAGAATGCAATTGACCAAATAGATGGGCTTGTTGAACTGGAGCAGATGCTGGACCATCAGCGAGCCATGCAGATGCACAAAGCCCGACTCATCGCCGGCGAGCAGCTCATGCGGCTTTAATTTAATCAGACAGTTGAAGAACAGCTTGGATTTTTCCTTGTCGCCCGACACGTGCAAAGCCGTCTGTAGTGCGGCAATCATTTGTGCCTGCTTGGCTCCCAGACGCAGACAGCCGGCGCTCAGGGCGGAAACAACGCCAGTGTAGCCCATTTTAAGCAGCTGCTCGATGTGTGGCTGCAACTCTGTGAAGACGGACTCAAAGTCGGGCACCTCCTTCAGGTGCTGCAGCAGACGCTGGACGGCAAAATTGGTTTGCTGCTGCTGGGCCAAGTGGCCAATGCGTCCGCTGAACAGCATGGCATAGAGCTGGGTCAGCAACTTGGCACCCGCAACGCTCAGGAGCGTCTCCAGCAATATAACGGCACACTGATAGTGGAAGACTTTTGGGAGCACCACCTCTGGTTTGGATTCGGGTTCAGCTATGTCTTCATCTGGTTTTTCGGTTGCCACATCCTCATCCTCATCATCCTCGTCTTTAATTTCAATTTTCGTCTCCTTCGACTTGTCATCAACATTATCATTGGGTTTGAGCAAACTCTGCATTAAGATTTTCTTGCCAAAATGCTTCAACATGCTCTTGTCGACCACGCTAAGCGATAGACATATAACACCCAGTAGGGCGGACGAGTGCTCCTGATAGGGGAAGTCCACGAACTGTGGCCACATTTCTAGGCGTTGTGGAAATTCCTTCATGATTTCATGCCATTCCTCCGGCACCGTGTAGAGACGTCGATGCTTGGCCAGTTCAGCTCCTCCCTTCTCGAAGGCAATTTTGGGCACATGCATGCCAACAAGGCAGAGTATAGCTGTCCGCATAATATGAGTTGCGCACGCATCCCACACGAAATCCTCCAGATTGTTGAGCATAAATTTCGATATGCGTAGCACAAATTGCCGGCACTGTTCACGGTGTGCATCACTAAACTCTGTCTCTAGATTGTACTGCTCCTCGATTTGTGCGGCATCCGGTTTGGCACGCTTCGCCGTGACGGAATTATCGCAATCTGACTGTTCCAGCGCTGCTGTCTGTCCCAATCCCCGTAAGAAGGCGATTTCTAGCATTTTTTGCAGCACATGGGAGGCAAAACGATCGGAGCACATAGGACGCAGGTTGTCGCCGAATTTACAAAAGAAACGCTCAAGTTGCACATCGTCCACGAAGCCAATGAGAGACTCCAGTGCCTTGGAGACAATTTGATTGGAGGCCAAGTGAATTTCCTGATCCGTTGTCTGCTCGAATACATTGTTCGCCATGTTGACTAAAATATCATATAAATTGCAAGATCACACATCACATTGAGCAACAGACAGACAAGAACTTACCACGCTCCTCCACATCTTCGAGTCCGGCCTTCATGGCATCCAAGATGTTTATGAAATAGCCGAATTGCTCATCGTCTATGTGGGTGCCGCGACCAAAAATGCCTTGTTTGGCAAAGCCCTTGGCATTGCGCATAAATCGACTTCCCTTCTTTTTGGGCCTTTTACGTTTAGCATGGTTATCCGTTTGCATGATCGTCTTCTATATTGAAATTCAATTAAATCTCTTAAACAACGTGTGCCGTGTAATACACGCTCCGATATAATGTTAATCGGTTGCTGTCATCGCTATCGTTGCTATCGATGAGCGGCGTTGCCAGACTGATTTATATAATTTAGCGGCTTCCATCTCTACAATCAAGAAGAACAAGCGTCACTATTCAATCAAACGGTTCAAAAATGGCTGAAACACACGATTTTCAATTTATTTTGCCTGTAAAAAACAATGATTTACTCAATTCACGAGGCGATCAGTTCTATGTACAACAGTTATACACCCCGACCGAAATACCAGACCAATTAGTTGGTAAGTGTGCACATATATTTGTTGCGCGCCTGCAATTCAAACCGAGTACAGTAATTGTAAAGATACAATTTTAATTATTTATTATTTGCAGCATGTAAAAGTAAAGTACATCAGCGTGATCCGTTCTACATATTCGAACACTTTGACGCCTACTATTCAATAATAGAACAGTCAGCGAACGATGGCGCTGCCATACGCAATCTTATGCGCGCGTTCGATCTTCTTTATTTGACAGTGGACATATTGGGCGGTCAGCTAACGCCACTGTTGACTGCGGCAGAGTCGCCCTCGTCACAGGATCGTGGACGCTATTTGAATCTGACCAAAATGACGCTGTATCTGTTTGTCAATACGGTGAAGCGCATTGATGTCATAGTTCAACAAGTGCTGCGAGATCAGAAGCTAAATCAGCAGAAGAAACGCGCCAAACAGGCTGAGGTCCTGGAACAGTATCCC
Source organism: Drosophila silvestris (assembly GCA_035043445.1). Taxonomy (NCBI): domain Eukaryota; kingdom Metazoa; phylum Arthropoda; class Insecta; order Diptera; family Drosophilidae; genus Drosophila; species Drosophila silvestris. Next base: position 9,060,295 of record JAWNMZ010000170.1, on the reverse strand, counting down.
GATTGGGAGATAAAGCGTGGCAAGTTTTTGGTGCAACTCTACAATGTTATGCAGTGTCCGCTGGAGAAGCTCTGGAGTCCGCCCGTTGTCGAGGAAACTTTTGTAACGTAAGTGGTTGTAATTGATCAGATCTCTTTTATGATTTTGTCCCGCTTATAACTTTCCCGATTGCAGCTTGATGTGTGATATTTGCTATCGTACTTTGGAAGTGGTACAGCCTAGATCGGAGAATCGTCCGATCATTGATACACTGTTTCAAATTTTTGGCGTGGCCATCAAACGATATAATCATGCCATCACATTCCCGGCCCGCATTCTTCAAATCCTGCGAAGCACGGAGCATGCTGCAACGGCAGTGGCGAATGGGATTTTGCTGCTCTATGAGGAATATGGCATTACAACTGTTTTCTCCATACTAATGAAAGATATCGCGGATGCCCTCACGATGGACACATCGGATACGACGGTATCGCGAAACTTTTCAAATTTTCTCTCTGAGTTCTCGTTGATTGCACCCAAGTTGATGATACCGCATCTGTCCAAGCTGGGCGACGAACTGCTTAACTGTGAGGCGCACGTTCTGCGTAACTGTGTGCTGCAGATCATGGGCGATGCGGTTGTTAGTGAGCTGACTTCCGAGGATCTTAGCGATGACTTGAAGGAGGCACGCGATGAGTTTCTCAACAATTTGTTGGACCACATCAACGATATATCGGCACATGTGCGCTCTAAGGTATTGCACATCTGGCATCACATGAAGGAGCAGCACGCCATTCCGCTCACCTATCTGATCAAAGTACTGCGCGAGGCCGTCTGCCGGCTGGAGGATAAGAGCTCCATGGTGCGCAAATCGGCCATACAACTGATCAAAGCATTTCTGGAAAACAATCCATATTCGGGCAAGCTAACGCTTGAGGAGCTAATAAAAAAGCACGAGACTGAAGTGGAAGTGATGAAACAGTTGGACGATGTGATAGCCGATGAACGCAAGAATGCGGAAGATTTTAACGAACAATGGGAATCCATAACGCCGGAGCTGATACCCATTATTGAGGAAAACCTAAGAGACTGTGAGTATTCCTTATATATGGGATTCAATTTGCTGTGTATTTTATAAATGCTTATTCCGCTTCAGTTCCCGAAATGCAATTTGATAAGGAGGAGGAATACGAGCAGCTTGTGCAAAGGATTTTGCCGCTGTTGTTGCAAAAGAAGTACAAGGAGGCAACAGTGCTGGTGCGCAAGGCAGACTATGTAATGGGCAATCAAGAATTAAGGTGGGTAACCATTATGAAATACACTAATTGAAAAACATGTAATTACTTTCTTCATTCTTGACACACAGTCGATTGTTGAAGCCAGATGAGGCTTGTGTCTATCATTTGGCTCTATTTAAGACATTTCTATCCCTAGCCAATGGCTGCATTGATAGTGTGAGTAAATGCGACATTTTATCAGTAATCCAATAGATTTAATTCTCTCTTCATTTATTTGTAGGGCGAGAAAATGCTACAGCAAATCAAAACTGTTGAGTTTCTCAAGGATAGCATTGAGTTCACGCATGTGGCTACATCGGCAATGCCAAAGATGCTCGAAATGCTGCTATCCAAAACGAATACGGACGTCTTCGAGGCCGTGGATCTCTTTACGACGGGCTATCTGTTTGGCATACACGGCACCGAGGTGGGCATGCAGCGTATGTTGAATCTGGTGTGGTCATCGGACAAGGAGAAACGTGATGCCGTCTCTAATGCATATCGCAGGGTGCTCTTCACCACAGACACCACGGGACGGGCGCACGCCATCAAGGTGGTGAAGAATCTGTCCAAGTTCCTGTCCGAAGTCGAGTATGGCCATTATACGGCCATGGAAACACTGATGGGTGAATGGGTGGGCAGCGATGATGTCGATGCGCTCATCATTCAGGTGCTTTTCGAACGCTTCACCCTTAAACTGGAGGGCACCACAAAAAATGAGTCCAGGCTCGCACTTCAGCTCTTAATTATGGCATCGCAGACGAAGTCAACGATTGCATCGGCAAATCGTGTCCTCATCGAAGACATTGCGACGGGAGAGCGTGCTGAACAGGATCCGCGCATCTTCACCAGCTGCCTGCAGTTGCTGGTTAACTGCATCGATGCCAACTACAACAACAAATACTACAAACGTTGCGCGACCAATTCAAAATTTGTGCAGCAAATAACGAATCTATTCCTGCAGTTCTTCTTTCATCCCCAACTGCCGGACTTTGATGCACTGGCGATGAGTGTGTTCGAGTATTACTATCGCATCTGCCAGGCGCCCGATGTGCTCGCCGGAAATATTGTGATGGAGCTAATTAGGCGCTTCAATGATGACTGGCTGGTGCAGTCGGCAGTAGCTATGGAGGAGTCCGCGCCGCCAACACAGACCACTGATATACCCCACTCCCAAGAATTGCCCCAGACTCAGACGCAGACACAGACGCAGTCCAATGACGCTGATGGTCCACCTCCTCAAATGCCTGTTTATTTGGTTTCACGGTTTGTGTTCTGCATTGGCTTCATGATCATCAAGGAGATGATATTTCTGGACATGGATGTCTACAATAATATGAAGTTTCGCGAGGAGCTGACGGCCCTCGAGGAGAAGAAGAACACAAAGAATGCGATCAGTGCACACCGCCGACAAACTGTGAATGTCTCTGCGATGGAGGCGCGGAAGCGTCTATCCGGAGTTGCTGCCGAACCGCAACAGGAGCCAGATGATGATTTAGTGGGTGCAACGGCTGAGGATAACATTGCCGAGGATATCAATGCCATATGCGAGGACATGCTGCTGTATGAGCCAAATGCCCTAATGTCCAAAGTCTACCCAATTATCATTGATATATGCAAGCGGCCGGGAGAGTATCGTGATCAGCAGCTGCAGCAGGCGGCCACATTGACGCTGGCGCGCCTGATGACCGTGTCGTCCAAGTTCTGCGAGACGAACATGTCCTTTCTCATGAACATCCTGAATTTGACCAAAAACTTGAAGATCAAATGCAATACGGTTGTGGGTCTATCAGATCTCACGTTCCGTTTTCCAAACATCATAGAGGCTTGGACGGGACACTTTTATGCCCAGATGTATGAGAATGATACCGAGTTGCGATTGACAGCCGTAAAGATGCTCTCCCATCTCATCCTGCACGAAATGATACGCGTCAAGGGACAGATAGCCGATATCGCTGTGTGCATTGTCGATGAGAGCGACGAGATTAAGAATATAACCAAACAGTTTTTCAAGGAGATTGCCAACAAATCAAATATATTGTATAACGTACTGCCCGACATTATATCGAAGTTGGGCGACATCAATTTGCAACTGGAGGAGGAGAAATATCGCACCATTATGCGCTACATCCTGGGACTAATACAGAAGGACCGCCAGATCGAGACCCTAGTGGAGAAACTCTGCCTCCGCTTTCCGGTCACTCGCGTTGAGCGCCAATGGCGCGACATTGCCTACTGTCTCGGGCTGCTCACCTACAATGAGAGATCCATCAACAAGCTCATTGATAATGTGCAACATTTCCGGGACAAGGTGCAGGTGGACGAGGTCTATCAGTCCTTCAAGCTGATCATTAGCAACACTTCCAAGCTAGCCAAGCCCGAACTGAAAGCAGTTGTCACCGAGTTTGAGACTCGCTTAAACGAATGCCTTCAAATCACCGAACCGAACGCTAATCAACCCGCCGAGGGATCTCAGCCTGGTCTGCGTGCCACCAAAACGAAGAAAAGCGGAAAGCCCGCTGCGAAACAGCAACGTGGACGCCAATCAATCAAAATCGCCGCCAACAACACCCGACGTGGACGAAATGTGCGAAAGGAGAGCAGCTCCGAGGAGGCAGAGGAGGAGGAGGAGGAGGAGGAGACCAGTTCCTCCGAAAGCGATGAGTCTCCGCTTCGTCCGGCCGCACAGTCAAAGCAACAGCGTCGCAAGATTGCAGCCCTCTCGTCCAGCGACAGCGAAGACTCCGAAGATGAGGAGGAGCTAGCAGCGCCATCTAGGAAAACCCAAAGTTCACGGCGATCACGTAAATGATATTTTAGCATGCATTATTTTTTGTATATTTATATTAAAATGAAAATAAATCCTTTTTATATTTGAGATGTAAACGGCTTTTTGTCAGACGCAGACGCTGTGACAGATTAGAAGAGCAAGCCACAATTTCCATGCAACCCTAATCCCCTTTGTGGCAATTCACAGATTCTCATTCAGTTTTCCATTTTCCACATGTGTCCGTATTCTGCTTTGTACATCGTTTAGTCGTAATCCCATTATATTGTCACTTTCGTGGAAACTGCTCAGCAGCCGTCAAGGCGAAAACAATGAAAACAGTAGAACAACTCCAAATTGTTTCAGGCAAGGCAAACTGAGCAATGCAAGGCAAAAGCAAAAAAAATGTTGCCTATTTACTTACTTTGTTGCTGCAACTGCTGCGTGCAACTAGAGTGATCCTTGCAATTAAAACACAATTATAAGCGGCCGTCTCATTATGCGCTTATCTAAACAATTAAATTGTTTGATTGTTTAAACATTATATTTTTATATCAATTGTTTATTTTTGTTTATGGGAAAGTGCATTATTCTTTGTTTTGTTTTTCGTGAAACAATTTAATTTGAAGTTGCTTAAATAAGTATAAAAAATGAAGAGGCAACCATTAAAGACAGAGAATAACATTGTTTTATAGCTGCTGTCGGTGAGTGAATTATTTGGAATTTGACTTTGATTGCATTTCGCTACTCTGATATGTTTTTTTAAATGAATTTTGCTCAACTCCATAACACTCTTTTTACCAATTTTAAATAAGTAAATAAAGAAAAATATTTGGTTTCTTTTCGTAAATAGTTTTACTGCATTTTCAAATTTCATTTCAATTTCATCATAACCTTAAATATGTAATTTTTTTGTATAAAAATGTAACAATTTAAGGCCGTTAATTAAATTATCGACAATATGGGACGCAAGATAAAAAGAAGTCAAAATATTGTGTAACCGGATAGGCGGCCTCAATCAGAAACACCGTCTCTCAGTCAGACACGTGTGTGTTGTGCGTTGGTTGTCCGGCCAACAGGGCGGGGTGGTGGGTGCTGCTCGCCGGAGTCTGCAACAATAGCAATCAGCAAATCAACGAGAGCGTGCCGAGCTTGTGAGAAGTCAGACAGCCAGCCAGTCAGACAGCAGCCACCCTCAATGCAGACGACGACAGGCCATGGCAACATCCTGGTTGCCAAGCGCCGCCCTCCAGTCGAGACCAGGTTGCCGGGTGGTGTGCGGAAGGGTCAGACATTTGGTGCCATTAACATGCTCATTACACGCGTCGCGACCGAGCTGAGGCTGAGTGAGAGATGGGCGTGTGTGTGTGTCTGTGTGGCAAGTGCGGCAAGTGTGCGTGAGACGAGACGCACGCGCCAAAGACGAGAAGAGACAAGACCCATTATCCGTGGCTATTAGCATTAGCGCGGGTTTACCTGTCGCCGCGGATTAGTGCGGTCTGCTCACTTCTGCTGCTGCCACTGCTGTTGTTGTGGTCAGATTTGGCTAATGGGTGTGCAACACACAAATGTAAACAATCAGATCAACAGATCAAATATGTGGGAAACCTTTGTAGAGTGTATTATTTTTCTCTCGTGCATTTTTAAACAACATGACTATCCGATTCGATATAGCCATGCCCCTCTATCCGTCTATCCTCAGTTTATGTAAACGAGAAGAACTCCTTCAGATTATAATCCACATTCTTGCTGGAGGCAGCTCACTCGCTTTCATTCTGATTATCTGTCCCACTCTCACTCACTCTCTCTCTTCTTCGATTTTAAGCATATTCAGTCAATCAATATAAAGAAACAGTTCTTTTAAATTGTAAGTATTTATATTTTTCATATATATATATATATATTTAAGAATAATAAATATAATTACATTGAAAATAATTTAATAGAATTTATATTTAAATATTTATAATTTTTGCACATTTCGATTTGATTTTTTGCATTTTGCGGTTGAGCAGTGGACGGCCAATCCATCCAATCAATCATTCAATCAATCAATCAATCAATCAATCTATACATCCAACATGCCCATGCCATCTATTAATAGATGCTCAGCTCCGTTTCCAAAACCCGACCGCTCTAAAAACTAAAGCCTAGCTATTTACACAGCTCAATGAAGTTATTTATTTTTACTAAGTGAGAATTGAACATGAACTGGATTATGCTGCAATATTCTCTTTCGCTTCCGTTTTGCTCTCTTTCTCTCTCTCTCTCTCTTCTATTCTCTTCTCTGTCTCTTTATGTCTGTCTCGCTGTTATTGTAAAAATGCGAAGTGCTGCTAATTCGATGATTAATTATTGAAATAACTTCGAGAATGCTTTTACTCAATGCTCGCTGCTCCTTTAAAAGTAAAAGTTTTCCGGATGCCGCAGCTGTTGCTGGTGCTGCTGTTGTTGTTGACTGCGCTGCTGGCGTGGACGCAACATTGCTGGCCACTCGCAGGCCAAGTTGTTGCTGCTGCTGCTGCTGTTGCTGCTACTGTTGTTGTTGCTGTTGCTGCTGCTGTTGTTGGTTGCTGGCGGCAGCAGCAGCCTCCAACTAGAATCATAAGTGCTGATATTCGCCCATATCATACATGGGCATGGTGCCCATCACGCTATGCAAATGCGAATAGGCAACAGCGGCGGAGAGGGGCGGCATTTGGGAGGCGGCAACAGCAACGGCAGCCGCTGCGGCGCTGCTTTTGCTGGCTGCTGCCGCTGCGGCTGCTGCTGCTGCTGCTGCTTGTTGTTGTTGTTGTTGCTGTTGATGGTGTTGTTGTTGCAGGCTTTGCTCAGCGTTTGTAACATGTTGCAGTTGCTGGTGCTGATGTTGATGCAAGCTGTTGCTGTTGCCATTGCTATTGTTGTTGTTGTTACTGCTGCTGCTGGGCGATTGCTGCTGCTGCTGCTGTTGCTGCTGCTGCTGTGAGTGATGCGAGTGATGCGGGGCGGCTGAGTGTTGTTGTTGTTGCTGCTGCTGCTGCTGTTGTGCGCTGTGACTGGACAGCATGTTGCCCTCCATTTCAGAATCGCTGGACGAGTCCAAGTGTTGTTTGTCCGTCGAGCCACTAAAATTATAAAAATTCGCATATATTTCAATTATAATAAGGTCAAAATACAGTAAACTCGCCGAAATTGCAAATTTCCTAAGTTATAAATGAATGATCAAGTTGTTTAAGAAATGTTTATGGTATATAATAATGTAAAATATTAAAAATATGATATCTAGCAGAATTACGATATTGTTTATATATGCGAGGGAACACTGTGGTAAAATTCATAGCTTGTGGAACTGTTAAATATGGTTTTTTATAGTATTTGTTGCCAAATTCATAAAAATATGACTCAGAGCGTAGAAATGATTCAGCTGGTTGAGGGGACAAAAACGTATCTTAAAGATGCATTCTCTATATAAATTATAAATCATATTTTTTGCGAGTGTATCCACATCATTTGCCATCGCATTTAAACTACAACAAAATAATGACATAATGTTGCTGCTGCTGTTTATATTCATCACAGCAATCCTTACGCTCTTTGACTAGTCCCCACGGTATGTCTGTCTGTCTGTCTGTCTGTTTGCCTCGCACAACAGATGTTTGAGTTGTCAGCATCGTTTAAATTAAAATGTGTCAATTGCTGTAACTAATTTACTGTGCGCAGCAACCACAACAACAACAACAACAATATGTACATCAGTTATATGTGTTATATTTATAAACAAATGACAAATGACAGTTTGGGCAATTGAAAATAAAACCGGAAGGAAATTGTCTGCTTGAATATTTTTACTCTCTCAGCGATAGGCATTTCTATAAATGGTTTCAGTTTCATGTTCGAGGAGCCCTTTGCTAGAGCAGCACAGCACGTACGAAAGGTGTCAGCATACCCCATACCCCTCCCCACCCCACTCACCCGCACATACGTAAACAAACAAAAGACTGAATGAGAGAGAATGAGTGAGAGAGAGAGAGAGAGAGAGAGTGAGAGAGGGTCGGGCAGGAGCAGCAGCAGCTCAGTGCATTCCCCCAAGAGCGGCGTCGCATCTGATTTCAGTTATTTGAGCTGCGCTCTCTCTCTCTCTCTCTCACACACTCTCTCTCTCTCTCTCTCTCTGTTTGTATGTGTGTGTGTGTGTGCGCCTTTCGTTTGTATTTCGTGCTCGCTCGCACCTCTGATCAAAAAGTTAAGCAGCTTGACTTTTATTATTTGCGGCTGATTCTGTAAATGACTTTCAAGTGTCGTTTTTATCGCCACCGTTTGTCGTTGAGGGTGGCATCAAGTCGCTCTCTTTCTCTCGCCCGCTCACACTGGCCCAATTCCAGACACCGCTTGGGAATTGAAACACACAGCAATATGTTTGTATAACTGTGTGTGTGTGTGTGTGTGTGTGTGTGTGCTTGTTGTTCGTGTTCTTTCAATTTGTTGGTGCTAAACTGTTCTGACATTTTAATGGCTAATTCAGTGGCTTGGCGATAAGAACAGCGAGGCGTGCATTTGAAACTCGAGCAACTGACATTATCGATGCCCAAGTGTTTTTCTCTTTTAATCAGAATCTTTGCTGCGAATCCCAATTGCAGAAACCAGTTTCGAGCAACAAAATTGATGACAACGACATCGACAAGCAGGCGACAAGGGTTCCAGGGCCAATGCCACAACAAAAAAAAAAAAATACAAGGAAAAAAAAACCACAACATTTAAGCGCACACTCGACAAATTTGTGGCCAGAGATCATTGGGAACGATCTGCCAGATTGCTGGCCTTAACAGTCTCCATCCGCCTCCTCCTTTACCCTCCCCCTTTGGCAAGTTATTTGCTGACTCGCGCGCAATTCGAGCCATGCCTGCAAATCCAGTTGCACAGACCCAAAGCCAAAGCTACAGCTACATATTCAGATACGATGCCACATACGGCGCAGTCGTAGTCGCAATCGCAATCGCAGACTTGCCGGCATCTCTCGATTCTCGTGGCAACCAGCTGTTCTGTGTGTAATTGTAGCTTCTACTCGCCATCTCCATATTCATCGCCATGTGCAATCCATTTTGTAGTCAGCCACTTGCAGTCAGCGCTTCATAATTGCCATGCTGTCCAATTGGCTTCTTGTGCAGCCGGCTCGGATCCGCGGATCTCTGGTGACGAGAAAAAATACTCGGCGGATTCTTTGGGTGTGGGCTTGCTTGTGGCATGCCTTAGTTGCAGAGTGTGTCAACTATTGAAAGAAAAGTGGTTACAGACGAATCTTATACTATTTAGGTATTTCCCCATATTAATCAATTCGTAGAACAGCAAATAGGAAAATGGAATATTTATAGAAGTTAAATTAGTTTTAGATAAGGAAGGATAGGCTTCATATATCTTATTCGATCTATAAGATGTCTAAAAATGAGCAATTATTTGGATATTGAAAGTGTACCCATGAAATTTAAATATTGAATCGATTTGGCCATTAAAGTTGAGTTTTGTAAGAGAAACACTTTAAAGAGCTGTCAATTGCTATTTGTTTGTGGCTAAACAAAATCGATAATGGCCCAAAAGGAGGAAGGAAACCCACCCAAAAAATATAGTACAAACACAGATCTCTATGCAAACAGGCTGAGCAAACACTGAGCTAACCTCAAAATGAGAAATGGCAGCCATGCCCATCCCCGTCACTGTCCCCCCGCCCCCACCGGTCCCTGTCTCCGTCCCTGTTCCTGTCCCTGGCAATGGCCCTCCAGCGCTATCCAGTCAACCAGCCATCCACCGAGCCGAGCAAAAGTGGGGAGCAAACAAAAGGCAGCAGCATATAAACAATGATATCAAATTACCAGAATTTCATAGTTGTTGGCTTTGCTCGCTGCTGTCTTTGGCTCAATGCAACACTTATTAACACGGCCACAGAGACAGCAGAGAGAAAGAGAGAGAGAGAGAGAGAGAGAGAGAGAGAGAGAGAGAGAGAGAGAGAGAAAGAGAAAGAGAGGGCGGTAGAACGGTAGGGAACAAGATTGGGGCAGCGCCTACTTTTATGTTCCTACACTCCAAAAAAAAGATGATAAAAAACCGCAATGAATATCAGAAATAATGTTTGTTTCTTTCTTAATAATTTCTAAATTTACGAAATACACTTTTCGCAAAAAGATACTCCAAAAATGAACATAATTTTCTTTAAAGTTTTTCTTTAAAAAAAAAACTAAAAAATTCAGATCAGTTTAGCGAAGAAATGTTGAACAACTTCCTAACAACATTTAAGACTCAGAACTTTCTCAATAAAATACATATATTTTCCTAAGTGTATATGTAGGAGTATTTTGACTCTGCTTGCATTATGAAATAAATGCACACATTCAACTTTTATATATATCCATAAGCAGAAGTAAGCAGCCTTCGCGGTAGCTGCGCCCCAAGGACAATCCCTCAATACATGATTGTCACATAGAGTTAAATACATATATACAAAAAATATGACAACAACAATAACTAAGCATTCAACTTGACCAAGACTTTGGGTACCTGTTGTTGGTGTGTGTGTGTGTGTGATGTGTGTGGTCCCGACTGGAAAGTTGTTCTGGGTGTCTTTTTTTTTTTGGGGTCTGCTCATTGATGAGGAATTAATTTTTACTTGTTTGCCCAATTGATTTTTTGTAGTTTTTAAGCGACTTTTGTCAACGTTGTTGTTGTTGTTGTTGTTTACTGGAGCTGCATTAAGCAGATTCATTAGCTTGGCAATAATGCATGATCGGATTATGTTGGGGCTTGACTTGAACTTGGCCAACTGCGAAAGCGAATGGAATAGAAAGGGTTGGTGATCATAAAGAAAGATAGCTGAGATAAGTTAGCAGAATACAGATTGAAGATTGTAACAAGATAACTGATATTTTGATAAAAACGAAAAAAAAAATGCCTTACAAATTATTGCTAACTAAATCATGGCTTACAAAATAAGAAGTTTGCTTCTTCCTCTTTGAAAAAACAAAAACCAACAAAATCCCAAAAATTATTTCAGCTGTTCAACACTTTAAAGGGAAACACTGGCATCTAAACGGATAGCGATCTCAGCTGTGGCATGCAATTAAAAGGCAACAAAATTATTAAAAAACTGTCAAAACAAAGCGCAGCCAGCATAAAATGCGCCACACGCCAACAAACCATAAGATAAAATATTTTATAACGATGGGAACGATGTGGTTTTGTTGTTGTTATTGTTGTTGTTGTTGTTAATCGTTAAGATCTACATACTCGAAACCGAAACTGAAACCGAAACCGAAAGCGAAACATAGTTGTAGACAATGGGACAATGCTTAGGGACAACTCTACTACAACTACAACTACAACTACAACTCCAACTAGATGAAGTCGAAGCTTCGAGGTACCCAAGTCTCGAGGTCTGTCTCAAGCCCGCACCACCAACAACCTTTACAACAACAACAACAACAACAACACACACACATGCGTAAATTAAATGATAATTTATGATCAACACCTTTTCAGATTCTTCTCTCTCTCTCTCCCTATCTCTCTCGCTCTCTCTCACTCCCTCTCTCTCTCCCTCTCTCGCTCTGTCGCTGGTACGGTCACCGTTTAGTTGGGTGTCCTGCTGCGCACACGTCTCGAGATTTGTGTACCGATCGCGCAATGCGATAACTCAACCTGTTCGCTTTGGTTGCCCCCTCTCAGCCCGCCCCTTGCACTTCGATCGATCGTGATCCCCAGCTCATCTTGGACTTCTTGGGGTTTAGTGTTTTTTTCCCTTCTTTTTTGAAACAGCGTTTCATTTTGATGTGTGAGTGTGAGTGTGTGTGTGTGTTGTGTGTATGTTTATTTGTTTTTACGATTTATTGGCTTATAATTTTTATTAGCAATGGAATTTCTTGGAAATCCTGCACACATCTACCATATGATGTGTCGTTCTGACTAGGGACACACTTAACCCCTCAGTCCCCTTATCGGTACTGACTCTAGATTTTATTCTTCGATTTGTTTTGACTCTTGTTCTTCTGTAAACAGCTGATGTGGGCATCTTATGTGATCATGGAATAGTATCTTGATAATCAGTGTTCTCTGATTATTATTGCAGGCAGCTTGGGATAGATAATAAGAATCAACTTGATAATGAGTGAACTGTGAATTGCAGGAAACATTGATGGCGTTGGTAGTAAAGTTAGGAAAGACTGTCAGAATTACTAATCCCAACAACTTCTGCAGAAGTCATTGTATTTTACTGTCTGCATAATAAATAAGTTCACCTTTAATAATAGTTTCATCTTTCACTTCATTGTCAGATAGAAATTGTTGATTGTTCAGGGTCTGCCACTTGACCATTGAACTTGTTATTGTTGTTGCTCTCCGGTTTTATAAGTAAGCCTTAACACTTTTTTAAGACCCTAAGCAGCTTATGGCATTTATGCCATTGCCTACTCAAAGGCGAACTTCAACTTGTTTCCCAAAGAGGAGTCCAAGTGAAACCCTAGAAATTGAAGCGCTGCCATTGAGAAAAATGTGTCAGTCCCGATGGAGAGAGAGAGAGAGAGAGATAGAGAGAGCAAAAGGGAGCAACTTGAATGGGGTGGGTCAATTAAGAGCCAATCTTTACTATAGATGCATGTGCTTTAGCCACATGGAGTTTCGATGAGGTGCACACACAACGATTTCTAATTATAGTTCGAAGTAAATCACTTGACATCGGGGGCCCACCCGATGAGTAGTGTACCCCACATGCATGAGACACCCTTCGATTGAGGTCTCAGTTCCATACCGGTCCATCATCACCAACGACATCATTATCAACGCCATCAGTGGCGGCAAAAAAAAAAAATACAACTCAAAACTGCCTTAAATGCGTCACGGAACTCCAGAAAACGGGAACACAGACCCATATAGAGGAACGTGTATGCGTGTGTGTGTGTGTGAGTGTGTATATATATGGAAGAGAGCAAACACAATCACAAAAGCGAGAGACAGAGACAGAGACAGCGACGGGCAAAAGCGCAAAATACATAATAATAAAAACAGAATGTACAATAAAACGAATAAAAATGAATAACGAAGCGACGTCAACGTCAGCGTCGGCGACAGCAACAAACACAACAACAACAGCGACGACGACGACGGCGCTGAGGCGAACGAATAAAGAACACACGCACATTTTGTGATGGTAACTTGATACTCTTTCCAGCTACCCTCCAGCCAACCGTGGCATTCGACGAACGGCGAACGTAAACGCAAAACGATGAGCCCAAGAGCTGCCCGAGAGTTCGACACACACACACACACACACACTGCACTCACACTCACACACACTCTTGCAAGCACACACATTTCAGTGAAATGAACATCGGATAGACTGAAAACAGGGAGGGGATTGGCACTGGAACCTGGAACTCTTCTCGCATTTGAAGTAGTTTTAAGGTTTTTTGATCGGCTGCTGCTGCTGGTTCTGCTCATTGTTGTTATTGTGTTGTCTTGTCTTGTGTTGTGTTGTTTTGTGGAGCATAATCAAAACTATGACGAAGGTGTGCCTTGAATTGGAATCCTGGAATCGTGATTCTACTCAACTGTCAATCGATTAAGAATATAATGGCAGTCAAATTTAACATTTTCATTTGATGACACAAATGTTGTGTTATTCAGTCAAAGTTAACTTGTCGAATTCATCCTCTCAAATAATGCAACGTTTTTGGACTGTCTAATTTACAATTATAACATTAATTTCGATAAAATCGAAAGTTTCCCAATGTAGCATTAATCTTGAGGAAAAATCATGATTGTAATCGGTAAAGTTTTGGTCAAGTTTATGCATATGACAGACATTTACAGTAGGCATTTAAAAAAGTTTCGACGATCCAAATTTGCCATATTTTTGTAGAAAAAAAAATAGAAAAAGAAAATGCACAAGACGTGGAAAAAACCACTGCACAAGCGGAAAGTCGTAAGCTCAAAAGACACACACACATTGGAAGGCCCTACTCTCATCTGTCGCTCTTCCCATCTCTCCATCTCTCGCTCTCTCTCTCTCTCTCTCATTCTCGCTAGTGGGCAAATGTTTCGTGGTCGGGTCGCTTGGTCCACTATATGCAACCTCTGGTGGAGCACCTGTTCGATATTTGGCTGCAGCAGTTACCATTTCCGACGCTACTCAAATGCGTTTATACGTGCGGCCTGCTCTTCTTCATACTGCTACCAATTCTATATCCCGTTATGGTGATGGGAGTCTACTATGCGATGTTCCAGTACATTGGGGAGAAGCATTGGGGTGTAGTGTTCCCGACAAAGTGGGATCTACTTGGCAACGCATCGCACTTGTGGCACTTCCAGGTCACCAACAAGAAATATATACTCTTCGTCACCATGCAGATCGATCGTTATCGCATCATTATAACGGCCATATCCTCTGCCGTTGACTATATGCGAATGGCATTATCCGTTGTCTTCACATAAAACGCTTACAAATCTTCTTGCATTATTTGATATTTGGATTTTAAAATTATATATTTCTTTTTTAAGTTTATAAAAAAGCAATGGTTGATAAACCGACTTTACATATTTCTATAAAATTTGGAACTGCTTGCAGACATTCATTCGATATATATATATATATATATATATATATATATATATACATGATATGTACAACCTTGTTATTGAAAAGATACTTTGTCGAAATATTTGTTTGAGGTGCAAATTAAATATATTGGCTCAGATCTCATCAGCAAAACTTTATCCATTTCCACTTGAACATTTCCAATTCTATGCAAAAGGAACACTATACATAGAAAAAGTCTAGTGTGTACATGCACTGAGAGAAAACTGCTATAATTTTTCTAAATTGTCTAAGTGAACCAAATTAAGTTATTCAAAGTCAACAATCAAAAAAATATCTTATATTTTTTCGGTATCTTATTTATGGGAAGTAGAAATGAATTTGCATAAACTTTCGATAGAAATTAAAATGTATAACATTTCTTTTTAATATCTTTCCATTTTTAACTTACTACTGGAATATAGATATATATATATTGATATTTTTGATGTTTTCAACCTTAATTTTTGAATAAAATCGAAATGCATTCCAGCAGTTCACGTACTGAAAGTGTAATATATAATACACTAGTGACTATACTCTTACTTTTGTTGAGTGTAGGGACGCGTCTCTGTGCTGCACAAACCAAAACCAAAACAACAATAACAAAAAACTACTATATATGAAAAGTTAAAGTAGCAGCGCTGAGTTGGGCCGTTGCCGTTGCTGCTGCTGCTGCTGCTGCTGCCCGACGCGGCAACAGAGCCATAAACATATATCAGGTTACCAGCAACAACAACAGCAACAACAACAACAGCAATAACAGCAACAACAACAACAATAACGACAACAACAATAATAAAATAAAAAGCAGTGAGGACGAGCTACATACGTAGTGCAAACTACCGTAGATACTGCCAGCCTATATCAAGTATATACTTATACATAGATATATGCACAAGTATCTGTGAGATACTTTTGTCAGCTGCATATCTGTAGCCAAGTGTGTGTGTGTGTGTGTGTGTGTGTGTGTTGCGGTTGCTACGGCCAATTTTTATTTGTATTACGACAATTTTTCGTTGTTATTATTGTTTTAACTTTACTTTTTTTTCGTGGCTGGCACTACGAGAATTGTGAATTGCGAATTGTGATTTGAAGTTGCCTTTTTGAGTAACTGATATACCGTTTAGCCTAATGGCTAACTCTTTGAATGTGTAGATACGAGCCCAACATGCTTTCGGCCACTTCAAAACCCATTTCACATTTCACTCTTCTTTTTTATTGTTCATGTTTGCGCTTCACATGACTTCTAACAGCCAGGCGAGAAAGAGAGAGCTAGAGAGACACAGAGAGACAGAGAGAGAGAGAGTGAGAGAGTGAGAGAAAGAGGGAGGGAGAAAGTAAACAAAAGGATGCCCGAAAGGATGTTTAATATTTGAAAAACGTTGCCTATCAGCAATCAGGCATCTGAAAACGGGCCGCAGAATTTTGGTTGTTGTCCTATTTGCTTAAGCGGAAATGCAGATGTTTCTTTTGAGTAGCATCCAACGTCCTTTCGCATAGAGAGGAGTACATTGGTTTTAGTTAGTTGACCATGTCTGGCACACATATGAAAATACGCCTATGAAAACAAAGTGTTCAACAAACATGAAAAAAAGAAGAATATGTTCTTGAATTTGTCAGCGACATATTTCCATTTCCATATTAATTTATACCATATATATATATATATATATATGTACATATATTCACATTATCCACATGTGGCGTCCGTTCACGTGAAAAGCGGCCGTGTCCTTGACACTAATTGGCCAGCCACCCACAAGCCACATTTTGGCCTTGTTATAAGCCAAGTAAACGCTTTTGTAATTTGAATATAAATACTAATTCATTTCGCACGCGTTGACGCTTACCCAAAAATAATTCATAATAAATTCAGAATTATAAGTACTACAATAAATGTTGTATACACATAGATATATATTTATATATATATACATATGTGAGAGAAACTTACTCTTTATGCTCGGCAGCGCGATCTCTTTGTCGTCGATTCTTGAACCAATTGGAAACCTGTAAATGTGTAAAATAGAAATGTGCAAATTTATAAATAGACGAATACATCATGTCAAAATGATTAATGACATGCAATTAACTTGCTGCCATCGGAATTTTGCAAAAGAATTGCATGCGAAATTTCATCAAAGTTCGGTCACATCTCAAGTACAAATAATTCGATGAGAGACTCACCTGCGTGGTTGTCAGTCCGGTTGCCTCTGCCAGATCGCGTTTCTCCCGTGGCGACGGATACGGATTGTGCGCATACCAATCTCGCAATACCGAACGGGATTTCTCCTAAAAGAAATATAAACAGATCACTTTAGTATTGCATAACACAGTTGAGTGTAACAAATGCCAGCCATAAAGCTGGTTAATACAAATCATATATAAGGCTCATTCATTTCAAACATTTTGTAGCATTTCAGAACTATCAAAATCACCAAAATCTCATATCCTACCCATAAAAGCGGAAATATTGTTTTCAACAATTTTATAAAGCGAAAATACTCTTCGATTCCTAATTTTTAATGGGTTCAGGGTATAAAATTATTGTACATCGATTTTAGAAAATAATTTCGAACTTAATAATGATTTTTGTATTAATTTCGAAATGTTTGATGCAAAGTTGTTCAAAAAAAGGAAATCATTGCCTTAATTGGCAAATGCCAAAGTTGTCGGATTTATTATTTATTTTTGAATACAGTTTTGCTGCAAGAGTCCTTAAAATACATAAATCATTGCATATTTACACATGGTAAATACAAAGTTTTAATAATGGAGTTCATTTTATAAACATAAAGTGTAACAAGAAAAAGTGCTCATATAATGCTGTAGTTATTATCAGTGCCTACCAAATTATATTAACTTCAACTATATACGCTTAACTTATATATCCTTAGTTTTCTAGTTCACTTCGCTTATGCCGTCCATTAATTAACCCATGCCATTTAATTAATTGTGGCATAAATTCACACGTTTTTAATCAATTGAAAGCCCGCATAGATAAAGCACAAGTGTAAACAGTGTCAATCAGGAAACTAAGGTGAACAGGCAAAAAAGAAGGCGTTGCCCAGCACTGCTTATGTAATGGATGAATGT
The DNA here is from genome assembly GCA_035043445.1 of Drosophila silvestris. Lineage (NCBI taxonomy): Eukaryota > Metazoa > Arthropoda > Insecta > Diptera > Drosophilidae > Drosophila > Drosophila silvestris. The sequence continues at coordinate 9,042,579 of JAWNMZ010000170.1, read as the reverse complement.
ATGTATGTATGTGCCGTGACCGCTCCCGGTTTTCATTGTCGTAGTCGCTGCTGCTTACCACATTGAGAGTGAACATTGGGAACAGGGACGAGCGGACATTTCTACGATTTCATTTTGTGCCCCCTTTTTTTTATATATTTTTCGTGTTGCCCGCAATTATTTTGTGGCAAGGAGTGAGCAGAAGTGAAAGGAGCAGCAAAAAATAAAAAATGGAAATGGTGTCTGAGTGCGCCGTGTACTCACCTTAAAACAGTAGCTCGTCTCCTCGCCATCCCAAATGGTGCGGGGCAATGGAAATTTACGACGAACACGATATTTGCCCACAGCACCCAAAGGTCTTCCGCGCAGTTTTTCGGCTTCCACATAATGCGCTACAGTGAAAGAATTTCGGGTTAGTACAACAGAAAGATAGATGGAGAGAGGATGTGACTGAAGCGAGAGAGAGAGAGAGAGGGAGAGAGGGAGAGAGAGAGAGAGAGAGGGATGTTTTTGTCTCACCTTTTAACCACAGGGCCTGCAGCTTGGCGTGATTCTGTGCAGAGAAGTGATGATGTTCGAGCAGCCGGTACAGCTCCTTGTACTGGCCACGATGGAATGCGACGACCGCCTTGGCCTTCAGCACAGATTCGTTCAGTTGCAGTTTATCACATTGTGGCAGCGACCAAAGGAAGCGTCCCAGTCTTTCGATATTGCCCGCCTGCTGCAGTACCTAGATAGACCAGATAGCAAGGACATTATACATATTACACGGCAATATAAGTGGGAACCCTGAACCTGAGCTTTTATTTGCTGATAGTAGTTTCTTCAATATGAAAATGAGTGTTAACAAAATTTTGTTTTCTTAACCAATCTTAATGAAATTTGTACAGTTGATCAATTATATGAAATACCCAGATTATATATCAATAAGAAGAATATATCTTTACAACTGTGCCCTTCATTGTTATCAGCAATCAATTTGTAACGATTTTCGCAAAACGTGTTCAGTTATCGATTAAATGATATATTGATTATATACTTTATGGGATCGGAAAACCTCTCTTTTGACTGTTACACACTTTGCACAACTTTATTTTACTCTATTTCCCATTCCTAGTGGGTTAAGATTATGAAATCATTGGGCATCGAATTTAGAAGATCTTTTTAAAATTGAAACATGATTTTAATAATAATTTCTACATTTTTCAAATTATAATCTAAAAAAAACAAACAATTTGCTTTGATCGACATATGCCAAAGATATCTTAAATATTTGTACTTTTTGGAAAATGTTCTATTATTTAAAAATATACCTTTTGTACTACAAATATAAATTATATGCGTAGTTTTTAGAAAGAATAAACCGCTGCCTGCTAGAAATGTACATACTCAAAAAACAAGGCAGGCTCTCTTTGGATATAGTTATTAAAGGCTAGGGTATGTTTAAGATCTGATTCTGCTCACCTCACACACACAGGCCACCTGCTCCTGCGTGAAGCCAAAGCTCGGCAAAGTTTCGCGTCCGGCTGTCGCTGAGCTGACGCCGCCTGCAGCTGGTCCGCCTCCATTGCTACTGCTGTTCAGGTGGAGTCCCGTGACTGACATGCCCCCCACGCCCACACCTAGGCCGCCTACTATACCTCCTCCTCCGCCTGGTCCTCCGTTGTGCGTCAGCATATCGAGATTATTGTTATTATTGCTTGTGCTATTGTTATTGTTATTATTGTGCAACGCAACCACCGACCCACTCAGCCCCGTGGGGCTGTAGGGCGGGGTGTGGCGGGCGGTGAGTACAGCTGCCGCATTTACAGCGGCCAAGTCGTAGAAATCGGTGGCGGGATGCTGCAGCATTATTTGTGGGGTGCGGACGACAGGCAATCCGATGTGGGGCCAAATGGCTACTCAACAACTGAACCACTGATATACCCAACAAACCGATCAGTGATCCGCCAGCTGCGGATCTGCTTAAATCACCGCTAACCACTCACTTAATACTCATCGAAGATAGCCTAATGTAGAAGTTGAGCTTAAGATCTCTTTGGTATTTTGAGCGCTGCAAGAAAAAAGGATTGAGAATTAATGTTAATTTTGAATAGAGGCAGTAGTTAAATTAATACAAATACTATATCTGTATAATACTTTGAGTTCGACGGCATGCTTGAATTATCTTGGAAGTTCATTTGGATTTGCGACTGACTATTGCATTTTTTCATTTTATTCTAATTTTCGTTTCACGAGATATAAAAACAAATCGTTTCTTTTGTTTTGAAAGATGTCAGAACTAAACTTACCTAATATGTGTATTATTAAATTGCTCACATTTGTACAAATAAATCACTACGATCGGCTTAATATATCATATAGTTGCCATAGACACGACTTGTTGTACTTCCTACGAATATATTGTCAGAATTATTTATTACATTATTATTCACAGGGCTCTTTATCTGCTTCGAAACCCACAGAATTCTGCGACTTGTATTGCTCTCTTTGGCTAATAGATGCCAACTGGCTAATGACCCAATTTGAACTGTCAGTTATCCGTAGTGGTTAGGCCAAGCAGAAAAATGCTTGGGACCCCATATTAGCTAGCTAATTGGTAGAAATATTTCATATTTTTATTGCCGTAATTATTTGGGTGTTTTGTTTAGTATTTAAAAGAACGATAATTGAGACACATAAAACTGTTGAAATTGGCATTAATGTATAATGAATATTTTCACATATTCTCCACATTTATGTTAAACAAAACATTTCAACGCAATTATGAAATATTAGCAGAACACAATTTTTGGACCAATAACATTGCAAATCTCTGGACCCCATGTTGTCCAGGTCGATTAGTCGATCGGTTGATTAGTTAATGGCACAGGTGCACGTCTAATCCAAATTCTTCAATTATCAAAATATGGTTTTTCTTGTGCCACTCTGCCACCCGCCCGCCACTGTGTGGCAAACGATGACGATGATGACGACGGCGACGGCGACGACGATGAGAGTCTCAACGAAAATAAACTTTTACACAATATTATTAAATGGGGCGCATGGTTTTTTTCCCCGAGTGTTCAGTGTTATTGCTTATGTAGAAAATATTCTAAAATTACCAGCGACGACGCGACGTGGCTGCCACATCTCTCCTTACCGAGAGCACAAGCTGGCAAGTGTATATCTTTCAGATACAATATCTGCAAGAGGTCAGTGCAATCGATCGCAGGCCAACGCATGGTTTAGCTACAAAAAGAACGCTTACATATCGAGATGCGCTGAGATTTGAGATTTGAGAGGCCAGATCTAATGACGATATGCCATAGCACTCACACATATATATATATATATATATATATATATATATATATATATATTAATATATATGTATATAGAATATTTGTAGCTAGCACCTCGTATATGTTTTCAAATTGAGGCAACTGCGCCGCAGCGCGATTCGAGATATTCTTGGATCTGTTTTCAATTTTCAGCTTGCATGTCTGGCTCTCTTTCTCTCCCTCGCTCTCCCTCTCTCTATCTGTCTCTCTCTCTCTCCGTCTCTCTGTGTGAGGCAGATTATATATACAAAATACATTTCATTTGACTGCTGCTGCTGCTGCTGCTGTTGCTGCTTGTTGGTGTAACAAAAATACCAACGCCAAGTTGCCTGCCTGCTCTTGAGTCATCGGCCTAGGCCGGCCAAGCAATAGAACCGATCCATCCGATCCAACAATCCGATCCCATCCCCATCCCCATCCCCACCCGATCCCCACTCTGCACCCGCCCCATACTCATTTGGCCCAAGCGTCAGATATTTTGGCTTGTTCTATGTTTGACGCAAGTAAACAAGCTAAAATGCTTGCTGCCAATGCGAACGTGAAACGAAATACGCTATACATTTTCAAAACTGCTTATAGTTGAAATTGTGTACAACACACAATCAAACGATCTATATACGATATGTATTTTATACACAAGCGATTTTTATATTCAATTTGCAATCATATTGCAACGAAAGTTCTGTTTTCCCTCAAAGTTTTCTTGGATTGAATAGGCATCCGATTAGAATCTTAATAATTGAATGATTAATTTACGCATTAAGTACACTGTAAAAAGTGTGCTTTACACTTGATATCATCTCGGAACATTTATCTATAAGATCAATATTATTATTGGTCTATCTAATTGCTATATGATTGCTGCACTATCTGCACATGTGAATTAGTCTATGATTTAGTTTGAATTATTTGCCTTATTTATTTTAGTTTTATTTATTGAATTTAATTATATTTTTTGGTGTGTTTCTTGACCTGATTACAATTTTAGAATCAAGTAGCCCATTGATACGTATTCTTTGCCAGTTAATAGCACTAACGATATGATCTATGGCCCCAGCACAAAGATGCCTCACATGGGGCAACTATTCTCAAGCAGCAGCAGCAGCAGCAGCAGCAGCAACCTCATAGATACTTTATCTAGATGTAAAACGGCTGCTGGCTGTTGGCTGCTGTTTCTGTTGCCGTTTGCCGTTTGCCGTTTGCCGTTTGCCGTTGCCGTTGCTGAGATGTATTATCTGGTTTGTGTGGCTGCCTCTTAGTGGCATTCAAATAAACTAAAATGAATTTAATTTATTTTCAGCTCAACTTACACATTTTTAATTTACTTCTACAAACGCATCCAAATTCGAACGTGTTATCTGTCAGATTTCCGATTTATGCTATTTGCTCGTTGATTGCCTGTGTGTGTGTGCGAGTGTGTGTGTGTGCGAGTGTGCGAGTGTGTGTGTGTGTGTTTGACTTTTATAAGCTTTTAATTTGAGTGTTATTGTGATTATTGTCTTCGCTTGTTTGGTTGCCTGTCAATTTAACTGCATGCGGGAACGTCCCGAACTGAAAGCGGACACCTTTTGGCCATCCAATGGTAATTCTATGTATTCCATCTATTTTGATTGTGGATGTGTGTTCGATATGTGTGTGTGTTTATAGAGTTGTAGTATGGCTCTTTTGTTAGTCAAATCGAGCAGCCAATCGACTACTCTTTTGTTGCCCGAAGCCCAATTAGTTTCTAATTAAAATCGTATCTAATAAAAAGTTGCATTAACTTTTTAATTTAGTGCATAGTTTGTTTGATTTGTTGGCCATAATCGACACATGTGCTGTAAATGGAGAAATACCAGATGAATGTGCCCGATATGCTTCCGAGATGTGAGGATTACATATCGTTGAATGTTTTTTTTTATCTGTTGCTTCGAAATTGAGTGGAGAATTTCAATCGTTTTCTTAATCATCTTGTTTTGTTGTATATATTTTACTTAAGTTGAATTTGGAAAATGAGTTGTTGACTTTAAAAAAACACACCGCGTCACATTCAAGATATGAAACCAAACTGTCAATAGAACAGTTTGCGGATTTCAGGGCTGTGTTTCGTTATTGTTACGGCTAATGGTACCATCCGTATCCAGAGACGAGGACTGTTTTTGCTTTTTAGCTAATTATCTGCAATATTGGCGTCTGTGTTTACGCAATGTAATCGACAAATTCAACAAATTCGAAGCTGTTATTGCACATTTCCCGCCCCGTTTTCCATGGAAGTAAACAAACGCTAAACTTCACCTGACCGCTGACTCAGCCAATTGTGTCTGCGAGAGATAAAAGCTAGCAATTGAATTGTGCTCATCCCCAGCATTTGCTATTTAATTGCCAGCTGTACTCGCAAAATTGCAATGAATGAGATTTGTCAACTTAATGGGCGGATCGCTGGGGCGTGACCCCAGACAAAATATATCCGCATTTTGTGGCTATATCTGTGTATATATATATATGTGTATCTGTGTGCCTGTCACTCTTGCAAACGGTGCAGACTCAAAACCTGAGCAGATCTGCAATCCCCAATCCACAAATTAAATTGGCCAAAAGACCGCCAAGCGATTCGCATCTTTTTGAATGAAAAACTTGTGTACGCAAATTAAAACGAAATTTCTACGCAAATGCGTAAAATCATCAAAGCCACAATTTGCTATCCTCTCGTATCAAGAATTTTGCCAGCAATATTGTGAGCAAAAAAGGAGAAGAAAATTGAAGAAAATCTGTCAAGTCAATTTACAATTGTACTTTGTGTATCATTTAGTGCTACAATGTACAATTTACATATATCACTAAAGTGTTAGGTTAGTTTTAATCATAATCGTAGTGCATTTTATAATATGTAGTATACCATTGAGATATCTTTGTATAAAATATATATACAATCTATAAAGTTAAGACTTGATCAACAGGTTTCTGCTTATCGTAGATTTAGAAACACCAATCTATATAATCTATCTATAACCACTTTATAAATCAAGAAATTACGACATGCACACACGGCTGGCCAATAAATTAGGGAGCTGCTTAAGCGTTCTCGATTTAAATGCTAAACATCGAAAGATTGAGAAGCAAACAACCAATGCAATACTTATAAATATTAAAATATTAATAAACAAATCACATGCAAAGCGACAACCAGACAAACCCGACAAGCAGACATGCAGACAGGCATATAACAACTGTTTGACACCCACCCGCAAAAACTTTCCCAAAAATTATGCAAAAATTAAGAATGGGAAAGAATCATTGTTTTATTAACACCGAAGATGCTATACCCTTGTAGACTGGAGTTTAGCTGCTAAAATCGTAATTTACAGAGTTCTAAATACGTTTTACAAAAACTGTTGCATTTATATATTATAATATATAATAGAAAGAGTGACATGTTTGTCTAGCTCGATCTGACAACTTATTCCTATGGCAGCTATATGAAATAGTTTACTAAAAATGTCACATTTCAAGAATTGAGGGAGTTGGGCTTATTCACAAAATTGACGAGGACAGACGAATAGATGGACATGGCTATATCCAGTGTGCTAATGACGCCGCTGATCAAGAATATATATAACTGAACGGGTCGTAGACGTCTCCATCAATGCGTTACAAATAGCACGACAAAATGAAATAGACCACAACTAGAATGAGAAGAGGAGGCTGTATCTAGTTAATAATTTGCACATTTCCACAGCAAATAGTTTATTTTATAAATAAACAAAGACCACTGCGAAAAGTATCTCACGGATAGCACAAGGCTCACTCAGCCGTAGGCCTCAAGTGTGATGAATGAATGACAACTGGAATGGATTCATGTTGGTTTTGCTTTGTTTTGTTTTCTTTTCTTTTACTCTTAATTCAAGCACAAATAGCCGCAATTTGAATTGGGGGGAAAAATAAGTTGTAGCCGAAAATAGCTGCAAAAATTGGCAATTTACAAGTTTCGAATTGTTGCATTTGATTTTAATTATGGCAGATATGCATTTCATTTCTGTGTGCATATTCGAAACAAATTAGAATTTGGCCATATGCAATCGCAAAGCCGAATCTCAGTTTAAGATTGCATTAGTTTTGTGATTCACATCGGTTATGCGATAGGCAAAGTATTCGTCACACACTCAGCAAATCAGCGATAGAATATCATAACATTAATGACAGACATGCACACTTAAATGTTTGTGTTTGGTATACTTTCAGTTGGTCCTAAAAGCAAAGGGGGCAATATCTTTATGAATATACAATGCGCTTGATAAACAGTTCATTATTAGTGTTTATACCTCAATATACAAGTGAAAGACGCTAAAATTCGCTAAACTTTTGATTTGATAACATTTGTTATTACTATTTTTATTGAAGTGAAATATCCGGTAGATAAAACTTATTAATACTATTTCAAATGTAAAACCAGTTAGAATGAATGGTCTTTTGGAGGCAGCCTGATCACATCTTTTATGTACAAATTTGTTCAATATGAAAATATGTTTTGTTTTGGACAAAATCTGTGTTTCTAATGAAGTTTTTGCAGTTGACCAATTATATTATGTATCGAATAGAAGGTATATCTTTGCAAATGTGTGTTTTATTGATTTCAGAAATCGATTTGTATCGATATTCACAAATCGAACACACTTTTCGATCAAATAAATGGTATATAAGGACATGATTAATTCTGTTACATACTTTTGCATAACTTTATTGAGCCCTGCTAACAATTTTTATGGAGTAAAGAGTATTAAATTATTTATTTACTATTACTATATCAAAATTAACTATTAATCACTTGTAAATTGTAAACGTTTCAAAAAAACGTGTGTTTTATTTGAAGATCCACATTGATTATAATACAAATTGAATGTAACTTTGGAACTGTTTAAGTATAAATAGCTTAAGTCAAGCCTAAAATCGAAGCTTTTGGCCGTCGGCACTTTTTTGGCCAGATGTTAACTCACCTGTGTTTATATGTATATTATTATGATTGTATATCACTGTTGCAGCTGCGTATCCGTGTTGCGATTCTTTTTGATCTATTGTTGGTGTTGTTGTTTTTGTTGTTGTTGTTCTTTTGGGTGTTTTACACATTTGCTCTGCTGTCAAATTTCGCAATGAACAATGGCAGCAACATATAAAGCGCGTTGAGTTTTTGTTTTATGCAAACTTTTCAGCAAATTTTCCGCGACATGTGCCACAAGGCAACACACACACTCGCACACACACACACACACGCGTGTACACACACACACTGACACTCACATCTGCACACACACTCACTCGCTCGATGTGTGTATGTGTGTGTGTATATTTAAACGAAAATAACTGCGACCGCAGACTAAAAGCAACAAATTTTCATACGCACTGTTGGCATAAAAAACACGTGTTGCAATTTCTTAGCGCTAAATTTTCCGCTTTCGCGACTTTTATTAATTGCGTACAAGGGGTTAAGAAAACAAACAACAACAAACATAAGAATCACTATAGGCTAAATTTGAACGATTGATAAAACTTTTCAGTGGCTGTCACCGCTTCTTTCTTGTATTCTCTTCTTTTCTTTATTACTATATTTTTTTTTAGATTTTGTGTGCGCACGTTTTCCGATGTATTTGTATGTGAGTATTTTGGTGCTCCGCTTGAATCTATTTCGATGTGCGCGTTGACTTTTGATTTATAAATGCGGACATTTGTTTATTGCCGCTGTGTATTAAGATCGTTGCCGGCGGGGAACGAGCAACAACAATGTGTTGCCAACAAATTTCCAACGAGCGAACTGCGAACTGCGAACCGCACGCGAGCAACGCAAGAGAGAAACTGAACGCAACAGCATTGACAACAAAAAAAGACCGAATAGGCCGCTAAGGCCAAACGCAATGGCCAACCGAAGCAAAGCGAGCGCTCTGCTTGCATGTGTGTGTGTGTGTGTGTGAAGGCAAAGCGAGCGCTCTGTTTGTGTGTGTGAGTATTGTTGGTGGTTGCTGGCCACTGAACGAGAGCGTGAGCGAGAAGGCAACTGCTTCATATAGACACCGTGAGTGTCAAACTGTTGACGCTGCGCTCTCTCTCTCTCTCTTGCTGCACAGCAAATTGCTCAATTAGCGAAAGAGAGAGCGAGAGAGAGAGAGAGAGAGAGAGCGGCGCCTACACTGATAGCACAAAATTAAGACATGGTAAAAATAAACACACGTTTTGAAATTACTTTCCTTGTGCAGAACTTAATATTTATTAGCTGAATAATAAAATTAATATTTACATACTTGCGTTAAACTTTCAACTTACTACTTATGCACTTAAATATTAGTTTGTATTTCTGTTCTAAAATATTAATATTATGTAATTTTTTGAAAATATATATATTTCAATTACCACTATTTTATTAACTACGCAAAACATCATTCTTTTAAAGAACCCGGCATAACATTTATTTCAAATCGAACACACTTGCTTGTCCACCAGTGTTGAAAAAGTAATTTCCCTGCACGATCTCTCGCTCTTCGCAGTTTGACAGCGACTGTAAATGCGACGCCAAAGAGACAGTGCTGTGTGCGAAAGAGACAGTAAGCAAACAGGTTATAAAATTGGTCATTGTTGTCGCTGGCTACGCCTACTCCATGCTACCTGCTTACACACACTCAGACACGCACACACACGCGCGCGCAAGCAGTCAATAACAAGACGCTGATTGGCCAGCGGATGCGCGACGCTGACATCCGCGTCATGCGCAATGGCCGCCATATTGATATTGATAAATGAGAGTACATATGCATATATGTATGTGTACATATATGTGTAGGTGTGTATGTAAGTACATATGCAGGTACATATGCATTGAGCCTCGTAGGCTTCTATGCCACCTTGCCCCGCACCTGTCCTGTGGCAAGGATGCTCCTCAGAATCCGATGCTGCGTTTGAAATTTCCATTTAATTATGCCAATGTTTGTATTTCATTTTCATTGCTGCTGCAATAATTGCAAATTATCCTTGTTGCTGTTGTTGTTTTTGTGATTCCACAAGGATTTGGATGGATTACGGTTGCAGCGATGCATCGTAAATGTGGTTTTTAATTTGGACAGGTTGCAATTATCAGTTGAAAAATAATCTATGCTCTGCTGCTTAGTTGTATTTGTATCTTTTGCAACGCTTATTGCGGTTGTGAAAAGTTTCTTTTATTTTCGTGCGATGCTATATAATGCATACTTCGAAAATTTGATATTTAAAGCTTTACATTCGAACAATTTTGTAAGTATTTAGTCGGCTTGGTAATAGATTTATACTGCATTTAAATCTGGAAAATGCATTTAAGTCGATATGCAAGTTAAAATTCTACAATAAAAATGGTTTGCGGGAATGTTTTTTTTCATTTCATGTTTGGTCTCTAAAATAATACAGTATTTTTGAATAATCGCTTGTCCACAGGATGCATAAATTAGAGAATTGAAAGCAAGCACAAGAGCCATAATCATCATAATAATAAATATATTTCTTATAGACCACCCATGTGATCTAAATGAAGCAAACAATTCTTAATGAAATCGAGAAATCACAAAATTGATTGAGACTACTGCAATGAAAACAAAACAAAGCTGATTAGATTAACGGCTGTGCAACCTGGCGCCAGTTTGATCGGCGACTTGTTGCACATACATATGTAGGTGGTATATATATATATATATAGATATATGGGGTATCGTTATAAATATCTTGAAACCTTTGCTGAACAAATTGCATATCGATTTCAGTAGAATGTCGAAAGAGTATTTGGTAAATGTACATTTAACATATTTTGGCGCCACCTAAACTATCGGACCAAGAATATGTGTTAGAGAATTAGGCAATCATCAAATTTACATAATAACAGATCATGTTTCAAACCACCAACTGGCCAATAAAAAAAAAACAACCAGCGACAACAGTTGGAAATGTCCAAAATAACCAGAAGAACATTAAAAAAAGAAGAAAATGAAGAGGAAGAGGGGATAAAAAAACCCATCTCGCAATATGTTAATGAAAAAGCGCGATAAGAATCTTGTACAACATGAATGAGAAAATGAGAAGAAGAAGAAGAAGAAGAAACACAGCAGAGATGCAGCAAGCGATCAACACCACATTCTGTGGTTAGCAGATGCGGAAAGAAAGAAAGTCCCCCGAAGAGTAACAGTGACTCCATATGGTTGATGCGGGAGTACCCCTACCCACTACCCCTACCCCTATCCCTATAAATATCCCACTGCTGCCTCGTAACTATTCCCATTCAAATGCTTGGGTGTTAAAAATGAAGATAATAACGAGAGTGGCGCACGCGCTGGAGTCAAACTCTAGGAAAGTCACCTGCTGAGCCACAACACACAGCGACCCGCAACGGAGAGTGTGTGTTGCGTGGTATGGTGTAGTGTAAACAAAGCACCTCTCAACTTACCCCTCTGGCGCCTACAACAGCTGCTGCTGCTGCTGCTGCTGCTGCGTCACATCTCGAAATTATTTGAAATGATCAACAAGCTCGAAAAAGAGCTTCATAAATTTTCATAGTCTTGATTTCTATATACGCACATTGTAAATCATTTTGAAATAGTCGATGCGACTCTGGTGTTATTAATTTAGTTGAAATGATTATTAATTTAACGTCATAAATCTCAGCACAGCGCTCACTCGGCTTGAGTCCAAGACCCCAGAGAATTGAACTCTGCGTGATTTTTTTGGGGTACGTGTGGGTAATTAGCTTTGAATACCTTCTGTCTCTCTCTCTCTCTCTCTCTCTCTCTCTCTCTCTCTCTCTCTCTCTCGTTCTCTCTCCCTCTGTCTCCCTGCCTCTCTTTCTCCGAGTTAACTCTTGACCAAATTTGTGGGCATTGTTTGGGGCTGCTGCTGGCCATTTGTATTTGTGCCATCAGAGATATTAAAAAGTTGTTGATAAAGATCATAAAAATGTTAACAAGATAAATACGCATTTTTTATTCATGCCATGATTTATTTAAAGCATTTTCATACTGATAACACAGAAAAGTACAATTTTTATAGGGTGTTTTGAAATGCACAAAGTTATAAAAGAAAAGAAAACAAATTTTGCTTAGGGATTAGAAAATATATATAACTATATATATCAGTCTGAATTTATTCATTGAGCATTTTTCTGATGGTATCACTTTCACTGTCTTATTTCAAATGCTATTAAAGGTAATTAAATGACATTTCCAAAAATTATGAGCTTGTATCTTTAGTCATGTCATAAACTTAAATGAAAGCTTAGAGAAATGTACAAATTTTTCATTGTTAAATTATGGAAGCTAATCTGTGTATAATTGTGTTCCCTACTAATGCAGTGTTTCCACACATTATTCCTATTAACTTTGAGTTTATTGTTTTTTTAATTTACTAGCACACTCCTCAAATATCAATGCCAAGTAAGAGTTAGGAGCTATAATTGGGAGTGCATATTATTCTTTGTTAAGACAATCTAAAATATATGAGTTATTGTAAATTCCGCGTCATGTGGATTAATATTGCAAGCTATTCTGCTAAGCTTATTTATAAAATTGAAATTTACAATCTATTCTGGCACAGCAGATGCTCATTTTTCAGTCATTTTTGTCTTCATTTTTTAGTTTATTATTATGTTTGACTTATGATTTTCGAAAGTAATTTCTGCCATTTGAGGCAACACAAAACAAAGGAAAGACCGTCATGGCCACAATCCTTTCTATTCGATTCACAGTAACCGGAAACTTAAAAGTTCATTCACACACCTCCGGTATCCTCCTCCTCCTCCACCACCGGGATACTCATTCGGCTTACAATGGCCGCATAATTGGTGCGGCAATTCAATTACCAATCCAGAGGAGGGAAAGGGAATTGAAGTTGGTCAGGTTATTATGCAATTGCCATGTAATTTGCCACAATTATTCATATTAAAAATGAGTTCGGCCCTGTTGCAGTTGCAGGTAGGTGCCAGGGGGCAGGGGAGCAGGGCGTGTAAGCTATTTTCACGCGCAGGTAACTTTAAACGGCGACGGGCCTCTCGGAATAATAATCGCCAACACATAAATATTACAAGCATCTGACAACTGAAAATTATCTGCTTCACTCACGAGCCATTTAAATCAATTTTACACTTCGAATTTCACAGGCCAAGAGCCGAGAGCCGGTCGGGCAAAAAGGATACGAATGCGAAGGGGGGAGGCAGGCGGGGAGGTGGGCCGGGAAATTGAAATTTATTGAAAAAATGATGACAAACGAACGAAAATAAGCGCATGCAGCAGCTGCAAGGTGGTCCCCGGAGGTGTGACGTGAGAAGTTGAAATTTAAGGCCAATCCAGCAAGCACATGAATATGTATATATATATCTGGCTAAGACATGCCCTGATTAGGGTTGTCAGGTGTCAGATGGGAAAGTCAGATGAGTAGAAAATCTTCGCTTTGATTTAAAATGTTTTACTGATCGGTGTTGGGAACACGGAAGCGGAACCGGCTACCAGTTTTGATGGAATTTGACCACAAAATAGTAGAAATTAAAATGCTTATTGTCAACTGTGATCAAGGTTTCTTTAATTCAGGATATCTAACAGGTTTCCTAGATATGAAAAGTATTCTAAAGGGTTTCTTTCCCAGTACACATGAATAATGACACTTTGCCTTAACTGTGATTAAGCTTTGTGATTGTATTTGTGATACCCTGTTTAGTTGGAATATTATTATCCTTTATGCTGAAAGGATCATTAATCATTAATCTCCATAGAGGATCTGGTTATCAGCTTGTCAACTTTAGCCTTCTTAGACTTAAGCTCAATTTAAAATAGGATAATCTTTGCCATGGCTTGGATATTTTTTACTTGGGTTGGCAACCCTGAACGGTGCCTCACATTTTACTGTGTGGTGTCATAAACGTTGTCTGCCAGTCGCCGTCGCCGTCGCCGTCCTCAGTCCGCCGTCCGGCGTTCGTTGGTTGGGCCCCCCAACTTGGACACTTTGCGAAACGTTTAAACCAACAATTACGCGAGCATAAATCAAACCGTCGAGTAGAGCCCGAGTGGAGTGTCGGGGTGCGAGGCGGGCGGTCCTGGTCGAGAGTCGCGTGCAGCTCCTCAGATGGGAGAGGAGTGGAGTGGAGAGAGTCTGTTGCATGGCGATGGTGTTGCTGATGATGCTGCTGTTGCACGCCGCGCCTACTGCCTGATGAGTATCTGAGAAAAAGGTGCCTGGAATGTTACACCGGCAGCAGCTTTGACTTCAGCTCCAACTCCCGACACCGACACCATCTGCGCTGTCACGGCAGCAACGCCTCAACTCCAGTCTGCAGTCTGCAGTCTGCAGTCTGCAGTCTCCAACTCCACCTCTCGGAGTTCCTGCGTCAGCTCGTTGCTTATTGGTTTCAGGTGTCAATAAATAATGGCGCGGCACTTGCTGATCTCGATGAGATTAGATTGGGCTTAGCTTGCCGGCTGCTCCCCAACAAATTTAAATAATTTTCATATTAATTAAACAGTTTAAAAACAATTTGCAACTGCGGCCTAATTGAATGTTGCATGCGTCGAGGACGATGCCAAATTGCAACGTATTCTGTTTAGTTTGGCGCATGCGCCGCGGGTTCGATTTGATTCAAGACTTTGGCAATGGGTATATCTGAAATGTAAAGTTAATTAAATGTTTATTTATATCTTAAATTATTTTTCTTTTTTACACTATTTTTCGAATATTCCGTAACTTTGTTGCTGGTTTGTTAGCTCGATTTATTCTACATCTAAAATAGATGCAGGTAATATTTTTGCATTTCAAATTTCATTACAACTTTCTCAATACTGAATCGATTTTTAAGCTGAATATCATTTTGCTAATTCGTGAAAATCATTATTAAAATTCTGGTATGACAATTACATTGTTCGCTAAGCCATTAAGCCTAATGTCATCTTGTATTTTGTATCTTCCCACCTTGATCACCCACAGTCGTTGCTTTTTCTTCCTGTATGTCTTTTTCCAGTGCTCAATTTAATAATAAACTTTTTTGACATTTATAAATAACCAATTTCCTCTTACAATCCTTCGATTTGGCTACCCGAATTGCTTATATATATATAAAAAAAAAATCAAATAAACCCACACGCAGACAGACTGTGCTGAGGGGCAGGCATTCAAATTGAAGCCGTTGAATAAATCAACGCCACAAATACACAAAAATGAAATTGTGGTCAACGCTTGCGGCGCTTCGACCCGAAACAAGTCGGCTGCCAAAGGTGTTAATATTCAATTAAAATTCTAGGGATACAAGTCGAGCTGCCCAATAAATTAGCGCTCAACAAGACAACTTGCCAATTTCAATTTGTTTTCATATCATTTTTCTCAGCGTCTGCGACTGCTGCCCCATCTGGAGGCGCAACATCGAGGATGCCTTAGCAACCTGGATACCTGGATGCCTGGATGCCTCACCAAACTGGCTGCTGCCCATAATTTATTGAGCTGCGCAGGTGGCAAAGCAGTAGAGACCAAAGTTGAGATTCCTCTCGATTCTCCATTTGTGGACTAGACTTTTTATGCATTTTAAGTGTGAACTTTTCGCACTTAGCTGAATTGAATTGGCAAGCTTCTGTACGCATTTTAAGGAAGGCATTTTCCCACAATCATATATTATTGACGGGGAAATGGAACTGTTAATAAAAGCATTATTTATGAAAACAACTTCTGTCATGAATTAGATTCAGCTAAAATAAGATGAAGTCATTTAGCCTATCTTCTATGCAAGAAAACCGTTTTCGAATAAAATAATTGTATTTTTTTGGTTAAAGTTTAAGCCTTTGCCGGATGAGGAAACCAGCTAACAGGATATTCATGTGCATGTTGTGCTGTTAATTATTTAGTAGGCGAGCTTCTGTGCATATTTGCCTCAATTAATACAGACGAGCAAAACAGAAATCACTTTTCGGCTAGAAATCAATTGCAATTGAATCCGCTTGCAGAACAAGTGCCACAAGATCGAGCCAGACAAGTTGTCAAAGAAATACACATCGAAATACTTCAATCGGGAATTGCAAAACTTTAGCCGCTTAGATTTCAGTGCAGCTCGAATGGTCTGGTGCCTTGGGTCGTTAGTGCCTCGTGCCACAGTTGGTTTTTCTCTTTATTTTTTTTTTGGCTGCCCCAGCTCTGCGTGTGATCTTGTAATCGATGTTTGTACTTAGTTGGACATTTGTACTTACATCCAAGCACGCCACGATATCGATTTAATGGACCCACCAGCACACAAAACGACCGATTGACGGCACGCACCACATACAGCGGGAGTCAGACAGAGACAGAGGCAGAGAGGGGGGTGGACAAGCGACAGAGACAGGGAGACAGAGCTACAACAGTGCGATATTTATCGCCGATAGTGGGTATCGAGATGGAGACCCGTGGGGTCGAATGTGCCACAATGTGCGCCTATTTGGTTGTGATTGCTCACATTGCCGGGTTGCCCGGCACAGTGGGAAACAGTGGATAACAGTTTTTTTGTTGCATTTCAAATGATGAACTGAAAGATAAAAGCCAAGATTCAAGTTTAAAATGTTGAGCTGCTTTTGTGGAGAGAGCTTGGCTAGCAGAGTTGACTCTAGTTGGCTATTGATGCTGATCAAGAATATATATATATTTTATACTTACTTCTACCTGTTACATAATATTGCACAACTTATTTCTATGTCATTCGAGCTTAAGACGCGTTTCCCTCTTCTTCTGGCTACAGGTGATACACGTTGTGCAACTAACAATGCCACAACTTAATTAACCATTTTTATGCGTTTTCATGCATTTTTAATGGGCATCATTCTTTCTACCCATACACTGAATATTTTAGCGTTTTTTGAGTACATATTTGACAGCTGAGTGCTCCACAGTGCAAGCAGTCGCAAGTTGCAAGTCGCTAGTTGCAAGCAACACCGCATGAGGTCGATGCGTGTCTGATTTTCTGAATTGGAAACTGAATGCTGCTGGCAGACAGATACCCCATAGTACTTAACACACACACAGACACACACACACACACACACAAATCAATATTCCAATATCAATTAGTTGGGGGTGTTGCTGGCCAAGTGATCTATGAACGCTGTTTGAGTTTTAGCCGTGATTAGCTACAATTGTGAAAAGGCCGTTAAACAGCTTAACTACAAATCAACATAGATATTTAGCAATCGAGAATTAAACTAGAAAATAAACATGATATTATGTGGATTTCTTTGTCTATTTTTAGTATTTATTTTAGTGTGTCACGCTTATTATTATTATCTATGCTTGGATTTATTGTGCCTCTCCCTTATTAATGGGTTATAGTTCTTGATTGATTCACCAGCATTGAGAGTGTAGTTCCCTAGTATCATCTCGATAGTTCCCATGTACATTTATTCACAACATTTTTGGCAAATTATAAGATAGATGGCATCCAAGTACACGTCGTTATGCATAAATATAGTAATACACCCAGTTACGTTCACCCACGACGGCGAAACGATGGCAAACTTCAATGAAATTAACATGCTCATAAATTTATGGCTGCCCGGTGTCGGGGCTCTGGCTCTGGTCAAAGAAAAGTCTGGCGCGGAAAAGTCATATTAGAAGCATTAAAATAATTTCAAAACACATAAATTTTGAATTATTGCCCACACACAACATGCAAGCTGTTGCCCCCGTATCCGTGCAAAACACTCAACAAAATAGTTCTACAATTAAACCAAATCTAAATCCAAATGTTTGCTTATGCAATTAATTCAAAACAATTTGGGAAAATTTGAAAGCGCTTGCAACTTATCGATATGCCCAGAAAAAATGTTATTTATTTCTGCTTCTCGGCAATTTACTTTTCATCATTAGGCATTTATATATTTATTTAAAGCAGATATGCAAATATCTTAAGAAATTTTATTGCGAAAATTCAGTAAAAACTATTTGTAAAATTGGGAAATTACATTCCGAATGAATATGAATTACTTGTATCCAAAAATGTTATTTACAAAGTTTAGAAAAATCAAACCCAATAGTTAAATATGTGATTTGCCATTATTGTTTGGACATTATTTTTTTAAGTGCATACTCTGCACGACACATACGAGTTTTAAAATCAATTTAGCTGCCTACGATGGGGACAGACAGACTGGGGACTTGACGATGGGAGCTGAGGATCTGGGATGCGATGCAGTGTTTGCACCACCATAATTACAGACAATTTTCAGAAAGTTTTCGCGATCGTGCGAATTAACTGGCTGTTGGGGCCCCCAATAGAGCAGACCTCTGGCCCCTTCCCTCCCCTCGGAGACGGTTCTGTCCCTGGGGGAGCGTCCACTTAAATTGATTTATGTGCGCCTGATCGGGGCGCATTTGTCAGGCCGTCGGGTATGGGCAGTCGGTGCCTGGATGGATGTTTATAGCTTTACAGTTGTTGCTAATTACATTTGCATAAGTGGGCGCACAGTTTGACAGTGGGCGTGGCAGCTGATTACAGCTGCTGGCTTCCGATTTCAGGTAGCAAAAATGTTGTAAGACCTTTGATTGGTCCCAACCCTTGTCGGCAGTTGGCCTTGACCCAATTTTCTAGCAATGTCTGTCGCTCTGACAAGCCGGGAATGGTCAAGGATCAAGGGGTCACTTAAGACAATGCGGCATTTAATGAAGTGAGGACTCCAGACTGAAGAAATTGCATTTGTCAACGATCGCATATTGCATTCCAATTGTTTCTCAGGCTTTTCCTTTTCCAGAGAGTGAGATTTGTAATTTAATCAGCGCAACATTGTCTGTTCCTGGTTAAGAATTACTATTTTGATTTGTGACATTTTTTTATTGCTCTCGTTTCGATTGTTCTGGGAACATATATCAACTCAAAGTGGGCCAACCAACAAGACGCCCAAAATTGAGGGTAACTAAACTGCTGAAGCCAATTACAGGCGGCTAACAAAAAAGGCATTAGCCGTAACAATTGGAAACACATTCATGGGCTACACTGCGCCAACAACTTTTTTAGAAATCACTTCATTTTTAAACCAAGCTCAAGCTACTCTGGTTTTAAGCAAAGCGACAACTTAAATTATTTTGTGTACTTGTTTTTTAGAACTGCTAAAAGAAGAACTATTAAATTGTAATTTGTCTTAAGATTAAAAAGGTCAAATGTTATTAACAATTCTCATTTATTCAGAGCAGATACATTAAATTTAGTTTAATTTTTATAGATTGTAGAATATACTTCTTGTAAATTCTAAAACTGTTATAAAATTTCTTTATTTATTTGAAAAAACAACTCCACAACATTGATTTATGTACAACTAAAAGGAAGAAATTAAATTAAAAACTTAAAACGAAAGAAAAACAATAAAATATAGATATATTAAATTTGGTGGTTTGGATGGGAGAAACCTAGAAAAAGACGAAAAATTGCTTAGAAACAAGAAAACTAAAACAGTTTAACAGGCACAGTGAAAATAATTACTGTTTTAAATGTATATTTAAGATTAAATGCACATCAGAAATCATTTTTTATAGATATTCATTATTACTGCCGACATTTTTCTGTCAGTGCATGTCTGTTTGTATTTGACAATGCCAATAAATGAGCAACTTTTCGAATCGAAAGTGTCGAAAGGCGGCAGAATGTTCTCAGTTCGCAGTTCAAACATCGAAACTAGCAACAACAGCAGTATATATACAGAGAGAGAGAGAGAGAGGTGGAGAGGGGTGGGAGAGAGGGGCGAAGAGAGCAGGCCAGAAGCTAAAAAGGAAGTGCCATAAAAATGCAATTTTAGATTTCATCAAGTGATAAGAAAAGTTTTCAAATTAGCCGCACACAAAAAAATGGAATATGAAATGCGAATGGAAACTGTAAAAAGAGCAGCAAACAACAACAACAACAATATCAACAACAAATGTTCACATGCTTGATTAGAAAACAAAACAAGGACAATGGAGAACGCTGAACGCTGAACTAACGGAAAGTCAGTCGGGCCTACAAATTGCTCGCGTCACGCCAAAATACCGTTAGAAAGTTTTTGTCGTTGTTGTTGTTGTGGTTTGTGGCTGCCTACAAAAGTGCAGGGCACCTCCAAACGGGAGTATCCTTGCGACCACCCACGCCCACTCCCCACCCCCCATTCCCCCGTTCCCCTCAACTACACCACTGCTTACAATATACAATAAACACTGAGCTAAAAGTATCAATTTCACATCAATTTTTTTGTATTCTTTTATCAAATGCCAGCAATCTCAATTTTGCCCGAGATTCAAATAATAATCGAAAAGGATAAGAAAAGGACACAAACGAAGAATGCATTGAACCGAATTGAGTCTGTCGGATGGAAAGAAAAATCTTCAAGTGCAGATCAGCGGCACAATAATTAACGCTCTCAATAATGAGAAAAATGTATCTTCCTCTCCTCGCAGGCAAGATGAAGAGCAAAAGGAGGGAAGCAGGGAGGAAAAACAGTAGCTGTTGCGGCGGCGGCGCCTGCAGGGATTTAGTGCAAACTGTTAATGATGATCTCTCTTCTTCTTCGTCTTCTTCTTCTCGTGAGACAGAGGTTGGTATTGTTGTTGTTGTGACGTTGTTTGCTTTCACAAACAAGGCACTGGTGCTAATCCTGAGGGCGGCATTTGTTGTTTGTTTTGGTTTTAGAAGGGATTTGCCAAATGCTGATGCGATTTTAATTAAGACATGCGTATTAAGTAAACATTTTAGCAACCAAATCAAAGCCAGACTCATTTAATATTTGTATATGTATAATGTATATGTATATATTTATACATTTTCACTCTTTGCAACAGTTTGTAGTTTAAATTGGCGCACACTATTATTCAAAATAAGGCTGGTACTTTTTCTACCCGTCTGGCAACTCTAGAACACAAGTGTTGCACATTGGCGCAATTGAAAAACAGTTGGCTGTATTTTAGTAGTATTATTTTCAGTATTTTTGTAGTATATTTTTAACAAATATTTGGTTTTTTTTTGCTGGCGGCATGCGTCTCTCAGCAGTCTTAGTTTTTAACAAGTCGTTCGTGGGTCGTGTAAATATTGTAAGAACACTTTTGCTAAATTGTAAGGGGAGACATCAAAAATAAGAAAAAATAGCAGTGACAAAAGGCTAATTTAGCATTATGTTTACATTTAACAAAAGAAGCTGCTCATCCAAAGTTCAAATTGTCGACAAAGGAAACAAGCAGCAGAATGCACACACTCGCAAACATACATATACGCATACATATGCATATGTATATTTTCCGTCTACGTTTCAATTTGATTTTCGGAAATTTCACCTTCGCTTTGCTGTTTTCGGCTATTTCAAACTTGTTTTTCAGCTGTGTCTGTTTCATAGTCTCATTTTTTGTGTCGTTTACGTTTGCCAGCCGCTCACTTTTTGTCGATTGCTTACGTATTACGTGCATTGGTGTGCGTGCGTTTCACAAAATTATCGCTAATTTGCACTAAAATGGCTTGTAAAGTGCTATAATTTGATGCATGTTTAACGATGTACGCAAGTACTTCTCTCCCTATATTTATATATATATACATATATACCCACACACACACTCACATATATATATATATATATATATATATATATATATAAATAAATATATATATATATGTGTGGTTGTGTGGTGTGTATATAAATATATGTGTCTTAACTGTGTATTTGATCAGCTGTAATTTACATAAAGAAATTGGCAAAGCTTACACGGCACGTGTATATACATATACATATCTATATGCGTGTGTGTGCGTGTTAGTGTATCTCTGTGTTATCGCGCTGCTCACGCGTACATGCACATTATGTGCGAGCAATTTTTAGCCGTAAATATGTATGTATGTGTGTGGATGGAATGTTTATTTGCATTCAATTGTGTTATATCGATAAAGAAGAAAGCGTATGATGCGACAATAATAATGTGCAACCGAAGAAGCAAACAAACGCGCACAGCCTGCAATTTGATCAAATATATTAGTGGAATGTGTCACGATTTGCATAAATAATGCGTAGTACCGAAATGTGTGTCAATATGTGAGCCAATAATCACAACAACAACAACGTCAGACCAGCAGGTGCAGTTGGCCAGTGTTGTGAAGCGCATATAATACATATGTTTGTGCCTCTGCACACAATTACTCTTATATATACATATATATGTTGTGTGCATGCGTGTGTGTGTGTGTGTGAACAGTGCAAACATATGGAAAAAATCCAACAAACAAAAAAAAAGTAAAACGAAAAGAGGAAATAATAATTTTTTTGTTCATTCTCTTCGCAGTTCCCAATGTTGCCTTACAACAAAAACTGCTCCGACTCAAACTAAGTGAAATGACGGGATCAAAGCAAACATAACAGAAAGAAAGAGAGAAATAAGAAACACCCAAACACCAATGCCAAATGTGACAACGAAAACGCGAAAGCACCGCCGCCCCAAAGGAGTAGCAAATTATCATCAAATATCAAGACAACATCAACCGGAACAACAGCAACAACAACAACAGCAACAAAAACTACAACAATATCAATAACAACAACCACCTCGATTGCATCCTCGGCTACGCAGCGTACCTATTACAAGTTAAATTTAATTTTTTTTTGTTTTTTTTTTATTTTTAATTTCCTTTTCGTTTGCATCGATTGTGAAACGTGTTTGTTTGTAGCGTGCAACACACTTTTTCCCCCCACCCAGCGTGTGTGTGTGTGAAAAAGTCTGTGCAACGTTCAGAAACAACACGTCGAACTCTACGGCCGCAAAAATTCCCAAATCCGTGGCAATAACGAAACTTCAGCGACTGAAAGCTAAAGCAGCTGCAAGTCAACATTACGGCGGCAGTTATCGCAAGTCCGGCAATAATAATAGCGGCAGCACCAACGGCGGCGTCGGCATCGGCGTCGGCGCTGGCAGCAGCGAATTAGGTGGCAGCAATACAACAACAGCAACAACAACATTTACAAACAACAGCGGCTACAACTATCAACGCGGTGGCGCTGCGGAGGAGCGGAGCTTTGTTGCCACAACGGCGACGTCGGCGTTGGCGTTGGCGTCGACACCCAACAGCGACACATTTGGCGACAAGTCATATCACTACAACAGCAACAACAACAACAGCCACAACATTAACAACAACAACAACAACAATTATCAAAAGTCAAATCACACCAGTGCCAATTACAATAATCAGATACTACCCTCAAACAACCACCTGCCTTACCAGCCTACACCATACTCCTCCCACAACAACAACAACATTAACAACGGAAACGGGCCAGCGATGATGATGACCAAACAGAAGCCAACGCTAACCGAACGCCTCAATCTTGGGGACGAGGTTCGCGAACTCAAATTGGGCGCCACATTCAATCCGAAAAATACATCGACCGCATTTCACACAATTAAATGTGAGTTTTTTACCGCTTCGGGAGTTTTCTTCTTTTTTTTTTTTGTGCTTTTGAATGAGTTCTGATGTTGCAATCAATCCATCTACGATTTCCAGATGACTTCAAGCCAGCCAGTGTGGATACGAGCCGAATGGCAACTGTAGATGTTGGCTCCAATAATCAAGTTACTGTTACCGTGCCAAATTTAGGTGAGTTTTCACACTACAAACATTTAAACTCAATTTATAATGTGTCGATGAGTGCATTATTAATCCATTGCTAACTTCAAAGTCTTTTAAATTTCTTATAATTCTTATAATTTCATATAATGTATGAAAGATGAAGATATTGGGGGATTTTTCTGAATTTTTTCCCAAAAAATAGAAATTCTTAATTTAAATATGTTTTTCGTTTGCTTTTATAAACAATTTAAATTCTTGTGTGAATAATTTGTGAGTGGATTTCAGAACGCTATTGTATTAGATTTTGCGGTAAATAAAGCACTTAAATAAATATTTGAAATTCAAGTAAAACAAGTTTTCTGAATAGTCAGCTTAGTTATTAAAATATTTAGGTGCTATGTGATGAAATTTGTTTAGGATGTACAGTTTAAAAACTAGATTAAATCACAAAAATAATTACTTGTGTATTTTCCGACGGACTTTCAAGCCCATTAAAAGAAAATAATAATAATAATAATAGCGAATTTTTCAAAGAGTCGCACAACTTTGCTGATTAGCATGCCGTTAAGCTGACACGTGAAATCAAGTCTCAACAAAGCCGTCGAAAATTCGAATGAATTTAAACAGGAACAAGCAATTTACTTATTGCCAAATGCTGAAGACACGCAATCGAATCGGCGCAAGCTGGCTGGGGCTGGCTGCTTCCATTAAATATTCAAATGTGCTGCATTAATAAAATTACATACTAAGTATGGTAATAAGCTGAACTTGTTCTCACAAATGCCGTTGACAAAGTCCGCAGGAATCTCGCACGGAACTCGACGGCAATCGATTCTCATTTGTTTGATTGTTTGTGTGTGCTGTGGCACATTAACCCCAACACAGCTCTTCGTCTTCTTTTTTAAAGTGCAACACATTTATGCAGCTATCCACAGCTATTCATATAATTGGCACAATAAGTCTCTTCCCCATTATTGCTTCTCATGGAAGTGAAAAAGACATTGTTGTAAAATGCCAGATTCGAGACTATAAATATATAAATATGCCTGCAGTTTAGTTGGGCTTGGTAGCTTTGCTCTCTCTCTCTCTCTCTCTCTCTCTCTCTCTCCTTCGCTCTCCCCGTCTCTGTCTGCTGATGACATAATTTTGCGGCATTATATGAAACATGGCCTAACTGCTCAACACAAACAGCGCACAAATTAATAGTTTGCCTTATGCATTACTTGGCTTACAAGGGAGTAATCGACTAACAGATACGGATTATGCAAGTCGAGTAATTTGTAATTAAAATTTAAACCAAATCAGATGTAAATGCAGTATTAATTTTCTTTTTCCTTAACAATGTTATGACTTTGGAAAAGTTGAAGCATTCCCTAAATGGGATTTGGAAACATATATGTCATAAATAAATAATATAAGTACCTATTATTTATAGTGTAAATTATTTGACATTTCTGCATGCATATACCACATTTGTACAAGTACAGGGTATATAGCTATAGCAACAAGCACAAAAGGTAGCCGCCGGCTGAGGTAAAGAAACTAAATTACATCAAATCAGGCAAAATGCAGCCGAGCGTTCAGGTTTTTTTTATTATTCATTTCGCTATGCTCTTTGTGGCCAGACAGGCGCAGTTGTTGTTGTTGTTGCCGTCGTCTCTTTTATTGTTGTGCTCCATTACAACTAAGTTGGTTTAGGTAATGCTTCGTTGACTGTGCCACGGTGTAGCCAAAGTTTTTGCCGGCGACAAACGGTCAAGTGTACCTACTTAGTTAAGAGCATTTGAATTTATATATTGATGGCATAGCTGGTGGAATCGTGGCACAAAATGTGCCAAATTATATTATATTATATTAGGTATGGGACAGTGTACCGTTAAACCATTGAAAAGAATTGCATTTCATCGAGTAACTTTGAAGAACAGCATTTCGAGCACGTACAAACAAAGAACTCTTTGTCTTTTCGCTTTTTTATTGTAATTTCGCGACAAGGATTTGAACTTTGAGCTGCTCATCGTAAGTTTATTTAGAATTTCCCATAGATATGCTAATTAAACAATCGCTGCTTCATCAACGTTTTCTTTGCATGAAATTGATAAGAGCGCAACTGCTAATTCCGCTTCTTATCAGAAGCAGAAAAAAACAGAAGAAAACAGGTGGCTCAAACTGAACAACTCCCTTTGCTATATGCATATTTAATGCACATTCTTCGGTAGTTCAGATACCGTTATGAATATTGCTCAGCATATGATCTCGTCTATTATGCAATTATTTGACAAGTGGCAACGCCAAACAGCAAACGACAGAAGCTTTGCATCTTCTTCTCATTTCTTTTGATTTCTTCTTATTTCTTTCTATATGCCGTTTTTGGCACGTCGTCGCTCTGCATTTTATTGTGGAATTTTTCCATAGCTGTTTTCGTTGCGTTTGCTACTTACATATATATGTATATATATACATATGCATACATTTACATTTGACTTTTTGAAAGACGCAGCGAGAGAGTGAGGGAGAGACAAAAAACTAACGGCAGTTTCGATTTTCGACCAGCTGTTCTCGATTGCACTTGCGAGAGCCCGCCCCCGCAACACGTGTGCGTGTGTGTACGTGTGTGTGTGTGAGTAAATGTGGGAGCAGACCTCTCCATACTAAATTTTGCCACGCCGACGGCATGCGCACCACAAAATTTCGTTCTTTTCACACCGTGTGTGTGTGTAAGTGTGTGAGCGTGTGTGTTGGTTTTTGTGTTTACGATAAGCTGATAGGGCGGTGCAAGTTCATTACCAATAAACAGTGAACAAAATTTATAGCGATAGTTGCAAGTCTTTATCATCGTTCTTTTACACTAAAATTAAGCGCTAAATATGCCCTAATGCATTAGACTTAAATGCAAAAAATAAACACAAAACTGTAAAAGCAGTGCAACAACAAAACAATAATGGAGGTGGGGCGAAGGGCAGCTGTTGGGGAGCGGAGCGGAGAATGACAGTTGGCAGTTGGCAGTTGTCACCTGCTAGCTGTGATAGCTGCACTTTAAAATGATTATTTAGCAGCATGCATAGCTGGACACACGTATCTAAATACACACATTAATGTCATTTACTTGTAACAACAAAACAAATTCCAAAAGCACAACCGGATTTCGATATACGATTTCGTTGCTCCGTTTTTGTTTGCGCTTGTTGTTGTTGCTGTTGTAGTTGTTGCTTGGCGCACGCTTTCATTTTATTGCTTTTTGACTCTGTGCACCGTGTTAGTTGTTGGCTGAGCTTTTGCAGCCACTGCACCTCACTGTGCATCTCAAACTGTGAGCTGAACAATAACCGCAACAAGAGCGAGATTATTCAACAGGCGAAAGGCAGCGAAAAAAAATCACACATACACACGCAAAAAAGAGAAAAAACAACAATTACACTCGACAACACCACAAAGAGTTCAAGTCAAATAAATAAATAAAATAAATCGAAAGAAAAAGAAAAAAAAACAGTTGCAGACAAGCAAACAGCCTTGCCTGTGTTTTTTTGTTTCTCTGTTTATCTCTCTGTGTGCACCCATGAATGTCTGCCTTCTGTTGGCATGTGTATGCGTATGTAGTACATACAAATGTGCTTATATTTTATTTTATTTGAGTTACTTATTTAATTGTTTGCAGTAATCAGTTAATTATTTTTTTTGAACAGCTGCTTCAGCTGTGTCTGCCATAGTATTTCATGTCTTCAAAGCTACATTCATATTCAGCATTTTTTGATGTTAGAAAGAGTTTCTTATTTCCTGTGAGAATATTTCACTTGTGAAATATTACAGAAATATTCCATCTTGCCTTTCGTAAATCTTATAATTATATTTGCTTCTTCTCTTATCTTATGCGGTTTTCTTATCGTGCGATAGCTTTGTTTTTTACTCTTTACTCACAACGACAGAATTAAGACTCTTACAAAATTAACGCATTGAGCTGAAGTTGCTATAAAAAGACTTGAGAACACTCCCACGTCAAAATATATAAACAGATACATATGTATCTGTATACATCTGTATACACACATATCTGCTTAAAAATATTGAATAGTTCATTTGGATACAAAAGAACGAAAAGAAAAAAATATAATCATAGTTTCTCCCATTTCAATTACTTTTTGGGGCATCGGCTTAACACATCAAGTACGGATTGAATTTAGCACTTAAATGTTTGAAATATTTCTGATTTTGTTTACCTTTCAACTCTGGACAATACTGTTATTCATTATAATTTAGGTGACGCTAAAAACTCCCATATAAAGATATGTACATTCATGTTGCAATTAATATTGTATTAAAGTCAGCGTGTTAATTTCCGATATTAATTTACATTCACTTTTTAACTTGTGTATTTTAAAAAGAATATAAAAAAAAAATAAGAAAGTTACGATTTTTTTTTAAACATGATAAATTGATTGAGTCATCCAAAAAAATACACATTTGCTAATAATAAAATTGCATTAATTTATCCATTTGCAGAAAGTTCCGGTGTGCCTCATACAGTTTATAAGGGTAATCACAAAAAATATACAAAAGAATGCCTAATCATTTTCGACAAGGAAACGGGTGTTATCACATTAGAGAAGCTAAATCACAATATACAAGTGAAGAAGACAAGGTAAGTAAATGCATATTGATACACTTTACTCAACAATCTAAAACTCTGCTCGCTTCTTGCAGAAGCGAAATGACAAACAAGCCAAGCTTGATGCCTGCTGCAAATGCTGGACCGCTGATGTCTGGCGCCAATGGTGGTGGCCCCATTCCGTCCCCAATGATGGCAGCGACGGGATCAGGTTCCGGAACGGCGCCCAAATTGGAGAACAGCACCATGCGCATATCATCCAAAACGAAAGTGTCTACGGGTAGTCGCCGGAACAACATAAGTGAGTTCCATTAAATTGAGTTTAGACTAGATTTTCCATTAACGAGAGCTATCTATCTATATCTTTCAGTCGATTTCAAGCCACGTAATTCGCCAATGCAACAGAGCTCACCCTCACGTCCAGTGGTCTCGCATCGCAGTCCACAGTCGGCGCCCGCGTAAGTTTTCCATATAACCATTTTGCCATTAGATATTCGATATTTATATGTATTTATTTATTTTTTATTTAGCTGGCATGCGAATAATGCGCAACAAACATTGCCCAGCATACCAATGATAACGGACGATGATGACTTTGGCCTGAACGCCGCCTTGCACAATGGTGGCGGCCATGCGAATATATCGGGCTCCTCCACAGGCTCCTCCAGCGGCCAGCCAGATTATGTGTCGTCGTCGTCGCACATGGGTAAACAGAGACAGGCACTGCCGCAAGGACATGCCAAGCGGCAGCAAATGACTCAGCAACGCTCCAGCCCTCCCATGCATCATCAGCAACATCAACAGCAGCAGCAGCAAAACTATGGTCGTGTTGGCGGCAGCAGCAACTATGCACAACAGCAACATCAGCAGCAAATGCAGCAGCAGCAGCAGCAACAACATCAGCAGCAACAGCAACGCGCATCTTTCAGCCATAGCAGTCATAGCAATAGCATGCCCTTGGATATAAATTCGCCCAGTCATCATGACCATGTCACGCAGTCCGTGGCGCAAGCGGCTGCCGTGCTGGAGCAGGTTTGTGCCTCAATTGTTGGTGTGTGCTTGAAAATATCCCTAATCTCATTTGTATATTTATAGCAAATTGGCGGCGAGCCGAGCGCATCCAGCTCCAGTTCCGAGTCCGATTCCAGCGACACTGACAGTGGCAGCGATTCTGATGATAGCACCGAGGATGATCGTCCCACACAACAACAGCAGCAAAATCCTGCGACGCATCAACAGCAGCATCATCAAATGCAGCAGCAACATCAACAGCAGCAACAACACATGCATCAACTGCCCAATTTGGGTTTGGGTTCCATATCGCCGGCATACAACAGTCATTATCAGCATCCTCAGCAACAGCAGCAGCCGCCACAGCAGCAGTCGCATCATCATCATCAACAGCAGCAGCAGCAACAACAGCAACAACAACAGCAGCAGCAGCAACAGTCCGGCATTTATGCGTCCAACGGTGGCTTTCCTAATGATTTGCTACAAAACGATCTACAATTGTCCTCCAATTCGTCCGATGATGATGACGATTAGCCGTTTTTTAATAATATAACATTTAGTTTTAATCTATATGCCTTCGTTTGAGTACTTTAAAAAAAACAACTAATATCCGCATAAAAAAAAACAAAACAAAACAAAAGAAAAAAGGAAAAAACTATAACAAACACAATATTATAATATTGATATTCATTCTCTCTGCGTTTTTAATTAAGTTGAAATTATTGAATGGTGAATTTAATTGCTAGTGAAATTTTTATAAATAAATTCTTAGTTCTATGGATAACGCATACACACACATACAAACATACATATACTAATTAATTTTTAACATTATTTGTACAACTTCCAAAATGTGCTGGAGAACATTGAAAGCAAAAAAGCAAAACAAAAAAAAAAACAAACAAAGAAAAACAAATGGAAAAATCAACAACAATGTAAGCATAATTGTAATTCTAAACGTACGTTTGCCAATATTTCAATGTACATTAATTTTAAAATGAAATCAAAGGTTATGTGAAACTTGTTGGAGAGTCCTGAAGAGCGCGCGCAATATTTATAGAGATACATACAGAGGACAACAAAAAATTATTTAGTTTCTAGTGGAACAACACACACACACACTCACACACATACATACACATGTAATTGTTAAGTGAAAAGAAAAATCGATAACAAAAAATGACCACAGCGGATTTTTGCCATTAATTACGCATTTTATTCTAAGCAATTTTCAGCTAACATTTAGATATAATACAATTTGACAACACCAAACACCAAAAGAGACGGACAACAAGCAAGAGTATAAAACAGAAACAAAATAATAAATGAAAAGGAAAAAACAACGCATATGTGTAACTTGTACATTAGTTAATGCTTTGTAATTTTTTTTATTATTCGCTTCGCTCGTTTTAGTCAAGTTTATTTAAATTTTATATGCGACTTCATTTGTCATTGTTACGCAATCAAAAGTTTTATGTTTAATTTTCAATTATTTGTTAGCGTATATTAAAAGTATTTAGTATTTAAATTGCTAGCGCCCTCATTTTTTAGTTCACGTTAACTACTGTGCGGTATGAAGACATCTATGTTTTTAGCTCATGTTTTATTTGAATTTATTTGTAATTTTTTTAATTAATTTGTAATAACTATTATTATTATAATTTTGTTATGTGCTTGCAATAATTAAAAGCAAAAAGAAAATGATGTGAAAAGAGAAATAAATATGCATTGAAAGAACGATGATCACCGTGCTTTTTGTTTCATATACAATTAAACTGTATTCATAGATACATATATACTCCAAATTGTACAATTATACAGCATATTTACAATGCACACAAGATTCATACTAACAGACACATAACACACATAACATTTGCATGCCACTCTGAATGGAATGCCTTAGGATTTTGAGGTGCAAATGACTGCACTCAAAATTCAACTCCTTCCAAATGGAGCAATGCACTAAAAAACACAAAGAATGTTCACACAATACAACATTTTTGTAATAGCATTTAATTTGCCAATAATCAGAAGATAAAGAAAGAACGCATTTGTAAAGTACCATCCAGAAGCAAAACGACCAACAGCCGAAACGTCTACATCTTGAGAATAATACAATTATTTTTGTACAATTAATAATAATTCTATTGTAACGGGTAAAATTGCATGTTGATTGATTTTCACGCCATAGAAATTTGTTTTTAGACATTATATCAAAGAGGAACTTAATAACAACAAACAAACAAACAACAAAAGGATTCTGATAATCATAAGCACAATGTATGCCTACAACTAATTCTAATTACATATATAAGAATGGGAATTATTCAACTATTACAATGAATTCAAAGCAAAGTAGTTTAATTGATAAGCAAATATACGCTAAATATATTATTATTATTATTATTATTATTATTATATATATATACATATATATATATATATATCCATATACATACAAATATTAATGCATACAAACAAAGTATATACACATACCATACGAAATTGAGATAACGATGCCGAATACCTAACAAAGATCGGATCGGATCGGAAGTAACAGTTAAATTAGTTCTAATGACAAGACCACAAAACAGTCAAACAAATCAATACAATGACAAATGCAACGTTATGTAAATAATAAGTAAGAACAAACAAAACATCATACACATAGAGACATGGCCTTAATAATGCCTTTACAATGTAAATAAATATAGACGACGAAATCCGATGAAAGGTTACGCAGCTTTGAATGCCGATTACAATTTAATAAAGTGAACGAACATAGACCTATTTATATATACTACATTAAATATGTGTATTTATTCTCAATTGGACCTTGTGAGACCAGTTGTCGACATTGTCGTTGACAACTAACCGATTTGATTCTGGAACGGTAAATGGTTTGAAAATGAACGTTGCGCAACACTAGCAAAGCACACATGAGCTATCGATATCAATAATACAATATCGCTAAAATCATAAACTTCCAGCATTTTTTAAATATATCAACAGTTTTGTACTGGATTTATGCAAAACACAATAGAGCAATAAACTAAATTGAACAATAAAAAATCGGCAGTTGTTGCAAATATTTAATGGGCCGCTCAGCTGAGCGAACAGCTGTTCAACAACAAACAGCTGTGACGAAATTTCGTCAAGCAAAACGTGAAATTGCAAGAAATAAAGTATTTTTGGAAATTTCGCGAACCGCTATCAACAAGTGAATTTTTTGTAGTAAAATGGGTGATGTTACCGGCCTGACCAATGCCGAAGCTGACGAGCTTTGTCAAAAACAAGATGCCTCCACAAAGGTGAGTCGAAGATAAATGAAATCTGTGAAATTGTAAAATATAACTTGCGTCCGCTTCTCGATAGGATTTCCTGTTCCAGCAAACCATGTATCGCATCAAGGATCCACGCAAATCTCTGCCCTTCTACACAGGCGTCTTGGGTATGACGTTGCTGGTTAAATTGGACTTTCCAGAGGCAAAGTTCTCGCTGTACTTCATGGGGTATGTTCAAGTGGCAAGCACATATCTTCTGATTAATGCAATGAACACGTTTTTGTTTTTTTCTTCTTTTTTTTTGTAGTTATGAGAACCCTGCCGACGTGCCCAAAGATCCCAAGGAGCGCAGGAGCTGGGCAATGAGTCGCAAGGCCACCATTGAATTGACGCAGTGAGTGCTTTATTTTAATAAATTGCGGTTGTTACATGTTATTTTATTATTTTTTTTTATTATTTTCAGCAACTGGGGCACCGAAAGCGATCCGGATCAAAGCTATCACACTGGGAATAGCGAGCCACGCGGCTTTGGACACATCGGACTGATGGTACCGGATGTCTATGCTGCCTGCAAGCGGTACGTCCATAATCTGACTGTTGAAATGTTCATTTTATTATAAACATCTTTATTTTAATATAGCTTTGAGGAGCATGGCGTTGACTTTGTGAAGAAGCCCGACGATGGTCGCATGAAGGGTTTGGCTTTCATCAAGGATCCCGATGGCTACTGGATCGAGATTTTCAATGCCCATACCGTACCGAACTAATAGTAACTGAGATTCGTATCTGGTATCATAATCGCTTTAATTTAATTTGCTTATCGGCTTTATCAGCAATTATTGCCAGTCATTTTTGAAATGTTTTTCTTATTTTGGTTTTTTGGTCTTATTTAAGAGCTTAAAGTTGTATTTGCAGTATTTGTAATAATAAAATCACAAGCCATATTTATTCAGCACTCGCAAATGGCGTGACAATTCTCGATAGTGTATATTTACCCTTTCCATTCATATTATTCCGCACTCATTCATAAACTGAGCATGTGTTTGTGGCGAACTATAATTGGCTCCTATATCTTTAACTGATTGACGTTCCGTACACGCTAATTATTATTTACAGCAGTTATAAGGGCAGACAAAACTACAGTAAACAATTTGCACATATCCGCCGCGTGCGGATCAAGGGTGGCCTTTGCAGTTTTCACTTAGGCTGTCTGCGACTAATAATTGTCAAACACGGGAGTGCATTATTTGTTCAGTGTCAAATGCCCTTTTCGCAGGCATGTTATTTGTTGAAGTTCCGGAACAGCAACTCAGTTACAGTCGAGTGGTCGAGTGCTAAAGTTTGTGAAAATTCTCAGTCATGGAAGTATCGGAGCCAAGCATTGGTATTTTTTATGTTAGCAAAATTTTGGCCTTAGCGCCATATTCAGCGAAAAAGAATTCCAAGGGTCAACTGGAAATTCGTCGTAGTTGGATATTTACAATTTATTCGGTGTGCTTGTGTGTCATCATGGGTTGGTATTTCAAATTGAAACTGACATTTTGGAGTACTCGAATACAATTTTTTTGATTTAGTTTTTCTAACCTATCGCGGACTTCTTTTCGATGCAAATTCAAAAATACCAGTTCGGTAAGTAAATAACAAATTGTATTTTTCATATGCTATTCGATAGTAGAAATAGACAAGGATATAAAAGTCAGCTTGTTTTATAATTGCTTGGGCATAGTTTTAGGCTGAAATTTAAAATCACAAGAGAAGCACTGATTAAGAATATCAATAATTTCACTGCATACTTTTAGGTTGAGTCAGAAGAGTAGGCTTAATAGAACTAATAAAAAATAACTGCAGATTTTCGAAAGACATGGTGTATTAGAATAGCAATTCTTTGGAACTGTATCCAAAGATGATGAGATTATACATTTTACAAGTTTTAAATAATATATGTCGTAATTCTGATGGAGTCCTGGATTTGTCCTTGACTTCTAGAGCTGCTGAGTTTCCACATTGAGAGTGTTGTCCACAGGAATTGCCTCACGAACAAGCCGGGCATTGGGCCTGAAAGTGGGTCGTGGACGATATGGAGGCCTCTCATAAGCCAGCGCCACTGCGAAGATCGAGAGCAGCAGGAAAATAATTGAGAAGTTCATTCTGATTGGATTGACAAAACTTGATTGATGTTGGTCGATTTGAATGCGGCTGCTTTTATAGCAGCTCTTTTCTACATAAAAATCCGGTGCTTTTCGCTTGGGGGTTTACAGTTTATGCTTCAAGACAAGCAAATACGTGAACTGGCAGACTAATTACTCCAGCTGTTTCCGGCGAAAGCAAGTCGAGGGCTTATCAGCGTTGAGCTACGCAGAGTCAGGGGAAATTTTAAATTGGTATATTGTGTACGTATACTTATTGTTGATATATATTGAATTTCCATCGAATATCGAAAGTTACGTTCTTTTTGTTTTAAGTTCCATTAAGCTTTAGTTTGAGGATTTAATCTAAATTATGATGGATTGAAAAATTATCCGTGTAAAGTTTAAATGACCTAGTATTCTTCAGCACTTGGCACTCAAAGAATTTCAATATAGACATTGTTTTTATTAATTATAGTTAAGTAATATAAGTGACCATTGAGAGATAAACGAAATGCAACGCCATCTATATATAATTTGTAAATGATACGAGAATAAATAAGTAATAATTTATATAAGCCTCTATTGCACATACACATTCTATTCAAGTCACGTACTGAATTCTCTTGAAAAAATCACCGGCGAATAAAACCCCCATTATGATTTGGGTTCCTATAAAAGCAGCTGCATTCAAATCGATCGGCATCAATCAAGTTTTGTCAATCCAATCAGAATGAACTTCTCAATTGTTATCCTCCTGTTGTCGATCTTCGCAGTGGCGCTGGCTTATGAGAGGCCGCCATATCGTCCACGACCCACTTTCAGGCCTAATGCCCGGCTTGTTCGTGAGGCGATACCTGTAGCTGATCCTGTGAATTTGGAGGTCGAGCAGTTCTGAAAGACGATGAACGATGTAGTCGCTAAGGCACAACGCAAACTACAATATTGCGAGCACTTTCCTATAATTCTTAAAATTTCTAAATAAAAGTTTTGAAAATAAAAAATGATTTTTAATTAAGCTTTGGTATTTATTTAGTTAGCAGGTCTAATTGTATTACTTAAACCTATAATTGAAATGTATAACGATTTATGTTCTTGCAAGTGATGTCCCTTTGATCCTGTTTCATATGTGTGTAGACAGTGTTTGTGTTTGTGCAGCTGCATTCAAATCGAACAGCATCTATCAAGTTTTGTCAATCAAATCAGAATGAACTTCTCAATTGTTATCCTGCTGTTGTCTCTCCTCGCAATGGCTTTGGCCCATGAGAGGACG
This sequence comes from Drosophila silvestris, assembly GCA_035043445.1. Taxonomy (NCBI): domain Eukaryota; kingdom Metazoa; phylum Arthropoda; class Insecta; order Diptera; family Drosophilidae; genus Drosophila; species Drosophila silvestris. The sequence goes on along the minus strand of JAWNMZ010000170.1, from coordinate 9,006,444 downwards.
CGTAATCTTCCACGACCCACTTATAGTTCTGTGGATACCCGGCAGCCCTGAGCTGATTTCATAATATTTGCAATTTTATATGTTAAAATAAATAAAAAAAACGTGTATTAACTAAAAAATGTTTACAAAATCTAAATAATATCTATGCCCTTACAAAATGACAAGCGTAAGCAAAGTAGTAGCGATTTCAGATAGTACATTTTTGGGATAGAAATTACTAATTTATATGCGTTATCAAAATCCAATGATTTTGAAAATCGACTTAAATTTAATAATTGCTGTGGCTCTGTAAAGTTTCGACTCATCTCTGTATATTATTTTGGAATAGTATTTCTCATATCGTGTTGAGAACTTTAAATGCAGTCCAAGCAATAGTCAAAAATGTAGATCGAACCTTGACCAAAAGTCATAGTTTTTGAATATCGGATCTTTATTGATAAAGTTATAGCTCTAGAAGGATTTGCCCGTTTCCTAAAGGCAGTTTTTGGGATATCATTTTAAGCTGTATTCATCTCTACAACTTTAACTGCAGTATTAAACTAGAGATCTTGAATCGGTCACTTTTGACAAATTTAGTAGCAATATACGAATAAAACCCCTGGTTTTTAAAAGTCGGATTACTTTTGACAAAGTTGTGGCTCTGGAAACTCTGAACAATCTCTAAAGGAATTTTTTTAAAGTTACAATGTTAACATGAAATGCGAGTTAGAATCGTGTTTCCAGCATTAAGCGTAGTACTATTCTAGAGATCGAACCTTGACCAAAAAGTCATAGTTTTTGAAAATCGGATCTCTATTGATAAAGTTATAAAGTTATAGCTCTGGAAGGATTTGCCCGTTTCCTAAGGGCAGTTTTTGGGATATCATTTTAAGCTATATTCATCTTTACAATTTTAACTGCAGTATTAAACTAGAGATCTTGAATCAGCAGGAGAATAAGTAAAATGTTTATTCAGATAGTATTGATAGTATTGAATTGATTGACAGTTTGCTGTTTTCAGCTTTTGTTGTACTTTTTGTCACTAGTTTTGGGTATACATTTTGCATATATGCATGATGCTCGAGTCATGAAATGCGTGACCTCGCACACAAATTGTTAATCAGTCTCGTTAGCGAATATAAGGGCGAGGTCTTATCGGCATTAAACTGAGCCGACTTTAACGTAGAGGGAATTTTATGTGGTGGTTCACAAATACAGATTTCATGTGTACAATGTAAAATGTCAAAGATTATGTTGTTCTATTATTTCCTACAAGTAAAGATTACGCACATTGCATTTTAATCTATGTCAAAAAAATCACCGGTCCAATAAAACCCCATTGTTAAGAGGCTGCCTATAAAATCAGCTGCATTCAAATCGATCGGCATCAATCAAGTTTTGTCAATCCAATCAGAATGAACTTCTCAATTGTTATCCTCCTGTTGTCGATCTTCGCAATGGCGCTGGCTTATGAGAGGCCGCCATATCGTCCACGACCCACTTTCAGGCCTAATGCCCGGCTTGTTCGTGAGGCGATACCTGTAGCTGATCCTGTGAATTTGGAGGTCGAGCAGTTCTGAAAGACGATGAACGATGTAGTCGCTAAGGCACAACGCAAACTACAATATTGCGAGCACTTTCCTATAATTCTTAAAATTTCTAAATAAAAGTTTTGAAAATAAAAAATGATTTTTAATTAAGCTTTGGTATTTATTTAGTTAGCAGGTCTAATTGTATTACTTAAACCTATAATTGAAATGTATAACGATTTATGTTCTTGCAAGTGATGTCCCTTTGATCCTGTTTCATATGTGTGTAGACAGTGTTTGTGTTTGTGCAGCTGCATTCAAATCGAACAGCATCTATCAAGTTTTGTCAATCAAATCAGAATGAACTTCTCAATTGTTATCCTGCTGTTGTCTCTCCTCGCAATGGCTTTGGCCCATGAGAGGACGCGTAATCTTCCACGACCCACTTATAGTTCTGTGGATACCCGGCTGCCCTGAGCTGATTTCATAATATTTGCAATTTTATATGTTAAAATAAATAAAAAAAACGTGTATTAATTAAAAAATGTTTACAAAATCTAAATAATATCTATGCCCTTACAAAATGACAAGCGTAAGCAAAGTAGTAGCGATTTCAGATAGTACATTTTTGGGATAGAAATTACTAATTTATATGCGTTATCAAAATCCAATGATTTTGAAAATCGACTTAAATTTAATAATTGCTGTGGCTCTGTAAAGTTTCGACTCATCTCTGTATATTATTTTGGAATAGTATTTCTCATATCGTGTTGAGAACTTTAAATGCAGTCCAAGCAATAGTCAAAAATTCAGATCAAACCTTGACCAAAAAGTCATAGTTTTTGAAAATCGGATCTCTATTGATAAAGTTATAGCTCTGGAAGGATTTGCCCGTTTCCTAAGGGCAGTTTTTGGGATATCATTTTAAGCTATATTCATCTTTACAATTTTAACTGCAGTATTAAACTAGAGATCTTGAATCGGTCACTTTGACAAATTTATAGCAATATACAATTTTGACCGCTCCCAAACGCACTTTTGAGCGTACAATTATAGCATGAAAAATGTTATCAAAGTCCGAGATCGAGAGCAGCAGGAGAATAAGTAAAATGTTTATTCAGATAGTATTGACAGCAATTGATTGACAGTTTGCTGTTTTCAGCTTTTGTTGTACTTTTTGTCACTAGTTTTGGGTATACATTTTGCATATATGCATATGTCAATGAAATGCGTGACCTCGCACACAAATTGTTAATCAGTCTCGTTAGCGAATATAAGGTCGAGGTCTTATCGGCATTAAACTGAGCCGACTTTAACGTAGAGGGAATTTTATGTGGTGGTTCACAAATACAGATTTCATGTGTACAATGTAAAATGTCAAAGATTATGTTGTTCTATTATTTCCTACAAGTAAAGATTACGCACATTGCATTTTAATCTATGTCAAAAAAATCACCGGTCCAATAAAACCCCATTGTTAAGAGGCTGCCTATAAAATCAGCTGCATTCAAATCGATCGGCATCAATCAAGTTTTGTCAATCCAATCAGAATGAACTTCTCAATTGTTATCCTCCTGTTGTCGATCTTCGCAATGGCGCTGGCTTATGAGAGGCCGCCATATCGTCCACGACCCACTTTCAGGCCTAATGCCCGGCTTGTTCGTGAGGCGATACCTGTAGCTGATCCTGTGAATTTGGAGGTCGAGCAGTTCTGAAAGACGATGAACGATGTAGTCGCTAAGGCACAACGCAAACTACAATATTGCGAGCACTTTCCTATAATTCTTAAAATTTCTAAATAAAAGTTTTGAAAATAAAAAATGATTTTTAATTAAGCTTTGGTATTTATTTAGTTAGCAGGTCTAATTGTATTACTTAAACCTATAATTGAAATGTATAACGATTTATGTTCTTGCAAGTGATGTCCCTTTGATCCTGTTTCATATGTGTGTAGACAGTGTTTGTGTTTGTGCAGCTGCATTCAAATCGAACAGCATCTATCAAGTTTTGTCAATCAAATCAGAATGAACTTCTCAATTGTTATCCTGCTGTTGTCTCTCCTCGCAATGGCTTTGGCCCATGAGAGGACGCGTAATCTTCCACGACCCACTTATAGTTCTGTGGATACCCGGCTAGCCCTGAGCTGATTTCATAATATTTGCAATTTTATATGTTAAAATAAATAAAAAAAACGTGTATTAACTAAAAAATGTTTACAAAATCTAAATAATATCTATGCCCTTACAGAATGACAAGCGTAAGCAAAGTAGTAGCGATTTCAGATAGTACATTTTTGGGATAGAAATTACTAATTTATATGCGTTATCAAAATCCAATGATTTTGAAAATCGACTTAAATTTAATAATTGCTGTGGCTCTGTAAAGTTTCGACTCATCTCTGTATATTATTTTGGAATAGTATTTCTCATATCGTGTTGAGAACTTTAAATGCAGTCCAAGCAATAGTCAAAAATGTATTGCTTTGGCTGTGCAAATTTTTTACCAATCCCCAAAAACCCTTTTTGAGGGTATACTCTTAACATGAAAATGCAGACAGAATTGCGTATACAACTTTAAATACAGTATTAATCTAGAGATGAAACCATAAATTAAAAACCCTGGTTTTTAAAAGTCGGATTACTTTTGACAAAGTTGTGGCTCTGGAAACTCTGAACAATCTCTAAAGGAATTTTTTAAAAGTTACAATGTTAACATGAAATGCGAGTTAGAATCGTGTTTCCAGCATTAAGCGTAGTACTATTCTAGAGATCGAACCTTGACCAAAAAGTCATAGTTTTTGAAAATCGGATCTCTATTGATAAAGTTATAAAGTTATAGCTCTGGAAGGATTTGCCAGTTTCCTAAGGGCAGTTTTTGGGATATCATTTTAAGCTATATTCATCTTTACAATTTTAACTGCAGTATTAAACTAGAGATCTTGAATCAGCAGGAGAATAAGTAAAATGTTTATTCAGATAGTATTGATAGTATTGAATTGATTGGCAGTTTGCTGTTTTCAGCTTTTGTTGTACTTTTTGTCACTAGTTTTGGGTATACATTTTGCATATATGCATATGTCAATGAAATGCGTGACCTCGCACACAAATTGTTAATCAGTCTCGTTAGCGAATATAAGGTCGAGGTCTTATCGGCATTAAACTGAGCCGACTTTAACGTAGAGGGAATTTTATGTGGTGGTTCACAAATACAGATTTCATGTATACATCTATTATTATTGATTCAAAATGTCAAAGATTATGTTGTTCTATTATTTCCTACAAGTAAAGATTACGCACATTGCATTTTAATCTATGTCAAAAAAATCACCGGTCCAATAAAACCCCATTGTTAAGAGGCTGCCTATAAAATCAGCTGCATTCAAATCGATCGGCATCAATCAAGTTTTGTCAATCCAATCAGAATGAACTTCTCAATTGTTATCCTCCTGTTGTCGATCTTCGCAGTGGCGCTGGCTTATGAGAGGCCGCCATATCGTCCACGACCCACTTTCAGGCCTAATGCCCGGCTTGTTCGTGAGGCGATACCTGTAGCTGATCCTGTGAATTTGGAGGTCGAGCAGTTCTGAAAGACGATGAACGATGTAGTCGCTAAGGCACAACGCAAACTACAATATTGCGAGCACTTTCTTATAATTCTTAAAATTTCTAAATAAAAGTTTTGAAAATAAAAAATGATTTTTAATTAAGCTTTGGTATTTATTTAGTTAGCAGGGCTAATTGTATTACTTAAACCTATAATTGAAATGTATAACGATTTATGTTCTTGTAACTTATGTCCCTTTGATCCTGTTTCATATGTGTGTAGACGTCCACAGTGTTTGTGTTTGTGAATGTATTCAAATCAGTGTTGCTTAATTCAATCACTTGAAAGAATACTCATTTAAATATTATCAAAAAATCAAAAGCGCTTCTTTCAGAATGAAATCGGCGACATCGAAGGTGGTTACAGCCGCGGATGTATCTGTTGTGGTGTTGGCCGTCGTAGCGGGTGTCTACTGTGGTGTGTTTGGCTTACGTGCTACACAGAAGCTGAACACCCGACTACAGAGGATCGACAGCACTCTTAGCCCGTACAATAATTTCAGGCGCGATCGCTGGAGGGCTCATGGAATGGCGAGTGTTTCCCTGGTCGTCATTGGAATACTCCTTGGTCTGGATGTGAATACCTGGCTGCGTATGGCACAGGAAATGAACAGTAACTCATCTGATACGGGTAGGGAATGGCCTATTGAATTAATATGCTGCATATTTAGCTATTCAACTCAATCTAAAGTATCCTCAGATCTCAACGTACAGTGGTATATACCCTTCTACAGTCTCTACTTTGTACTGACCGGTCTGCACATCAATTTCGCCAATACAGCCTATGGATTGGGTAGACGATATGGCCGTCTTAATCTGATGCTAAGAACTAGTTATCTCGGTGGTAAGCATGACAACACATTCCGTAGAAGAATATTTATTTATTTCAAAAACTCGAATTGATTTTAAATTAAAATTTCTCAAATTAGAGAAAAGTTGATCTTTTACAATCAGTGAGGAATTTGCTTTAATTGGTAAAATAGTAATACGATAAGATTGATTTTGATTTCAATTGGAATAAATATACAAATCAGAGCATATTTTCTAGACACAAATTTTATTCTTAGAAAAGCATATTCGTCTAGTTGTTAAAACTTTTCTATCTCGATTGTAAAATCATAATATTGTTGAATGCTTTCGTATCGTAGACAGAATAGTAGTTTTTGATTAGATAGACTTTAACTCATTTTAGTTTAATTTGAATGTTATCCATTCTTGCTGAGTGTCCATTGAGAATTGATATTTGCAGACAAATCGTATTTGGTAAAGGTAAGTTCTGTTAAAACGATTAGTTTCAAGCCAAGGGCTTTGCACGCGAGCTTAACTAAGTTGAACACGGAGACATTAGCCAACGAATCGGCGTGTAAGTTGTATTAAATACTGAATCATTCAATTTGTACAAAGTGCATCATCTTCTGTTGCAGCTAAGGGCAAGAGCCTACTTATTCGAGCCATGGCCGACAATCACGAGTCGTTGGCCAAATGTGTACGGTTGCTTTCAAGGTGGGCATTCTAAAATTGACATGAATATTATGCTTACGCTTTCTGTAATTATTTCAGTTCTTATGGCATTGCTGTATTATTTATACTCGTCTCCTGTCTGCTGCACTTGGTTGCGACCGCTTACTTTTTGTTCCTCGAGATCGTGAACAAGCGATACAACGGCTATATGTGGGTACAGATGCTCTGGATACTCTTCCACACTCTGCGCCTCCTAATGGTCGTGGAGCCTTGTCATATGGCCGCACGCGAGTCCCGCAAAACTATTCGAATTGTCTGCGAAATTGAGCGCAAAGTCTACGAGCCCATTCTGGCCGAAGAGACCAAGAAATTCTGGCAGCAATTGCTCTCCGTCGATGTTGATTTCTCGGCCAGCGGATTGTGTCGCGTTAATCGCACCATTTTGACATCGGTAAGTATATTGCCAAGTTAAAAATATAAAAGATTGATAATTAAAACGAGATTCTTCGGTCTGACATTCGATTTTTACAAGTTTTCTTATGTTTGCCTAAAACGATTTCTTACAGTTTGCATCGGCTATAGCTACCTATTTGGTCATACTATTCCAGTTCCAAAAGACGAATGGTTGAAGCTCGTCGACCATTTGTGGCAATTTTGAACGCATATTTTGTTAGTTATACAAAAGGTTGCTTTTTTTTATTAACACTAAACGGAATTCTTAGATGTGTGTTTATGTTTTGTAATTGCGTAGGCAAATAATAAAGAGAAAACTTTTTGTGTGATTATATATACCAAACCGATTTTCAATTGAAACAATTAAGCACATTAGCATCAGATTGCTACTTAAACGCACATAATGGTTAGATTTCATTTGTAATATTGTTTAAGCTATTTGTTTAAAAAGTCGATCGGTTACTCAGAAACCCTTCTGATACTGCTTCGTCTCCATGCGCTGCTGGAGCAGCTCCAGCTGCCGCTTGGCCTCGCACTGTGGAAAGTTATTCAGATCGTAGTACTGAGGTGCCAGGCTGAGCAGCCACTCCGCTGGAATAACGCAAGAGGAGAATGTGATTAGCTAGGAGGATAAAAGGGGTATTTGAGGCCACTCACGCTTCACATCTGTCACTGTGCGTATGTAGTTTTTCGTGGTCAACACAAACTCATTGTAGATGACCCAGTCGGGCTTGTGGTCCAGACATGTCGACGGATGTAGCTGCACATTCTGGTTATCCTTGATGGTCAGATAGTGACCAGTTCGCTCCAAATGCGCAACCTGCATAAAGAAGCCCTGCACCAGAGCCTTGCGTATATTCACATAGTAATCCTTCGATGTGAATTCTGTGCTGGTGCGCTTTAAATTGAAACGATCCATAATTCGCGCCAGTTGCTGTCGCACATTGTCGGCGCTCTTGAGTGATCGGAAATTGATAAAGTTCTCGTAGCACCAGTTCGGATCCTCGCTGCCTGTTAAAGGATTGGACACATATATATATATATATATTCAATTACATCGATATGTAGGGTATTAGTTAGTTAGTTACTCACTTTGCTTGAAGGCATGATAGACATTCAGCAGCGTTAGATGATCCCCATCGATGTGTGCGAAGCGCATCTTGGCCTCGTCGGCCACCTTCTTTGCCTCATTCGGTCGCACGAAACATTGTGGCACTTTTATGTTGATGTTTGATGTTTGAATTGGTGTGTTTTTGTTCGATTAAGCGCAAATTCATAACGTATTTTTTCATTTTTTTTTACATAAACAAATAGATTGTGCTTGCATTTTGTCAGCTAGGCAATCTAGAGGCTTGATTCAAAGATTCGATTGCATTTGTGAGTTGCATGTGCGTTCAAAGCCAGTGGCAGTTATTAAGCTAAGTAGGCGCTTTTTTATATGATTTTTTAATACTTCAGAGTGTGCCACGCATCACATTTCAATGTTCAATAATGAAATGTGCGCATTTGGGGTGCAACACGCACGTGCAACTTTGCTTTAGTGTTGAATGCAAAGAACAAATAAATTGAAAAAACTTTTTTCTTTGCACTAGAAATAACATTAAATGGGGTGCGGTCAAAGTACGTCAAAGTAATTGTCAGGAAGACTTAAGTAATAATTGCACAAACTTATTAGCAGCAAGTGGCATGAAACTTGAATCTTGTGCGCGCCACTTGCAGCTAATGTCGTTGTGTTATAAATAGCAAGACCCATCCTAAGTAAAAGTAAAAGCTAGCTACTTTTCAATTTAAGGGACAACCCAGACAACAACTGACAGTAGAGAGAGAATGCTCAGCTCTACAACTATGGAAGCTCAACTTAATTACGGAGCGCATTTAGTTAGTGCCTCACCCGACAGCATAGCCGTTATTGAGAGTATCTCATTGGAGCAGTTGTGCTGGCAGCTGGCTATCAGCATTTTGGCCAATTGTGGATCCAGTGGAAACTCGGACATGACTGCGCCCAAATCGGTCAGATTGCCATCATCGTCGAGGGCGGCCAGATAGTTGAGCAGCTCTAAGGCACGCATAAGCGTTTCGGGCGCCGGCGGATCCATGAAATCAAAGTGCACCAAATCATCAATGCCCAGTTTCTTGAGCTGCAGCACAACGGTGCCTAAATAAACAAATCAAAATTAATAAATGAAAGTGATGGAAAAAGGCAAATGATGACCTACCCAAATTGGAACGCAAGATTTCTGGGTATGTGTTGTCCTGCATTTCATTTTTGAACGCCTTCTCCGTGTAAAGGCGGAAGCATTTGCCCGGCCGTGTACGTCCAGCACGACCCGCCCGCTGTTGGGCCGATGCCTTCGATATCGGTGAGACGAGCAGACTCTCGACGCGTATGCGTGGATTGTACACCTTTTGCTTGGCAAAGCCCGGATCAATGACAAACACAACTCCGTCAATGGTAAGCGATGTTTCTGCAATGTTTGTCGATACGACAACTTTGCGACCAATTGCGCCATTTGCATTTGGTGGCGGTGCGGCTTCGAAAATACGCTGCTGCAGATTCGGCGGCAGCGTTGAGTACAATGGTATGCACTTCAGCTCACCGGTCTCCGAGCCCAAATTGTCAATTTCGCGCTTGATGCGTTTGCATGCCTCCTCGATCTCCTCCTGCCCCGTGAGAAACATCAGAATGTCCCCTGTTTCGCAGAGATTATCGATTATTAACTGGGCTTATATTAGTACTTTAAAAATTAGAATGCATACCTTCAATTTCCTCGCACATGTGTATTTGGATGACTGTACGGATGGCTGCCTCCAAATAGTCACGCTCCGGCTCTGGTGTGTAGAATATCTCGACGGGATGCGTGCGTCCGGGCACATTCATAAGTGGGGCATTGTCAAAGTACTGTTGGAATTTACCAGCGTCGAGTGTCGCCGACATCACCACCAATTTGAGATCATTGCGTTGACGAATGACCTCCTTGAGCACACCCATCAGTATATCGGTGGCCAGTGTACGCTCGTGCGCCTCGTCGAGCAATATGACCTGATACTGATCCAGCATGGGATCTGACATCGCCTCACGCAACAGCATACCATCGGTCATGTATTTGAGCAGCGTTTTGGGTGACGAACAATCCTCGAAACGTATGGAGTAGCCGACCTCCTCGCCGAGATTCACATCCATCTCTTCGGAGACACGCTGCGCCACCGACATGGCGGCCACACGACGCGGCTGTGTGCAGGAGACCCCCTTGCGTCCCTTGGACACGGCGAAGTCCACACACCATTGCGGAATCTGTGTCGTCTTGCCCGAACCCGTCTCGCCCACGAGCACAATGCACTGGTGCTGACTGAGCAGTCGCATAAAGTCCGCTTGATATTCGAAGACGGGCAGCGAGATGCGCTTCTTGTACAAGTTTTGATAGCGGGTCGAGTAAGGCTTGTGTGTGAAGGGATTCATCGTTGGAGGCTGTCCATAAGAACATCAAAAAAATAACAAATTAGTTATGAATGTTTTTATTAGTGGTTGGGATATCTTGAAACTCACCTGTTTGCTGGGCACAAAGCCACCAAGAATTTGGGCAACGGTGCCAGCGGCTGAATTAGTTGCCGCCGATGAAGAAGCCTCCGATTCCCTGCAAATGGCAGATGGAGGAAAACGTTTTGGTTAAAACTGCGCATTAACTGAAAATCGCTTGTTGCGACTTGTACTCACTTCTTGGACTTGTTGGGGTATGTCTCGCCCACTTCAATGCGTCGCTTCGACATCTTTTCGACTGGTTAAAGTGCACAACTCGTAGCAAACAATTTATGCACAAAAAAACACGCGCTGAAAAGCAACGTGAAAAGCGATAAATAAAACGAGGGGTGACTGCAACTATCGCCAGTGAATTATTGAACACGTTACTGTTATCGATTATTTTTGAAATATTTAAATATGAGGCGTATTCCCTTTCTCTGTTGTTTCGTCGTTGCAAACGCATAATTGATATACAATTAGGCACATTTGTATACACAAAATATTCCAGGTTGTGTAGAGAGAATACTTAATTATTTTTTATTGCATGTCAATTTATAGTTATTATTTCAAATGCTTATATTATTACTTATTTAAGAGTTCATGCTTGTGCATCCTTTTAATCTTAATTATTGTATTTCGGTAAAATATGGAAATAAAAAAATACGACATTAATCGATACTAGCGATGATTCGACGCTGTCACATATCGATAGTTGTTGTTAGTGCGCAGCATTATCGATTCAGCAGTTTTTGCAATAATTTTTTAAGATGCGCGAAACGTACACAAAAATGCACAATTCAAAGTGAAAAACGGATGCCAAAGCGACATCAAACAATGGAAATACCCATTCAAGTGGCTGTGCGCATTTATCCCCACACACAACTGCACAACAAGTCCAAGCAGAAAGCGCCTAACGACGATGGCGACGCAGCAGCAGCAGAAGACAAACCGCAATCGGAGCTCATCTCCTCGACTCCCCCACCTGCCCCGTCGTCCCCTACACCAACACCATCAACACAACCGCAGACCACATTAATAGATGCGAATGGAAACAGTGAGCTGCATACAAATGAGCAGGAAGATGCGGATGATGCCAATGGCAACGGTTGCTGCGTGCAAGCGATACCAATCGCCCTCTCGGCACTCGGCTTGCCCAGCGCTCTGCCCGGCGGTGCGGGGCAGGACAGCATTGCGGCGGGCCTAATACAGGTGGGCGCCCACACCATACCCGTGACACATGCGCTGCCTAGCAGCACCACACAGTGCGAAGTCTACCACCAGACGGTCTTCCCTCTGATAAGTCTGTTCCTGGAGGGATTCGATGCGTCGGTGGTCACATTTGGACAGCGTGGAACAGGCAAAACGTATACGCTCTATGGTCATGGCTTTGAGTGTGTCTATGGCGAGGCGGATCAGGGTGTCGTTCAGCGTTGCGTTAGGGAGATCTTTACACACATTGCAGCGCATTCAGGTGGGCACAACAAAAGAACTACTTATGAAAACATTTATTAAATATAATCTTTGTCTTAAGAACATTAAGTCGTTATCATGAACACAAACTTCTCTGTTTTGTTTTAGATCGAACATATGCCGTCAATGTGGGATTTGTGGAGATTTGCAGTGGCGAAATTCGCGATCTGCTGGGCATGGGCAATGTGCACTGTACCAATGTGGAGGAGGTTTTCCACTGGCTGCAGTTGGGCTTGAGCCTCAAGCAGCAGCAGTCACCAGCGCACACGCTCTTCACGCTGACGCTGGAGCAGCAGTGGGTGTCCAAAGAGGGCATGATTCAGCATCGTTTGTCCACGGCCAGTTTCTCAGATCTGTGCGCCAGCGAGCGTTGGGGTGAGCCACCTCCTGGACATCCACGCGACGCCGGACTGCAGATGCTCGAGCAGGTGGTGAACACACTGACCGATCCGAGCATTATGTATGGCGTCAATGGTAACATACCTTATGGCCAGACAACACTTACCACACTGCTCAAGGACTCGTTTGGGGGTCGTGCTCAGACTTTGGTCATTATGTGTGTGTCGCCGCTGGAGGAGCATCTGTCGGAGACACTGGGTAATCTGCAATTTGGTTTCAAGGTGCAATGCGTACGCAACTATGTCATCATGAACACCTTCTCCGATGACAATACGCCCATTTCGCCGGAGGCATTGCCCAATGATACGGCATCGGCAGCCACAGCTGCTCTGATTGCTGCCGTTTCGACGCCCAACGGGGACAACTTTGGCCTCCAGTTTGCGGCCAGTCAGTGGTTCAAGCTGGTCTCCAATGCCGAGGGACTCTTTGCCAAGTGAGTGGATGACCAGAAACTGAAGCAGCTCATCTTAATCACATTTTTTTCATCTCTCAGGCTAATGGGTTCCACTGCTGTGACAGAGCTGGAGAAGGAACAGATCGAGGAGTGGCTATTCTTGAAGCAAGAGTGCGAGGATTGCCTCAGTTCCAGTGAAGCGCTGCGCAACCAGAAGGCACTGGTGCCCATACAGGAGGCCGAGGAGCCCGAGGAGTCCATCAGTGAGCCGGAAACCTCCTGTCAACAGAACTCGGACAATGACACCGACAATGATTCACAGCGTCCCGATCTCGACGAGAAGCTCGACAGCCTCATGGATGAGTTTCGTGAGAAGACGAATGCCCTGATCCAAGCCAAGCACGAGGACTTCATGCTCAAGCAGCCCAAAGCGGTTATGCACAGCCAGGAAAAGGAACGCGAACCTGCCACACAAGAGACATCCACCCAGCTGGAAAAGTGTGATGAGCGGAAAGCCAGCATTGGTGGTATGTTAAGAAAGGGCTTAATCTTTAATATATAATTGATATTTAACTATTATTCTAAAAAAACATGGATGGATTAAGAGAAGAAATCCCCGCAGGAAGTGCTTCTGCTTAAGAGGAATATTAGTTAAGAGTGTATTCACTGTTATCACTAATCTCCCCACATTGAATCCCTTCAGGAAGAGTACTCACTGTTTTGACTAATCTGCCCCTTTTCTAATCCCTTCCAGGACGTCGCCGGAGCATACAGCCGGGCGCCAGCTTGAGCAGTGCTGAGCTGGCAATGCTAAATCGCGTTGCCTCCCAGCAGGCAACGGTTGGCGCTGAAGTTTCACCCGAATTCGATCCGCTGGAGAGTGCAGCAGCAGCAGCAGGCGTTGGCGGCGTTGTCGCCACTGCCACTGCCACCGCCGCAGGAGTAGGTGCTAATGGACCCATTGAGCAGGTGCAGAAGAAGCTGCGCAAATTACATGCGGAGATTGAGGGACGGCAGCGACAGTTGAAGGAAATTGAACAGACGATGCAGCTGAAGCAGAACATTATCAGTGAGCTGGTGAAGAATCGGGAGACGCGCACCCATGCCAAGCAACGATTCCACAAGAAAAAGGCTAAACTGGATGCGGAATGCGAGAAGGCCAAGAAGCATCTGGCTAAGGCGCTGGTTCAGGGCAAGGAGAAGGCGGAAATTGAACGCTATGGTGCGATTATAGCGCACATCGAACAGCGACTCCAGGATCTCAGCTCCATGAAGCACATTGCCGGCGAGAGTGGCCAGAAGCTGAAGAAACTGCAACAATCCGTTGCCGAGTCGCGCAAACAAATCGACGAGTTGCAAAAGAAACTGAAGAAGGAGTGCAAATTGCGGGATCAGCTGGAAGCCGAACTCAAGAGCCTGAAGGAGGCAACACTAGTCAAGCTGGAACCGAATCCCGACCAGCTGAAAGCGGTGCAGGCACGGATTACCCACCTGGATCACATACTGCGCGAGAAGTCCGAGAATCTGGAGCAGTGGGATGCGGGCGAACAATCCCCCGCCCAACAGGAGAGTCTGCGCCACGAGATACGAAATCTGCGCCGGACTCGGGATCATCTGCTCGAGCAGCGTTGCACCCTGGATCGCAAGCTGAAGCGGGACAAAATGCTGACGCAGCGGGAGGAGCGCAAGCTGCTCGAATGCGATGAGGCTATCATGGCCATCGATGAGGCCATCGAATTCAAGAACGAACTGATCTGCGGCCACAAATCCATCGATCTGTCCACCGAGCGGCAGCAGCGCGAGAAGGGTGAACAGATGCTGATGGCGCGCCTCAACAAGCTCTCCTCGGAGGAGATGCGTACGCTGCTCTACAAGTATTTCGTCAAGGTCATCGATCTGCGGGACTCCTCACGCAAACTGGAACAGCAACTGGTGCAGCTGGAACGTGAACGTGACGCCTGGGAATGGAAGGAGCGTGTCCTCTCCAACGCAGTGCGTCAAGCCCGACTTGAGGGTGAACGCAATGCGGTGCTCCTCCAGCGTCAGCACGAAACGAAGCTAACACTCATGCTGCGTCATCTGGCAGCGGAGACATCGGCCAGCTCTGCTAGCTATGGCGAACGTGCTCTGGCTCCAGCTGGTGCTGGTGCCACGACCAGCAGCGATTTCGAATACGAACTGGACTTTTACAAGGCAGCGGCGGCTGGCAATAATAATAAAGCACTGCTCAAGGCACCGCCCGCTCAGGTTCAGGTCAAACCCACCGTTCTCGACAAGTACAAGGATAAGGAGCGCAGCAGTGGCCGCAATATCTTTGCCAAATTTCAGGTACTCACACGATATGCATCGGCAGCAGCTGCCGCCGCCGGTTCGTCATCCAATGCGGATGAATCGACAGCGTTGATTGAGACAACAACAACCACAGCGGCGGCAGCAACAACAACAAAATCATCATCAGCAACAACAACCACAACAACAGCAGCTGCAACAGCGACTACGAGTGGTGCAGCCACTTCGAGCAAGAGCAAGGAGAGGGCGCTGGTCAGCATCAATCAGGATCAGCTGAAGCGGCTGATGCCCGCTCCGACGTCCACAAAGGTGACGCGACAAAAGAATAAAATTATTATACAGGATGCAACGCGTCAAAATTAGAAAAAATACCCACGAATTTAGCGTTTAATTCAACAGACTCTCTTCAAAGAGAGTGAGAAAGAGAAACAGAGAAAGAGAGTAGTTGCTCGCTTGGCGATCAACAGTTAGTTGTCATATTTCTCTGATAAATGTAACACACATACACACATCTTTCCCATTAACAGTCTCTCTTAATTAGAGCAGATTAGCTGCTCTCTTGTGATTGGATACCCATCAAATATAAACTGTAAATGTTCTCTTCTCACTCTCTTCATCTCTTTGGATATGGATATATGTACTGAAGAAATACGTCCACACTCAAGTCACAAATAGACTTATTATTCACCATGGTTTTCTGACTCTCAACTGCAGCATTTAAATACACTTAAAAAACAAAGGTCTCCCTTCGACTGGCTAAATGTAATAAAGACTTGACAATTGTTACTTAAAATACTCACAAAACTCAGCAATCCCAATACAAAAATGGAAATCGCAAATAACTCGCTCAAAATGTATACTTAAGTAATTAATGGAATCTCTGCGTTTTATGTACATACATTGTACATCCTTATATACATATATATTAATTTAAGTTATTTAGCATTTTCGCATTTACTTTATGTTTTAAGCCTCAGTTCCAGCAAGTGCTATTTATTAGTTTTATATTTAGTTTTTTAAATAATTGTATTAATTAAAGTGTCTTCCCCAAACTGACTCATTTACAAAGTGCTCAAATAACCTCAGAAATGTTAAATATATCTTTATCTTCCCATCCAATGCATTTAAACCAAATCTCAGTAAATCTCAGCTGTCTCAGTTGTCTTTATGTTATATATATATTTACCCACAATTTATCCATATAAAAATACTTACAATATATTTGTAGTTATATGTAAATGACTGTATGTCTTCTGTATGGTAAAAGCATTTAGGTTGTGTTTGATTTAAAAATTAACAATGCGAAGAATTATGAGTATAATGCATATATGCTTAATATCAAAATCATATTCCGAATAAAAGTATTTTAACAAAAATATTGTTTGTTTAATTAAACAACATTTATTTCAGAGTGCAGAATATAAAATAAAATAAAAATATAAATAACACATTAATATGAATACTAATTGGTATGACTCTTTAATCTATTATTATTTATTTTCATTTAAAAAGGTCCACATCAAATAAATGAAGTATCCTTTTTGGTACAATTGTACCACGGCTGTGTACCTTTCTATATCTAGTAATGGCGGTTGTAAATAGAATACATTTAATAGCCGTTACATAATTATTTCGTACCATATTTTTACTAGCTGACCTGAGCGAGCGCAACATGTATTTTCTCACACACGCACACTCATATCAACAGGTGTCCCCTCATAATATCCCAGCTAAATTTCCCAAAACAAATACCCCTACACGCACACACTCTGAGCGCACTATAAACGAACACAGAGAGTGCAGGCCGGCCACTCTCGACCAGCAGCCAACCACCAGAGAGGCAATTCAGTCTGGTTTGGACCGTCGAGTCATCACTGTCGAACGTATCGAAAGTCGGAGCTTACGTCTGTGTCAATTCACAGTCTGTGTGCGCCTCAGTTAGTTTGTGTCTGTGTACGTGTGGTTGTGTGTGGCTACACACACCATTTACGGTACGCGGTACTCACACCCCCGCAAACCAGTTTGCTTGTGGTGGTTGGTTCTGTCGGTAAGCGCGCTTTGTGTGTGTGTTTGTGAAAATAAAGTTAAATAAAATGCAAAAGCAAATGCAATAAATAAAAATAATACAAATCTAAAAGCAGAGCACAGCGCCGAAAAAAAGGCAGCAGCGTCTGCTGTTGTTGCAAGTTATCAGCTTTTTTTGTGCAGAGTCGCCACAACAGTGGATTAGTGGCACCCTGTTTTCAAAATTTGCTCACACTCAAAGTTTTGTGCATAAAAAATAACTAAATCTAATTTAATAAAATCACAACTCGCCTAAACGGTAAGTCAACATTATTTAACGGTCAACTTTGTGGCTGTCTGGCAACTTCTTTGTCTGTTCATATTGTTGTTGTTGTTGCTGTTAGTTTTACACCCACACCCACCCCCCCAACCACCCCCCACAAGCCCAAATTGAGTGTTTTACTATTTGTGCAATAAATTTAGAATTTGTTTTATTTTTGACGAGCTACATTTTGTTAAAATGGCACAGCTTCCTATTGATTTTTCGCCAGGAACTAAAGTTTTCCCTTTGGCGAAAAACAAATTTGTTACATTCTGCACACACTCACACACCCTCACACACACGCAAAAGGGTGTGTACTGTCGAATTGCAATGCCAATTTTTAAGCAGCTGTTAAACGCATTTCGACTGCACCAAATGACAGAAATTTAACAAAATTATAAATTGTAATATTTGCTGTGCTGTTTCTGCTAAGAACTTACTGTTATTTCAGACATTTTCATTTAGAATTTGGCATTTTGCTAAAATGCTCTTTGTGTGCATTTGTTTGGTGAAATTTTTTTTTTTTGCGCATGCGCTTTGCAATCCACACACAGCAATCAAAGCAACTCTGCGTTGTCCCTGTTTGCGTACGTGTGTGTATGTGTGTGTGTATGTAACCTGAGCCTGAGCCATGCTTTTGTCTTGGTCTCTGTCAGGTAGTTTTTCCCTGCTCAGGCAGGCTGAGGCTCTTTGCCAAACACTTCATTTTGAAGCATCTTTTCTAAAATCCTTTTTCCATGTTTCCATGTGGCACACATACGCGCAGCACTCACTGTGCTCAGCTGCTTATGTGTGTATGTGTGTGTCTGTGTGTGTGTGTGTGTATCTGTGTGAGAGCAACCCTCAGCTGAATAGAAAACTCATCCCGGTTGCTGTCAGCATCTCGACGAAATCCTGTGCAGCTGTCGCTTCTAACAGTTTTTTCCACGTATAGTTTTCTTTATTTTATTTTTGCAAGTGTTGCGCCTTTCGGCTGGCTTTCGTCGTTTTCGCCTTCGTCCTTGTGCCTGTCTGCAGGAGGTCTGCATTTCTGCAGGTCGTTTTCTCATTTTGGCCTCTCCTTAGTCATCGTCATTCTCATGTCCTGTTGCTAGGCGGAGTTTTTGGCTGCTGCTGTTGCTGATGCTCATTCTGCGAGTAGCTTCTTCAAGGGCTTTTTGATTTGCTTTAAACATGTGCAATGCATATCAAATTTTTAACGCCCTAAATTTGCATAAGTCGCATAAAATATGTACAAATATAATTTGTATATCCATAATATATATAGAAACATAATTTGTAAGTTTTAATTTTCTTTAAATTCAATTTTGAAAAGCATTAATAATTATTTTAAATTTTACTGCATTTAAATTTTATTTTTTTGTTGGTTTGCTTGTGTGTCGACTCATATTAATTGAAATGAAATCATAATTAAATATTTAAATAAATTACCATCAATACTCTATTTTGGATTTTTTAATAGAACAAATTAAAAAAAAAGTTAATAAACTATTGGCGTCCTTTTCAGAATTTATGATTTGCTCATAACATTATTTGCAGTTTTCTTTAGTAAATGTTCTTGAAAGTGCCTCTCCTATCTTCCAAGACGTTCTCACCCTTTTTTCCGCATCCTTGTGAATCAAAGCTTCGTCAGGTCAGAGCTGAGTAAATAGCAAATATTGATTTTGACTGCTGCATAAAATGTCAATGGCCATTGGCCAAAGGGTAAAGTGAGGAACGGAAACACAAACCGGTTAGCCAAATAAGGCAAGGCAGTCAAACAAAAGTAGTCGATTTTTGTTGTTATTGTTGGCCATAAAGTGCACTTGACTCTCAATTAGGCGCAGCATGCAGCAAACCAATGGGTCACTGAACATGAGAGTATGGACCATGGACCATGGAACAGAGGCAAACTGGACAAGGGGACGGTGGTTGTTCCTTTCCGGCTGATGACGAACGATGGACGGATGCGAATGCGAATGCGGATTGAACCTGCAGCAGGCCACTGCACTTTGTTTAGCAGACATCCTCTGCTCACCCACCCCTCTTTGATTTTGATGTGAAAAAAAGAGAAAAAAACATTTCGCTGCAGTAAATTGGAAAATTTATTGGCTCGACAGGCACCCTAATGCACTGACAGACATTTTAAGTTGCCATCCGACGGAAAAAGTAAAACAAGAATGAGTAATAAAATTTGTAATTCGCTGATGTTACCACGCGATTGAGGCTCTCTCGGTTCCGCCCAAATTAAATTGGGGATTTGAATGTCACTTTGTAAAAATGACGAAGATTTTAAATGCCTTAAATATTGCATTGCATACAAAACTTTAATTTCCGGGAAGTAGATCATTTATTCATTTTATGAATGTGAATTCTGTGCTAAATAAAACACACTAAAAATGTCTTTAAATTTAAATTTCTACTTGGCTTTAATAGTTTTTTTATTACTAATAAAATGTATAGAAAATTTGATAATTTAATGTACGAATAATGGGTAGAACTATGTAGTTTATGGATATTGGCTGCTGATGACTGATTACCAGATGTTTTCTAAATTGGGATTGGCAGCTTTTGGCATATGTTTAAGCATTGTATCGTTTTGTCTCTCATCCAATGCTGTAAAGTCGGCAGCTGAATCATGTTCAAGGCAACAGATGATGCCTCATAACAAATTTGATGGGAGCAGCACAGGATGATATATTGTTATTGCTTACCACACTCAGAGAAAAATGTGACCTGGAATAAATTTAAATTTAATTTATAGAAAGTTAGATTTGAAACCAAATAGTCTAAATTGTAGGGTGCAAGTTTAATTTTTTGTGTGTGAGTTTTTTCATTTAACAATACGATATAAATACCTAGTTGGGCAGTTCTCGAATGTGATCAGATAGATGTTGTAGTCAGTGAGTTTTTCCACCCCACTATTGCTACCAGCTATCTTGAATATGGAAATTCTCTTTCCCACCCTAAAGTCGCCTGCGCAGCTGTGCAACTGCGTCGTAGTCCAACCAGAACTATTCAATTGCGTTGTTAACTTCCCTGGTTGAAGTTCATTAAACCAATTCGAAAGCTAACATTTGTTTAGGCTGATCCTCCCTTCATTTTATTGGCCACGTGCCAAGTTCAGCTGCTGCGACTGCGCCTGCTACCTCCCTCACTCCCTCCTTCGTTGCAACCCTCTGACAACATCAAACCATAAACTTGAAATACAGACTGAAATAATAGTTGTAGTAGAGTGTAAAATAAAATTCATTAGCTGCTCATAAAATAAAAGTTGAGCATCGAAAATAAAACAAGAGACGGAAGCTTTTGGCATTTGATCAGAATTTGGTTGCTGGGGAATAAATCCACTTAAGTTTTAATTAAGCGTTAAAAAGCGAACAAATTGCCGCTGGAATTCATATATGAATGTTGTCCAAATCTTCAGCTAAGCTAAAGACACATGCCAAGACAGACGGCGAGACAAACAGACACACAAACAGACAGAGAGGCAGCTAGTTCCACGTTCCATGTTGACATCCATGTCCGCGTCTATGGCAAGTTCATGTTGTCGTTGAGTCTATCGTAGGCATATGTCAAACTGAAACACAGACAGTCCATAGAAATATATATATTTATATGTATGTAGAAAAACTCGTCGTGTGTGTGTGTGCGTGTGTGTGTGTGTGTGGAATCGTGACTTCCTGCCAGTAATAAAGTTTTTAAGGCACGCGAATGTTTTGGGTGGAGGTGATGGGAGGCAGGAGGGGAGATGATGCCTGATACTTTATGGATGACAAAAGGCACAAGACGACATCGAAGTGCATTTTCTATCGCCCCATTGCCAGCCATTTGGCCATTTGAGGTTTAATTAATGACATCCACCAGCGTGAGTAGTTGCATTTTCCACTTTCAAACACCCTCGCCCAGGTACTATTGATATGATATGGGATATATAAGAATATATTTTCAGTAATAAAATTTGATATAGATTCATATTACTACTGCAGAGAGAAAAAATGTAGCTATATTAGAAATTATTAGAACTTGACAACAACTATTTTGAG